>VWZN01012520.1:30160-83332 GCA_013396955.1 Regulus satrapa | reverse complement strand
TTTTAAAAAAAAAAAAAAAAAAAAAAACCTCAACAAAACCAACAAAATAAAAAACCCAAACAAACAGGAGAGCAGCAGAGGAAAGTATGATCTTTCCAGTTCTCTTTTTCATAATAGCTTACAGGTATTTGCAAGCTTACCTTTCAGAAACCATAGGTAGCTGATCTCTGCTTTGCTTTCTGGGTAGCCTAAACCAGTGTGTCCGAGTTACAGAAGCCACACAAAATACTCATTCACTTGCAATCCTGCTCTTCAATCATAATGTACATCCCTGCCTCAGGTTATATTTTGTATCAGCAATGAGGTTCTGGGACAACTGCTCCTCACTCCACAAGGAGCTAAAAGGTCCCATCTGTAGGTTACACCTACACCAGAGGAGTAAAATTTTCTCTGGCAACGAAATCTCTATTACAATTTGAAGAACATTAAGCAGAGAAACCTTTGGTGTTTATAGATGAGCTGCAGGCTACCTGTAACTGAGGCAGTTTCATCTTTGCCCTGCAGATGGGCAGTTCTCAATTTGTCTCGTGTGCACCCACTTTCTCTACCTTCTCCTAACTGACAGGTTGTCTCTGAAGGACACTAGTGGTAGACATCCACCTTCTTTACTTCTCTGGCTCTAAACTGCAGCACAAGGAAAGGTGGCCAGAAAATACTGTAGTGGGACTTTGGAGAGTGTCAGGAAAGGAAAACCAGAAACAGGAGGCAAAGATAGTAATGGAAAAGGAAATTACCTATTAATACAACCTGCCACACTTCTGCAAGAGGGGATACATTTCTCCCTGCATTCGTCATGGTGAGGACTGTGCAGCAGCAAATAAATACACATTGGACACCTACAAGGTGCAGCACCAGGCCTTTGGGATTAATTTCTCCTGTAGCACCAAATGACTTTGTTGCTTCAGGGAAGGGCAGGATAGATGTGCTGCAATGCTTAAGGAAAGCTTTTAGGTGAGACTTTAACAAACATCAAATTAACATGACTCTGGATTTCCCACACTGTAAAATGGAAAGTGCCACGCTTGACAGGAGTTTGCCTGTCACTGTAATATAAGATGCCAGTGGCTGCCAATGGTCCAGGAGGCTGCCAGCAGGTCCAGCAGTTTTGACTCTGTCAGTGTTACTGTAATGAGAGTGGAAGTTAAGAGGAAGATAAAAGTGGCCTATGGCTTCACAAATATCCTTTTTTCTGCAAAAAGGACTGAGTATGCAAAAACAAAATAGTAAACAGTATGCAAAAATAAAATAATAAACAGTATCCCCAAAAGAAGATTGGACTCTGCAATCTTTTTTTAAATAATACTTGAAAACTTCAGAGAAAGGGGGAAAAAAAGGTAAAAGCCAAGAGTGTAAATGTAGAAGGGCATGGTGGGATCTGTGAGAAAGGGAAGAAACAGTGGTTAGGAAGAAACATTGGTTTGTCTTCCCTGGGCAACTCTGTGCTCTTGGAAATGCTTAATGTAAGAGTTATATGAGTAAGCATAACCAGCACTCTCACCAACCTGAGGAGCCCTGTCTTGGTGACTAAAGGTCAGCCCTGTCATTTGGGAGGTACAGCCCCCCTCAAGGAGGCACATACGGGTCTATATTTCTTGCTTGGTAGTGGAACAAGCTCTTTCTCCTCCCTGACTGGGACATTGTGTGAAGCTGCTGTCACTCAGGAGCTCATGGGCTGGTCCAAGTCAGTCTGGATAGGTAGACACAGGAGACAAGGAAGGAAGTGCATCCCTCAGACAGACATGTTGGCCACGGCCCTCTCATACATGCGCTCCAAGATGCGGTGGATGCTGGCAAAGCCTGGCCGGTCAGCTGGCAACTTACTCCAGCAGAGACGCATCAGGTTGTAGAGCTCCAGGGGACAATTGTCCGGGCAGGAGAGGACATTCCCATCCCTCACATAGTAGATGACCTCCTCATGAGCCATCCCATAGTAAGGCTGCATGCCATAGGAGAAGATCTCCCACAGCACCACTCCATAGGCCCACACATCAGACTCTGTGGTGTAGCGATTGTAGAAAATGGACTCAGGGGGCATCCAGCGGATGGGGATGGCATCGTTCTCATTTGCTTTATAGTAGTCAGCCGAATACATGTTCCTCGAGAGACCAAAATCAGCAATTTTGACCACCATGTTCTCTCCCACCAGGCAGTTCCTGGTGGCCAAATCCCGATGGACAAACTTACGCTCAGAGAGGTATGCCATGCCAGCAGCGACCTGCTTGGCAATGCAGAGCTGGCTGGTGCAGCACAGCGCCAGGGGGTTGGGGAGGCGAAGCCTTGTGTCCAGACTGCCCTGTGCCAGGCTGCAGAGGTTGCGGGGCGAGCGGTCACGCAGGTACTCATTTAGATCCCCATAGGCCATGTACTCGAACAGCAGGCACATTGGCTTCCCAACTGCACACACGCCTGGAAGAAGACAGAGGTCATTTGGGCAGCAAAGAGACTTCTGCTTTGCAAAAGCCAAAAAGTCCAAAAATATTTACACAAAGGGCAGACTTTCAACACTGCAGAGAGAGAGGTGACTATGCAAATACCATCCACTTTGCATGCATCCATCACATATGCTGCAACTTTGGAAGCTCCTTCATCAAGGATCTAATGCTGAGCTCTGTGGCTGATGCTAATAAGTCATGCACATGCCTGCATGCACAGTTTTTCTCAACATCCCAGATAAAACAAAGACTTTTGGAGCTATGTTTCATTAAGAGCCGAATCCTGCTTAAGTTAGTATTAACAAAAAAATTGCCTCTTCCCATGTGCAACTGCAAGGACTTTCAGGAAGCAACCTTTAAAGTTCTGATCATGTTATTTTAAATTGTTTTATTTGTGATTATTGTATTATTAGAACAACAATATTGTTGTAGGGATGACACATATGCAGAAAAACTTCAAAAGTATTCACAAGGGGCATGTTCAAGGGTTCAGAGGAACACTTAAATTGCCAGGAAACTCCCACCCATATGGATTTTTTCCTTTTCCCAAACAACTCATGCAAATTACTTTTGGAATTATTTTTGCCATGACAGATATTCAAAAATGAAAGAAAGAGAAATCAAAAGCAGAGAGCAGAAAGCAGACATTTGCCATATCTGTTAGATGCAGACCCACTGAAGGGCGCATGCTTGGCTCTTGGTCAGCTTTATTGGTGGGCCAGCATTAACCACTCTTCCATGAGCCTTACTGATCATACAGTGATGGAGTAATATTTATGCATCTATCATTAAGCTGTAAATTAAATGTTGGCCAGAAAAGGCCAACATTTAAAATATATGTTTTTTGCTTTCTTAGGGCCATCATTTAGCAATTGGTGATGCAACTTATTGCAAAATCTGAAATTTTGGTGGATGACGTAATATTTGACTCCTTGAAGAAAAACAAATGGCTGTTCCCAGTCTGATGACATCAGGATCTGACAAGCATGACAAGTGTATGTGAGAGATTTATCATCTAAGCTGTCTTCAAAAATGTGGCTGTTTCTTCACAGCCTCATGATTTGATACTAGTTTGTGCCTGTACCCTTGCCCTTTTCTGGCCTAAAATGTGTTAACAATAAACACAAAGTTTACTTGAGTTTGGTGCATTTCCTTCTTTTGTTTTCTGTAGTACCTGTATCAACCCAGCTTTCCCAAAACTGCAGTTTATCCATTTCAAAATGTTTTGGAGCGTCCTACTGAAATAAATTAAGATCTCAGATGCCCCTGTTCATGAGCATCACATCTGCATACAGCAAATTAGAGCAGGATTGCCAGATAAAGGTGTCCAGCAGCATCTATTTCAGACAAGAAATTGTAATTCTCTGAAAGAATACTTTTGGTCAGCAGCTTTCTTCTCAGAAAATGCTTTATTAGCCAAGCTGCAGCAACAACACTTTTCAAAAAAATAAACAAAGAAGGATAAGAAGTATAAGGTCCTTTCAGATAAGAAGGGATTGCAATGAAAAGAACATTTTTGTAGCTGGCTTTTTTAAGATTTGATTTTAGGTGTTTTAATGCTATGAAGTGTTCAGACATCACAATAGTGAGACCTATAAAAACATCAGGCCTTGTGCTATTTCCTTTCAGTACCCACAAAATAAATCACAATTCCAGAAAGTTCATGTTTTCTCTGTAAGATATCTGTGTCAATGTTATTAGACTGGAAACAGAGCTAAGCAGCAAGATGGTCAGCAGTATACTCAGTGCAGCATGAAGAGGCTTTGACATGATTCACCGTCCTGTTAAGGCAACAGTAAGCCTCACTGAAATACCTAAAAGCTTGACAATGTTTGGATTGTCAAACTCTGCCATGAGAGCTGCTTCCCTCTGAAAGTCGGCCTGCATGTCTGCAGATGCTTCCTCCTTCAGCATTTTCACTGCTACCATGGTGAAAGGTTCATATGGCAGCAGTCCTGGGGCCCTGAAAGGAGACAGAATAGAGGAAACTATCAGTGATGAATACATGTACACCAAATATAAGTTCTCTTTCTGATTCAAAAGGAGAGGTTGACCAAAAAAAAAAAAAAAAGAAGAAGAAAAAAAAAGTGGAAGGCCCCAGAAGGAACCTTAAAGACCACTTTAATCTCTTGGAACTGCAATATGCATATATACATTTTAATTTAGTTCAGGCAGGACTAAATTAAATATAGCTTTTTTTTGATCACTTGTCTTGCTGCTTACAGATTCATTACCATGTCTGGTAAAGACAAAAATAAGTAACAGCTTGGTAAGAAACTACCTCTTCCTTGGCTGGAGATCACATCATAAACTTAATGGATGGAGTTTTCAGTCCAAACCATTCAGTTTTGTCTGAGTTAAAAATAAACCTATTTTCTATGAAATTGATGAAAGAGCCTCCTTTCCCATACCTGGTACAATGGTGACTTTGGTATAGAGTGAAAGTAACAATTGCAGCAAATATATTTCCTTGATTTTGTAAGCAAAATAGTTTTTTGTTACTGTTCTCTGTGTATTTGTGTGTGGCACATGTACACACCTTTAATTCAAAAAGTTATAAAACCATTAGCTAATTTCAGCTGGATTTAACATGGTATGGCTGAGGTCTAGAAAACAGTAAATATTCCTACAAGATTTGTAGAAACACATGACAGGACAGGAGGGAAAAGGCAAACCTGTGCTTTGTCTGAAGAACAAGTTAATAAGTATATACACATGTTGTGACTCTGGTGAATCTTCAACTAAAGCTTACGGACACAAATCCTTAGGAAACAGAACCCTGACTTAGAGCGACAATCTTGTTTTCTTATCCACAGGTCCCTGCATCCTCAACAAGTTTAATCAGATGGGCTTGCCAAAGATTTAGGGGTAGCTGTTGCTGGAGAACAGTAACTTTCCACTCTTCAAACATGCACCAAACCTCATTTTGTTTCCTGCACAAATTCTTCCCAGGGGCCTTGCAGCTAAAACACATTCCATACAGGTAGCCATCCAGAGCCCATGGAAAGTGGTGCCCATTTATGTGTCATGTTACTACACCAACCTGACTGCCTTCCCATTGCTCAAATGCCACTAGCATTCAGTAGCACCTAGAGGAGACTCCAGTTTCCAAGGCAAGCCTCCAGCCTCCTTGTCTTCTACATCAGGCACATGGCAGTTGCAGCAGTTGCACTTGGATGCTGTAAATGTCAAATGTCACTGGATGGCAGGGTGTTCATCCAGAAAGGAATCACAGGTGGCTAGATCACAGCTGAGACCCTCAGGCAAGGAGGTCTAACATGCCAAAGTAGAGGATCAGACCCCACACTTGTCTGCTACTGCCTCCATTACAGCACAATGTCTTCCTTCTTTTCTCCTATGCTGGCAGAAGTTTCCAGTCTAGTAGAAGGGGAGGAGTACGAGCACCTACCACCTGCTGTCAATTCTCAGCACTAGAGCCAGCAGCAGCAGCCTGAACAAACTAGTAGAGAATTTAAAAGTAAAAATAGGATGCCTTTATGTCTTCCAAATAGTGTCATAGATTACCACTCATCCCTTACTAGCAGACCCAGCACAGTGCCAAAGCAGGGGTAGGCAGAGCTCAGTCCTGCCTGCTTTGGAGACAGAAACTCATCCCAGGCTGATGTACACCTAACCACCCAATTCACTGAATCCTGCAATGTAAACTAACTTAAATGTAACCAAGTGAGGCTAAGCTGCACAAGGTCTTTTAACTGGCCTTCAAGCACAATTTCATCTTTGGTAGCTCACGGTGATTCAGTACAGCTCTTAGTAGACCTGTGAAACACACTGATCTGGCACAGAGGCAGAGACTGCCTGAAGTCTTGGCAGACAGCTGTCAAAGCTGACCCCTTTCATGCCCTAAGGACAGTCTTTGCACAAATGATAGGGGTACATCTGCAGGGAATATGCTGCCTCTGAACCTGGAGAATTCAGGTGAAGATCCAGAAAAGGGAGTACTTTTTGAAAAATAGGTTAATTATCTTCTGGAATTGGGAAGCATCAAAAGAAATTTTCTCAGATAATCTCTCTTGGCATTAATTAAAAGCTGAGGAGAAATTTACACTGTTTGTGCACAGGGTGGACAGCAACAGTCCTTTGCCTGCTTCACCACCAATGAATTCATGCACCAGAGGCATCAACTGGCATTTAAGTACAAGCCATTTAGAGAACTAACCAGCAGTGCAGTTAGGAATTTCACCCTGAACCTATCTAGAGAATGTCTGACGTAAGTTCCCAGTCAGATTTTCTTTCCAAAGCAGTAACGGTAAAAAAATGAGGAGCAGTCTGAACCTGTATTTGAGACTGGGTCCTGTCCCCTCCTTGCTCACTGTAACAGTTGGGTAGCTTCTCTTAGATCATTAAATAATACAATTAACATCTATTAAGTCTAGAGTCCACCTTTACCTTATCCTTTGGTTAAGTTAATATGACAACAGGAGACTGCTCTGAATCTGCAGGGGCTGCTTTTTGAGGGGGAAAGGAAGGGGTTTTTTAATTAACATCCCCATAATTTTCCAGCTATATATGAGACAGCAGGTCAAAGAAATATCCTTTGCAGATGGAGAGAATATGAGGAGACTTCTGTCAAGAAACCCCAACCTTAGGACAACCTTGTCCCTAAGGAGGGCCAACAGGTTGTGCATTTGTAGTGTAGGTCTACCAACCTACTAGCAAAAACTCTATATTGGTCTACTAGCAAAGAATCCTCATCCAGGCTTTTAGGCAATCCTGATCTCCAGGCTTAGTCTGGACCACACAGCTCCAGCTCTGGGAGAAAACCTGTGTACTGGTCTGCACTGAACTGCATTTAGCTGGTGCTCTGGTGACTCTGGTGGGGCCAGCATGGTCCTCACAGGAGAAGAATCAGTCACAAGGACCCAGCTAGAACAGACCTGTGCTAGGTGCTGAATTTTAAGTGTGGTTACTTCCTTATCCTTCCAAGTGTTAAGCTGTTCCTGGTGAAGACAGCAGCCTCTCAGGAGAAGCTAGTAAATGATAGCTAGACACTTCCTGTCCTAACATGTTGCTTGACCCAGGAGTGAGTAAACACTGAATCAGGACTCACAGCCGCCAACTGGCAAAGGCATAGCTGGCACTGAGTGCAGAGCTGTGTTTACAGAAGAGCGAGAAACATGAGAGCAGGAGAAGTAAGAGGATTGCTAAACTTAGCTCGAGATGTCCATTTAACACACACAGGAAAGTACATTTTATCCTTCAGAGATGGGAAGGCAATAATTTGAGTTTTGATAGTTTCAGTAACCTGGATGGATACACTAGTGAATCCACTGTCTGCACTGATCTGCCAGCAGTGCACAGAAATATCCATAGCATATTATAAGGAATTATAAAGTTTTGAAGGCACTTTTGATAGAGATGGTAATAAAAAAAGAAGGTCCCTTAGAAGCAATATTTCTGTGGCTCCTTTTTTGAGCCACAGAGAGCAAGCAACTCTCAGAATATGATGCTCCTCACTTTGCAAATGCTAGATAAGAAGTGAAGCTTTCTTTTTTTTTCCCATGTCTTTTTCTCTAAGTTTCCACTGGCAATAACAAAAAGTCTTAATTGAAAGAAATTGCAGTGGTGAAGTGGATGAAATCCACATAAAAGGTCTTAACACCACTTTGGCACTTGCTTAACAAGCACCTTAGTGACATTTAGTGACATTTGAATGCCCTTTGAGATGTCTTGCCTGATACCCATGAAAGTCATTTTGAGCTCAGGAAGGTCTGTGCAGCACTCAAATTGTATTAAAGCTCCCAGAGCAGGGCCAAAGCAGCACTTTGCAAGAGGAATGTCTGCCCTGCTCACACACAGGTAAGGA
Organism: Regulus satrapa; assembly: GCA_013396955.1. Lineage (NCBI taxonomy): Eukaryota > Metazoa > Chordata > Aves > Passeriformes > Regulidae > Regulus > Regulus satrapa. The sequence goes on along the minus strand of VWZN01012520.1, from coordinate 75,076 downwards.
CCCCTGCAGCATGAGCAGGAAGGTGATGCACCTCAGGGCATTCCGAGCAAGCGCTGTGCTGAGGCTGGGACAAGAGCTGCCCTGTGCCCCTGGTGTGCAGTGCCCCAAGCACAGCTGTTGTGCAGTTTCTATGGCTTTGTTTTTGTNGGCCATCCAGGCTAATACTTCATCACAGGCTAAGCATCTGTGATGATCCCACTGCGCGCCCTTTGAATTTTGTTATTTTTAGTTCTCTCTGTAATAAAGAAAAGTATGCTTGCTTTTCTTCCACTAGAAGTAATTTATCTCTTCATTAGGAAAAAAATAGTCCATCACAGCTATTGAAACTCTTTCCCAGCTGTAACACATTTAATCTGTACAGAACTAATTTTCTAGCAGGTACATCAACAGCCTAAGTATAAACATTACAAATACTTGCATTATGACTGCTTTATGCTTGCTTTTTTGCTTTGCTGTGGTAGTCAACAGAAGCACTTTACCATCCAAACCTCAGCTCATGGTGGTACTCTGATCCTTCCCTGGGTTTTTATGAGGTCATCATGCACTACTCCAGATACAGCTACGAAATCCACCATACCCCACACTTGTTAACTGAAAAGGACAAAGAAAACTGCCCTGACTAAGCAGGGAACTATGCAGCCTTTCTTCTAGGAATTTGGAAATGAGACTTGAGGAGGAAGTCATTACTGTCCAAAAATTGTCTTGCAGAAATTATGGATTCCGTCAAGAAAACCTAGAAATAATCCATCCTCCCCATTTTTGGAGTTGTCAATGAAAGATTTTTCACATTTGTAAAAGAACACAATCTCACCTCTCATGATCACCCCCCATTTTCAGAACTGGGCTGTAGTCTAATATCTAAGGTTTAAAACAGGTAACAATGGCTATGAATTCCAAAAATAAAAAGTGAAAAGCTAACTAAAGGGGGCACTGTAGAAGTTTAAAGATAACAGAACTTATGTTTGTTACTCAAACACTGATATCCAGAGAGCCATGGAGCCAACCACGGATTGTTATGGGTGGAGAAAGAGGCTGTACAGAGGTAGGGCAACATTTTTCTGAGACAAGTGTCCTTATTCTGTGTCCTGGAGATAAGCACAACACCGTACATCACAGGTGCAGGAATGAGGCCGAGAAATAGGCAGGAGCGGAGTCCAAGGGAGGATCAAGAGCAGCCAAGACCACCAAAACCTCCAAACCATTTCCAGAAAGGTCTGGAAGAAGGGGCTGCCCAAGATAACTCACTCATATAGAAAGTGAAAGAGTTAGCTCCACAGCACAGAAATTCTGCTATAAAAAGATACCCCCACAAAGTCTGGGCACACATGTGCCCTAGGACCCTAAACTTCCTGTCACCTGAATTGATGGTGGAGCCAGGACCACTGATCTCTCTTTTTCCCTTTCTTCCTTTCTTTCTCTTCTGGCATCTTTAATCCATCTTTCTGTCTTCCTTCTTTTCACACTCTCCCTTTATTCAAAACCCACTTCTCTGTGCTTATGTAGGAGGTCAGGGACTATAAAATAGCTATTTCCATGGCATGGCATGAGATGCATAATTTACTAATAAAAATTTGTACACTTTTGCAGATACTCTGACTTTTGCTTACTTTCAGCCATAAGCATCTACAAATCTTGGATGTGCATTTCCCATTAAGGCTGGGACACCACAGACACACAACCACTCCCTCCCTTCCAATGGCCTCTGTGGGGAGGATTTTTAGGTTTGGTTTTGCCACTGAATCAAACTGGAATTTAGGCATTGCACAATTTCTTCTGTGGTAATTACACAGATCAATATTGGTGTTTAAATCACTGACAATTCATAAATACTGGGAAAGGAAAGAACTTCACAATAGGTCACATGTCACAGCCAGTACTCTTGGCAAAATTTAGCTGAACTTTTACACCAAACTTTAGTACTGAGTAAGGCATTACATCTCCTAGAGAGTATAAAAGAGTAATTTGTGGCAAAATTTAACAAATATTGACAGATAGTGGTGGACAAAAAAACAGCTATTCAAACATGAACATTACATACCATTTGATACACACATTCCAGGGAGGGAGGGAGGGAGGGAGGGAGGGATGGATGGATGGATGGATGGNGGGAGGGAGGGAGGGAGGGATGGAGGGATGGATGGATGGATGGATGGATGGATGGATGGATGGATGGATGGATGGATGGATGGATGGATGGATGATTTCCAGTGCCAATTTTTCTCAAGTATCTTCAGATAAAGAAGACTCACAAAGAAACTGCTTACCTGGCTTGGAAGACTCTCCCAAAGGCTCCCTCCCCAATATCTCTCATATATTCAATATTGTTCCTGGGATATCCCAGGCTAAGCAATTTTGGATTGAGGAGAAGAGGCATGCGCTGGTACATTGGGTTGGGGTGCAGCCGGTCCAGGAGCAGTTCAGAGGGCAGAGTGGTAAGAGTTGGTGTCTCTGACTCTCTGGAACAATGGAGTGATTTTTGGTCAGTGTTTGCACAGTCCTCAACCACGAGACAACTAGCTACATCTTCTCCTGGCCTTATTTATTTCTGGATGGAAAAAGAAGGTGCAGCAGGGCTACTGAAGGAGTCTTGTAGCAAGGTGTCATACCATGTCCTTAGTCACCTTCTACTCTGGCACAGGAGTTCAACAGAATTTACACTGGGCTGCCACAGGCAAAGGGAGGGCTGCTGTCCCCTCCGAGGTGTTCACAGGACTTCTCTCTCAGAAACAAGAAAGCCCTTTTTTCAAAGCAGCTGAATTAAGTTCCAAGCTTTACCTGTTTTTGTTTTTCCACTGTTTTCGATGACGGCAGCAAACCAGGATGATAATGCCAAAGATCACGACCAGAGCAAAGCTGGAGACAATTGAGATTATAATGGTCATGGAGTATGTAGGGGAAAATGGAGGAGGAGGGGGAAGATTTATAGTCTCGCCATTTGGTTTTCTTGTTCCCAGCGATAACAATGCTGTAATGCAAATAAAATCAGAGGGTTATGCCACTGCTAGTTTATAGAGCTTTCTCTAAGAGGAATTTACAGACCTAGCCTGTTATCCTTGGAATTACCGACATTACAGATATAACCATATGACCACATGAGAGGACCATACTAGGGAAGCTTGGTTTGCAGGAAGCAAAACCCATTTGTGCTTGCTACAAGTGAAAATCCAAGATCTGGTAAGACTAATATATCATTCTCTAAGCTGGAAACACAGTTTTGGTATAGAATATCTGCAAGAGTTACAAATGGGAGGTCACATCTGACAGTCCCAACAGTATTCAAATATAGTAATGTCTGCAGTGGGAAAGATCAATGGTGCACAATGTAAACCACAATGTATCATGTGTCCTAAAAGGAATCTGCAGGGAGGAGTGTAGAACCAAGTAAGTACAGAGCGATACTTTCCCAAAATATCCTCTTACCCCCAATGATTTGCATCTCAGTGTCTTTATGGGGCAAATATGGAAAACTAGTTTAAAGCATGCTTGACTGTACTATTAGGGAAAAAATTGCATAACTACCTGTGAAATAGTTTCTGAGACATTCTAGAAAATGCTACTCTCTGCATGCTGATTGAGAACAGAAAGAAATTTAAACTCCTCTTTTTCTTAATTGCCAGCTAAACTGAAAATTATTTGTGTTCTCTTATGTCCATCAAACTCCTGCTCCCAGTGCAGGAAGTTTCCAAATGCAGTGCTTATTTCTAAGCACTGAAACCCAGAAGCTTGGAATATTGGATGAAATAGTTTTCAAAAATTGGCCTGTTCTTCGAACAAGAAATAACAGGAAGACAGTTTAAACATCAGAGAAAAAAGATGTTTCCATCTTTTTTAGGCTTATTTTTAGTTAAAATTAGGGAGGTTATCATTGGAAAAAAAAAAAAAAAATCACCCTAAACTAAGCATGAAACCCTACCTTCTAAACAGTGCGACAAATCAATATTTCAGAATACCACAGGACATTTCACTTCATCTTAGGCAATTATATAATGTAAGGCAAGGTACTGATTTGCCTATCTTCATTTTCCTCCCTTCATGGGGCACGTAAAACCTTCTGGTTAAAGATGCTGAGTGAATAGATGAGAAGACCCATAACTAGCGGAATACAGAAGATGGAACAGATTGGTGTACTCAGGATGAAAACACCTTGCACAGCCACAAAACAATCACAGCAGCAGAAATTATACAGTGCAGTTGCCTACCATCGCCACAGGGAGACACACTGCAGTATTCCCAGGTCACAGCTGGATCCTTTGTGTAGCACCAGGGACGCTCATTCTCACCTCCGGGATTGCGGCAGTAATTCTCAGCCTCAAACAGCTCAGGGAAAACCTGAGGAGTCCTCCTGTGCAAATGGGGAGCCTTAGGGGAAGAAGAAAATTGTATTAGTGTTTCAGCAGAATTTTTCTTGCTGTTATTTTTAAAACAAAATTTTAAAAAACAAAACCAAAGGAGAGAAGCAAGACAGAGGCCTTCTTGAAACAGCTTTTTAGGCATCTTAAATGACAGAGTCAACATCTTGACACAATAAGGGGAACTTGCAGATTGAAATATGATGAGTTTGCAAAACACCAGTGAGTCCAAGAATGAAGGCAACCTGTTCCCTGCTCATCACTTTCACTGAGACTGGGCTGTATGACTCCAAGAAACTCCTTGGAAAAGCGAACCTTGAGCACAGTTCTCCATTTGGTGGCTCTCACACTGACACGCACCTGATCACTCCACTTCTGGCAGGGAATGCCGGAAGCTGTGACATTGGCTGTGCCCTGGTAAAACTGGCCATTGCCACTGTAGCAAGTCCCTGCGAGAGAAAAAAACTTGGGATGAAGGCATTTCAGACCATGTCCTGCAGCAGAGACTCACAAGAAAAACGTTCATGAAACTAGATCAGATCTGAAGCACACAGAAGAGCTAGACAGCACAGGATACTGCTTAGCCTCCTGTTTACACTCTAATGGATTTTGCACTCACTACATAGAAGGAAATCTGCTAAAAGTTTAAAGAGATCACTGCAGCTCTCTCAGACTGAGAAAATAGGCCATGCGTCTGTAATGGTTGAGCTGCAACTACCTGGTTCACAGTACATAATGCAGAAAATGCAGGGCAGAATCGCACTGAACCCACCCAAGCCAAACCAAGGCAGAAAGCAAATCTCAGCACTCTTTCCATGATTCACAGCCTGCATTCTTACTAGGGCACTAATAGGAAGACTCTTGGTCCTCAGGTTAGTAGCAGGGAGCCGGAATTCATAAAGTTGCCCTCCTCCTGCTTCTGTACAGTGCTCATCCTTTTTGATTATTTGGAAACATCCTATGGTTTTCAGCATGCATGGAAACCATACCCTGGAGTATGATTTGAACTATGATCTGAAGGAATGGTATCAGGATAAAGCAATGTTCCTTATAATTAGGATAATGTAGTCACTGCATACACAGGGCTTGCTCCAGCTGCAGAAAAAAATAGGCAGAAAATCTTGAGATTTCATTGCAGGAATATGCATTAATGTCCTCATAGGACATATGTCCTCATATACACCTGTCCTCGTAAGACAGTTTAATGCATGCTTGCATAATCTGGGAAGCAGAAAGAAAGCAGAAGAGATGCAGCCTTATGCAATTCAATACATAGTAGCTGATCTCTAAACTTGCTGAGCAGTGGCTAACATTGTGATAGATAGCATATATTAGGATTCACTTTACTGATAACCTTGGTAGAAAAATTAACAAACAAGAAAAAACTTAATTTTCTATTATGTTCATAATCTTGCAGCTCAGGAAATAAGAAGAACAAGAAGAAATGTGATGTATTCTAAAATAACGACTTTTTAAAGCAAGTATTTTTCATCTTCTTGAAAGCTTTGCATAAGGGTTGATGCAAATTTAACACAAGGCTTTGTGTCTTTGCAGATTGTACTCTTTCCTTTGTACAAGGATCGCAGTCCACAGACCATCATGTGACTATCTGCTGTTTTCTTCTTGCATCACACACTGCATTCAGGATTGCAGTTATATATTGAGACAGATTCTTATCTTACTGAAGTCTCACTAGGTAGCAGACGCTATACATACATAGGTAGATATACTGTCTTTAAAGTGTTAACTCCAGGCAAGTAATTTTAAACAAAGGATCAAGTTCCTGTAGCCCTGAGACATCCACACACTTCAGTAGAGGAATGATCATGGACTTTATGAAAACATTTAAACCAAACCCTTCAGCAGAAGAGTAATCATGGACTTTATGGGAACATTTAAACCCATCACAAATGCATAGTAAAATACTCTAATGTGGATTTCTTTAACTGATACATGAATACCATTTACAACTCACATTTGCAATAAGAGAGCAGCCCCCACGTGACTGGCACCTGTAGCTCTGCAGAAGTGTAAAATCTTGTTAAGCTGTCCTGGAACATACTTGTGTACCTGAGCCCAGAATTTTGTTTGTTTCACATTCAAAGGCAAGAAAAGCAATGCCTGAAACATGCCTCATGGCACAGCTAGTAATACACATGGAAAATTTGCACATATCTGAAATAAATAGGACATCTTAAAAGATGAATGGGAGAGCTTTAGGGGCAAGAACAACTAAGAAAGAACCTCTGAATCCTTCATGCTCTGGGAATGCAGATGCTTTCACAGACTGTCTTGCTGCAATGAGGACAGAGAGAATAGTATATCTTGTCCATCTGGGCATTAACAAATAATTTGATAGCAGGCTAGAAAACAGTTCAGCTAATGCTCAACAAACCCTTGTGCACATAGCAGTGGGTCTAAAGCAAAAAAGAGGGGGCAATATTATAAAAATGTTAGTTATATCTTCCTGGTTCATGACTGAATATTACATATCTCTGCAATGCCACTCTGGGAAAATGCCCTGGAAGCTGAACAAAAAACATCATGCATACACAGGAGACAGAGGATATGTCCTGAAACATCTGTGATGAAACTGAAGCCATCCCACAAATGCTGCACTCGTATGCTGACACCCCTTTCTTGTGGTCACTCCACCAGGGCAGAGATGGCAGCACTTCCCCTACAGGCTGCAGGCACTGGCCGTGAGGGTGTTGAAACCATTGTCTCCATGTAAGCATCACCAGACCCATAGGTTTTGGGCTGTCAGGTGGAGCCAAGGTCCTTCTATGAAAGTATATTCCCCAAAATCCTTGACTTCTTCTGGGTGGTTTGTTTTTTTTAACTCTCCCTGTGTCTCCATGCAGAAGGTGTCTGCCACTGCCAAATCTGCAGAACTCACCTTGCTGAGATGCATGGCAGGAGAGATTCTTCCTCTTTCCAATGAGGCAAGTTCAGTGGCAGGGCTTGAAACTACAATTGCACATGAGTGGAAGAGTTGGGTGTGCATGTTTCAGCCACAACCAGCAGCAGGGTAGGAGCCTGACAGAAGTCAGTGCAGCACTGCAGGGGATGTCTGGGTCTCACCACTAGTCATGGAAGGCTCATACGAAAACCAGACAGTCTTGAATCAGAATCAGAAGTGATGCGAGGAAAGTGCTGTGAGCTTAAGGTCTTGCAAGACCAGCCTGACATAGGTAATCATGTTGTTAACATATAAGGCTGGAATGACCTCAGAATCAGAAATACAAATACGGGTGGAGGGGAACGAGAGCAATGAGTACTGTAGGGTACCATACAAAACCAACATGCTTCTCTCATAAAATGTTACCAGCCCATGGTCTCCCCAACCTCCAAAGAGTTGGAAATGTATGTTCCCATGTCTTGGATGTGAAAACCCAGGCATTCCTCAGTAATAACCTAAATTCAGCCAGCCAGAAGCAGCAGAAAACTCAAAAATACTGTGCAAATGGTAGCTTCAATGAAGAATATCATGCCCATCTCTAAAAACATAGAGTCTGGAGCAGTCTACTTACTGGTTATGTTCTCCTTCTTAAAATCTGTAAAAAGACAAGACAAGATGTAAGGAGGGATTGTCCAGGAAGCAATATCACTGGATTCTCACTTAGAAGCACTTTACAGGAAAAAGTTCCCTCCCTAGCAGTGCTTAAACTCCTTTTTTTTTTTCTTTGCAAAGGCACCCAAGTGGCAATTTTGCTATCATTAAGACTGTTTTTTGAGATTGCTATGATCTTCTCAACAAAGATCCTGGCTTTATTTCCTTGAGGGATTTTCCCCACACCTCAGTTGCACAAAAGAGGCAAACAGCTGAAGCAGCTCTCACAATTCCATACACAGGTGCTGACAGGACAGTACCCACCATTGGCTTTTACTTTAGTTGTAAAATACAAATCATATCTTTCCCCTCTCCCTTACCAAGAGCACATCTCTCTGGACAATCAGCAGCATTTGCCACCTTACCAAAGAAAGGGATGCGGGTGCAGGAGCTGGGATTCTGGTGCAGGCTGGGCAACCTGTTGCATTCAGGAAGAGTGAGCAGCATCAGCCCTGGCTTGTAAATCCCCTTCTGAGAATTCTCCTCCATTGAGAGCCATTCCTTAAAGCAGTAGAGATCCTTTACAGCAAGGCAATTCTCTCTACATTGTTTTGCAAAAAACAGTAAAATACAGCTGTCAATGGCTTGGAAAAAAATGGCAGCACTTAGCAGAGATGTGTAGGGGAGGGGCTACGCAGGCTGACAGAAATCCATTATTGGGGTGACACTTCTTTAAAGTCTGTCTGTCTCGCTCATAAACCATAAATTATACTATGAAATATAACAACTTCCTTTAAGAAATGTACAAACTTACATTTTTAATGAAGCAGGATTATGCTCAAAACACAACACACCAGGTTATGAGGAGTTAAATCTTATCTTTTCCTACAGATTTTTGGACATCTACTAATAAATACAATAGAATCTTAGAATGGTTTGTGTTGGAAGAGATATTAAAGATCACCTAGTTCCAACTCCCTACCATGGACAGGGGCACCTTCCACTGGACTAGGTTGCTTAAAGCCCCATCTAACCTGGCCTTGGACTCTTCCAGGATTGAGCCACACACAGCTTCCTTGGGACACCTGTGGCAGTGTCTCACCACCCTTACAGTAAATAATTTCTTCCTATTATCTAATCTAAACCTATTTTGTTTCAGTTTGAAGACATTCCCCCTTGTCCTTTCGCTACATGCTCTTGTAAATAGTTTCCATCTCCTTTATAGAGTTGGAGTTTTTCAGTTTATTCTAAAAATCTCATTTGTCTTCTATAAATCATAGATTGAAGTGTCATTTACTAAAAGCAAGAGGTGAGCTGCAATTCTTAACATTCTTTTATTAAATATTTGCATATACCTTTAATCTCACTGAATAAAATATATAATTTTTAATTGTCTCTTTAAATCTTGAAATCCATTTTTTCTCTGTAGATATCTGAAGTAAAAGCTTTAGATTGCCTAGTAAAAAATTGATGTGTCTTCCACCTAATGTATTACTGTCATACCAATATGAAACATTCACTGATAAGAAGCACTTTGAATGTTTAAATGAGCCTTATATGAGAAATTACTTGTAAGGAAGGGCAAGACAGAAATACCTAGGAGAAAAAAAACAAAAACAAACCAAAAAAAAATTAAAACCACCATACTGGGAAGTTCATTGACGTTCTTGAGACCCTGGGTTACAAAATCAGCTTTGAGGTCATGTGCAGTATTTCTTTTGCACAACTCAGCTGAAGTCTTTCCCAGATCCATGACTTTTCCAACCATCACTCGATGCAGAAAGAGAAAGGTACTTCTGGGCCCTGTGGTGAAGGACTTAGGCAAATTCACTACCTGGTGGGTTGATGCAATCTCTTTAATTATACAACAGTTTTGGCAAGAGCAGATGATCATGAGTTTCAGCAATGGCTAACAAAACCGCAAACCCTCTAAAGTACCCGATGGATGGAAATCTTTTGGAATTCTACCTGAGAAACAGCTTTTTTGCAACAGCAATGGATGCCCTTCAATTTAGCAGGCTGAAGTCATCAATGCTCAGCTGCTCTGTGCTTGGTTTTAGCCAGTCCTGGCTTTTTCCTTCCTCCCTTCCATGAAAGCCTGAATGCAGCCAGATGGCAAATTTATCTTTTTTTATGTTGAACAACATGTGGAACAGGAATAACCTTGTGAAGTAAAGAAATGCTTAGATACAGAAATGAGAAAAACTTTGATTTGAAGCACTGGCTGAGACCTGGGAGATCTGGATTGAATTAGCTCTCTTCATTCCTGAATCCTGAGCACCCTAAAAAGCCTTTTCATTTGGTGTTCAGTTGCAAAATGCAAAAGACCATTCTTCTGCAATGCAATCAGCTCCAGGGTTAAGGAAGGTTATCTGCACCCTGGAAGAATGGTAAAGCAGCCAGAGGGAGGGATGGTCAGTCACCTCTAGCTGGGTTCATACCATTGTTGTAGCACCACATACTGAGCAGGGAGAGCTTGATGAGGTCACATGCAAAGATTACTCCAGGTTATTATTAGAAAAGTTACGTTATGTATATTACAGATGGATAAAGAACAGTAATGGCAGAATGCAGCAAGTGTGCCAATAATGTTTCTAGGGACCACAAGGAACTATGTAAGAAGAGGTGGGGATGCACAGACTCAGACATAAAGAGATTTTCCCCAACACAAGACTGTTCCCTACACCTGATCACTTCCTATCTGCAGTGACTGAAACAGAAACTGGGTGTATTTCTTCTGCTGTTTCAAGAACAGCCAGCAACAAGAGGCAGATGTAATCGAGATTTATAAGACAAGACATCACTTTCCCTTAAGAACTCTCATTTTAATCAAATTGCATCTAAATTTACATTAAGTTAACTTTTCCCATGTGATTTTCTTCTGTTTCATTTTATCTTGTTTTACCCTGTGATTACTTTTATGAAAGCTTTACTCAACCTGTCAGTTTTTATTCTTCCTAGCTAACTTCCAAATCAAATGAACATCAAAAAATGTCATGAAAAGAGAAAAATTGGTGCAGAAAATAAATAATAAGATATAAATACATAGATGTACATAGAGGGCAGTGTGTCCCTCAAAAACTGTGAAAACTCTCTCACATCTGAGGGAATTAAATAACTATTTATTAAGTATTTCAGCTGAAAACTTGTGTAGTCTAGCATGCTTCTGCAGAAAAGTATAAAGTTGTCAGTAAAAAGTAGTCAAAGAGAATTGGAAAGTAACCAAGACCATGTGAAATGTGTTCAAGAGCCCCCAGACCTCTCTCTGCCTTTAAGAAGTATACATTACATGTCTGAGTTATCAAAAGGAGTATTGGGCTCTAGAAGAACTGCTGTCCACCTTATGTTCTCTGAGGACAGGAATTGGGAACGATGCTATTCCAGAACTTTTCTTATGAAGAAAGTTGCATTTATTTTTTTTTAAAAAAAGGGGGCGGGGGGGGACCAGGACTTGGTGGAAGGGAAGGAGGGAGGAAAAATTAACAAAAACCCACATTGGCTCATAAATTTGAAGAAAAAATGGTTCTAGGCAAGCTCATTATCATGTAGACATATTTGCAAATGTTGTACCTATTAGCTCTGATGCATCAAGATCAAGAGCATATTTATGTAGGTTTATATAATTCTGACTTTAGAAGTGCCCCAGAAGTAGAGGTCTTCAGTCAAATCACTGTGAGTTCTAGTCCTGCAGGGCCACTCATGAGAAGGAAAAATGAAGCAAGGACAAGATCTAACTGAGATACCTTGTGGAGTAACATACAAAACACTTATCTGACTAACATGCTGTGCATGTGCGCCTGAGATATAAATACTGTCAATGATCTTGAAAAATAGCAGCAAGAGCATGTATGGGCACAATGGCAAAGAGCAGAATATTGACTTGGCAGGGAGGAGCCTGCCCGCAAAAAGAAAACTGTGGTACTTGGCTGCATGATTATGTCTGGATATTTGCACATAATCTTCTCTTCTAGGATAAATACCACCTCTCTGTCAATGGTAGAATACTAGGCAGCATAAGTACCAAACAGAAAGCTGGTTGTATGGTCAATATTTACACTGGGATTTTTCCTCTGTGCCTTTGTTTTAGAGATATTAAAGGAAGAGCAACAAAAACAGTCCTGATTACAAAAACAACATGCTGCTGATTGTCCTAAAAAGCCCCTACATAACTGGAGAAATTATTGCCATTAGACATCTGACCCAAGTCCAGCAAGTAGTGTGCTTGCCATGTCTGTAGAAGAGATTTGTATTTTATTTGAGACACTAGAGTTGGGGCTACTTTTCCAATAAACACAGATCTGAATCGTATTTTGACATGTGTTTCAAGGAAGACAAGGACAAAGCAGTGCACTTTAGGCAGGGATGTCAGCTGCCCAAAGGTGAAATAGGTAATGACTAGCTTTTTAGGGGCTGAATATGTCAGGAAAAAAGAAAGTTTCACGCTGATATGTGTGTGAGGGCTGTTCTCTGCAAAGCACACCAAGTAATCACAATTCCATTATAGTTAAAAATAGCAACACCTGGACTGGGCAGAAGAGCAAAAGCTATGTGCAGAGCTTGGAAAAACCTGCCTTATTCTAGTCAGAGAATCTGGGAAAGATGTAAAATTTCACTGCAAAGAAGAAGGAAAAAAACTTGCCTCTATGACTGTGGTGGAAGGACAAAGAACAAGAAGGCAAGGACTGCTCAGGAGGTTGCACAGGGAGGGGGAAGTGTCTGTCACTGGGATGTGTTTACAAATACCTGTCAACAGTAGATTAGCTATAGTAAGAGATGCTTTGGACTCCTCAAGGTCCCTGTCAGCCCAATTTCAATGCACATTTCTGTGTATACAGAAGGATACAATGACCACATTAGAGTGGCAGTTTGTCAGGTACAATTACACAGGCAATGTCTCTGGTGGTTTCATTATTTTTGTCACATTTTTGTCGTAGCAGGAAGTGCTAAATGACTGGCATATTGCCTTGGCCAGATTTGTTGCATCTTCTGGAGCCGCACTTAGTCAAAATTCCGAAGAAGCGATTACTCTTTATAGTAATAAATAGTACACATACTGGCCAAGTAAAATTTAACAGATACCAACAACATGATAATTATTGAAACTACTTGTGTAATTCAAATTGATACTTCTTTTCAACACTGTCCTCCAGACACCTGCTCCAAATTCAGGCCATACCCTAGCAATGAACACAGTGAAAGCTGAATCAGTCTGTGTGTACAGAGGAGAGAGAAAAAGGAAAACCTGTGCAAACCTAGAGGGCCCAGCTTCACTCAGCTTCACTTGCTACTGCAAGCCTGGACAATCCCTCACCACTCCCCTGCTGCATACACATCCCCAAGAAATGAAAGTGAAATATGAGCATGTTTTTCTTCATTTACCTGCACACTGGTTTTGGAGCTGGCCCAGCTCCCGAGGGATTGCACTCCTGGAAGATGTAGTTACACAGCAGAGACTCAGCAGCCGGTTGGCAGAATGAACTCACCATTTTCAGTTCACTCCAGGCAGTGTGCACAAGCAGCTCTTGGGTCTCCTCTGGGTCAGCATACGAGGAGTTGAAGAAAACAAGAGCATTCTTCGCCAAGATAGCACTACACACCTCACCTCTGTATGTGCTGCAGTAGCCTGCATCACCCTTGTACAGCTTGCTGTCAAGGACAAGAAGACACACACAGTAAGCTCACAGATCTAAACAGCTGCATGAGCACAATGGCCCTGTTTCTGAATAAAGTGGCATGTGTAAGGCTAACAGAGAGCAGAGGAGATGGTAGATGTTTATAACCATTAAAACCAGCCAATATAATCAAAGAATGGAACTTCTGAAGGGTACCCTGGTGCCAGCCCAGGTGAGCTCCAGGGATGGGCTCTGAACAAGTTTTGTTAACGTTATAAGTGGACTAAAGACTGAGTGATCACACAGAACCATGACCTGACATGGCGCCTCACCCTGCCCCTGAGCTCTAATGGGAAAATATTTTACTTTCCTACCTTCCTAGAGATCAGCCATGCTGCTTGCAGCAGTCCTATGATAACCCAGGATTTTTCACTCTGCTGTCTAACAAGAGCTAGAGTTTAATTTAAGATAGACTTGATGAGCAGGGGCCAGGTAAGTTCAATCCGTTATGTGCCAGGGAATTTTTCACAAGATCAGACCAAGCTCCTGCCTGCCCTTTTCTCAGCTCCTGCACCACTCCTGACCCTGCCTCTCTTCCACACCTACGTGGACACAGAGACAAGGAAGGCATGAATATCTGTGTTTTCTTCCTGGTGTTTCTCTGCAAGGTGCATCTCCTCTCTTCACTACATCTCTGATTTTGCAAAGTCCCTGTCACATAGCATGTGGACAGAGCTATGCAGGAGCAATAAAATTCAGAGTAGCATCATCTTCTTTGAGGGCCATTTTTTTATCTTCCCCATATTATTTGCATCTAAGAGAACCCTCTCCCCCCTCTTTCTCCCTTCTTCCCTGTGGCCATCAAAAGGGAGCAGCAGAGTGAGGGCAATGCACAAGTCAGCCATGCTTCCAGTAGCTTCCACAGTCACCCAACAGCAGCAAGGTCTGTGACTGAGGAGGTGCTCTCTGCCTAGGCAGCCCTTGGGATGCAGTGTCCCTGGTGTGGGAGGCAAAGCTGGGAAAATAGACTCCCCTGTGTGTGGGGGGTGGCCAAATCAGGGCAGGGAGGATGGCTGGGTGCAGCTGTCCCCACTGCTCATTCAGCCAGTGTAACTGGGGTCAGAGAGTTCAATTCACAACACGCCAACCATTTGGAGCAGTCAACAGAGCTATTTGTATCTTTGCCTTTTATTTCTTTCGCCTGTCTAAATAATCACCCACTGTCAACCCTGGAGTTTTTTGCTGGGTTTTTTGGGTGGTTTTTTTGTTTTTTTTTTTTTTCAGAAAGCTGGAGGTACACAGACAAGGGATTACACAGGATGCTCACATTTCTGTTCTTCAGATGCAGTTCTCTGCAGATAACACTCCCCTGGCCCTGTTTTAGCTGCTCTATTTTGGGCACCATGTAAATTTTTTCTTCAGTTTTTTTTTCTGTGTCACATTTGGCAAAAAATGCTGGAAGGCATCAATCCCTTGAGGTCCACAAATATGGGAATGATGCTCAGACACTGCATCATCCCAGGCTCAATGGACACACCTTCATGTGACACAACAGTCCCCCAGCATGCTGCACTAGTCTGACAGCCCATGACATCTCCCCAGCACACAGCAAGTTTCCCCAAAGCAGTGCACTGATCCCAGCACCCTGCTAGAACTGCTCTTGGCATGGCAGGAGTAATTTTATTTACATTTTCCTGATGATTCCCATTGCACTTTATCTGAAAGTTTCATCCTTCCTGTGCCCCAGGGGTAAAAGCAGGGACAGCTGTGCATGGGGCAGATGTGTTGCTGACTTCAGGGGGCTGCAGTGGCAGACTGAGAAGAGCTAACAGTTCTAATATTATATTTCCTTGCTTTTCTAAAAATATGCAAGGGGACAGACCAAGCTGCAATGGAGAAGTAGCAACAACACATTTCTTACAATGGTTTGTCACTGAAAGGGAACATCACACAGCAAATGTTAAGAACACCTGTGGGACAGATGGGCTGAATGCTTGGTCTGTGTCCCCATGGCTGTGATACCTGCATGGGTGCAGGTGTAAGGCAGTAAGTCTGCCATCATCACTTGATGGGGTTGACAGGTGGTCACTTACAAACTTCCTGAATCAATCTTGCAAGCTCCTGCACTGGAGGCAATAGCCTTTGCAGGGAGTCTGTGCCAGCAGTGTGGCAAAGCCATTTGCTCAGACTTTCCCAGGCTCTGCTCTTATCTCTGATGGCCAGAAGCTCCCAGCCCATCTCCCAGGCTAACATTTTCATTTTCCTTCCAGAGTGATCAGCCAGTGCAGCATATAGAAATATGGAAGGATTCTAAAGAGAAAAAGGCAACTAAATTGTTCAGTCCTGCAAAAACTGCTAAGCAGAAGTTCATTTCTCATCACATGTAAGTGCCTTTACTCATCCATAACTCTGCTTGAAACTAATATAACCTTCTCTTGCCCTAATCTGGCAAGCATTAAACCAAATTACACTTATTAACCGTGAGGAGGCTGGAGTTTAAACTTGCAGTTTAGCTTTGCCATGAAAATTTATAAGGTCAAGGGAAACTGTGAATCTGTAACCAATTAGAATTTCCTTCAGAATATTCTCTCCACTACCATATTTCAAACACCCTTACTGCTGTTTTGACTTAAAACCATCATTATCTACTAAGCTTAGCCTCCAATTATGCCTCTGTAAAGGAGCTCAGTGATCCCTTCAGGTGAATCTCATCTGCATAGCTGACATGCAGAAGCCTTACCCCTTCATTTTAGACAAATTAACCAAACCCCTATCATTCTTCTTCTCCCCAACCCAGAAAGAGCTTCCACAAAACCACAGAAAGTCATTCTTACCTCCATTCTGCCAAGAGCCACCAGATCCAGGAATTGTGATGAACCAGGAGAAAAAAGAAATGGAAAACACATCAGTGGCACTTCATTGTTTCCTCTGAGATGCCTAAGTCAAGATTTCCATGCTAGGGAATGTGTCTGACAACTTTAAGCTATATGAAAAAATGCACCTAAATTCTGTTCCCTTTTTTGTATCTTCTTGTAGGAAAAAAAGTTGGCCAACACTAAACACTATATAAAGTGAGAAAGAATGAGAGGGAGGAAGTGGATTGTTGATGACAGTGCCAGCTGAAGTGGATTCTTGATGTAAACCCACACTTTTATCCTGATCCTTTGGGACAGCAGGTAACATCCTCTGTTTAAGCCACATAGATATCCATTACTTCAGGCAGCAGCTGTAAAAAGTAGGGGAAGCCAGGGCTGGAGATGCAGCACTGGCACACAGCAGTGGCCCCAGCTTGCAGTGCCACAGGGAGTTGGGCTGGGCCAGCACTAGGAAGAGTCCCTGAGCATCAGCCAGGGGCCAAGGTACCTCTGTCCTTGCAGCCTTCTGCGCTAGGGCAGGGCCAAGGCAGACTCCTACTCAGGTCTAGGGGGATGTTCTCCTCCTGATGAGCACCACAGCCTGGAGGAGTACAACCTCCACCAGTGCAAAGTACCCGTCCATTCAACCACAATTTTTGCTTGAGCTAAAAGCAGAAGTGGGGATGGGAAATACAGCACCGAGTGCTGAGCACTTATGGGGCAGAATTTCCTGCTAGGTTTCAGTGCACAGCGTAAGAAAGGGCATTATTATTTTCTCAAGAAAGCAGAAGCTAAGGCACAAAGAGATGAACAAATACCTACCTGGTTAAAAACAGGACCAGGGTTACATCCCATGTCATGCATGATTCCTTTTTCCTCTAACTAAATCATTCTGCCTGTGCAAAGCAGGATGGGACAAGCCGCCACCCTTCTCTCCACATGACAAATGCTGTTAGTTAGCTCTAACAGAGGTATTTCTCCTCTTTGAAAATTCATTTTCACATTTGGGGGATGTCTCTGAGAGAGGAGATAACTTCAGGCAAGGCAGGGAACTACTCTTACAGCAACCACCCTGCTTTCTGGATGCCAATCCCTTGTGAAGCTGAACTGCTTGAAGCTATTTTCACTTTGCTGTTAGATGATACTAAAGCTGGGTCATGGCCACAACTTCCTTCACATGGATGGACTTACCAAGTGTGCTTCTGGGACACAAAGTACAAGACAGCACTAAGCATTCAGGAAATGACAGCTATGCCAGTCTCCAAAGTGTAAGAGTATATGAGGAAATAGCCTGGTGGAGGATGTACTCGTACTCAGATTTAGGCCCCTGCACACTATCAGCTCTCCAAGGCTTCCCCTCTTCCTCCAGAATACTCCACACCCCTTTCCTGTTCCCCAGCAGGAAAGGCTAAAAATTTAATGGCCTCTTCTTTCTCTGCATACCTGAAATGCTGATCGTTGCTGCTGCTTTTGCGGCTCCAAAAGTTTTGCTGTGCTTGTTTGTGGCAAGACAAGTGAACAGGCCAGGTCGGGTGACATATACTTGCAGTCTGGAATCAACCACTCTGTCCTTGACACTTTCTGCTATAGAACCCGCAGAAACCTAAAGGAGTGGAAGCCCAGTGCAATAATATTTCCAACAAAGATGCAAACAAGCAAACCAAGGAAAAATCCAAAAGACAGAACATTTAAATTAGCAGAGGAAGATGTAGCAAGGAGACAAAAGTGGCAGAAAGATAAAGCTGCTGGCATTACTTTGGTTCTTTCATAACAGCTGACTTCACACACAAAAATAAATGTTAAAATATCTCTCCTATTTCACACTTCAGCAATGCTTTTGCAATTAGGTTTCAGTTCAAGATGGTCATAGTCACAATTTTGTTTATATAATTGAGCTGGCTAATTCCTACAGGGCTCTTGTAGTAGATTGTTTGCCTCTTCCTGTCTTAGCAATGAACAGCATAGGACAACTTTGTGACCATCTGCTATACAGAGAAAGAAAAGAAAATAGTTTGGAAGTCATTGATTCTGGATTAACCACTGCAATACTCTCAAATTAGTCATGAGCAAAGAAAGTCCTCTTGAGCAGATGACTGGTATATTTTCTTATCTTGCAACTAGAAATATGGAAGGGGCTGAAAATATTATTATTTTTTCCAGCTCTTTTCCCAGATCAGTAGTTCCCAGTTAAATGAGCTTTAAGCCTGCTGATTTTGGCCACCTGGACTTGATTTACCATCAAGTCTTTCCTGTCAACATGGCATTCATTAAAGCAGGAGAGTGTGGTACATGCAGACTCTATTTTGCAAAGGAAATAGGAAAAAGAGTATTGCCTACTCTAAGATTCATACTGAGAGGAAGCATCAAATGTAATTCAAGTGAGGTATGTGGATCCCATAGATGTGACCTGACTCTAAGGACATTGCTGATTGTCTCCCTGGATCCGCCCCAGCAAAGCACTCTACCTACACATGTAGATACCAATCTGACCTCCCTGGAGGTCAGTAAAAATGTGCTTTCAATGCGATCTTTCAGTGAAATGAAATACCCATAGTTGTTGACAGCAATAATTGAAAAAGCAAGAAGGAACTCATCAGTGTTGTAACATGTTTTGTAAGCAGATTAGATTCACTATGAAAAGAAAAGGCTGAAAATAATATATTTGTTTTATCTCACTCAGAGTCAGCTTGGAGTTGTGGTGAGGGAATGTTTGTGGGAAGAGATCACTAAATAATCATACCAGCACAGTGTACTTCACCAGGTATGTCAGTTGCTGTGCAAAGGGAGGGACCAGAGATATTTTTGGCTTTATAATATAAAATCTGTTCAAGAGGGTGGGAGCCCAGGGGATATTTTTTCACAGATATCTCTTTTTGTTACAGAGCTGCTCAAATTTAGTTTTAGACTCTTTTTCTCTCCAGAAACCATTCAGCACTAAAGTGGTGCAGGAACTTTTTCAGTGGGAAGGAGGTATTTCCTATAGGCCACCCCTGCCTTCCAGCATCTTGGTGGGACAGGTGGCTGCTTGCCATGGTCAGCTTGTGATAATCCAGCCTTCTCTCCCTGCTGGCTCCTCAGGCTTTACGTGCTTCACATATGGCAGCGCTGGACACTGCCTGCAGAGCACAGACAACTGGGATTGTTCCTTCCAGCGTGGGACATGGGGAAAAGGTTACTCAGGTAACTGTAAGCAGTAAAAGCATTATGCACCACATACAGCAGAAAATCACAGGCAGTGGTGCCTAAGACTTCCACAATGGCCATCTGTTGTTTTCTTTGCTGGAAACTTCAAGATGTTCCCTTGTGTTAACTGATTCCCTTTCCTTTTCAAGCACATTTCCTGAGATTTTGTTTCCAGTAATTCTCTTTTTAGCCTTTAAAACATCACCTCAGCTACTAGGAAATTAGAGACCTTTTCGTATCTTCACACCTGGCTCATTTATTCCTGGATGTGTGGAAAACTACATTATAAGGTCCATGATGCCCTGTGGTGCATAGCGGGAGGAAAATGGATTGTGTTTCTATTTAGGTAGGCCAGGCAGCTGCTGCACAGAGGAGTTTCCATCCTCCTTTTCCAGGACAGCTCAATAAGCTCAGCAGACTCCTGCTCTTTGAGCCTCAGGACAATTACAGGTCAGTGTTCAGAGACCATAATGCCACAGGCATGCTGCATCTTCAAATGACTCACCATTGCTGTGAACCAGCCCTCAAATTCACCATCTCCACTCCACTGACTTCCTGCTGACTCTCCCAGAGACAGGCTCTCATTAAGGTTTCCTTGCCCTATTTAAAGTGAGGCAATCTGGAGCATGACCCTCCTGGGACTGGCCTATGCTTTTCAGACAGGAATGGGGCAGAGCAGATATGACCAGTCAGGCAGTGGCCTAAGCAGGGGCTGAGCATCATCTCATGTACCTCGGCTCTCTGCAGTACAGGATCTTGGCAGGGCACAGGTGTGTGCTCTGGAAATAAACTGCTTTTGCCAGCCACCTCAGACTCCTGCAAAAGGTTTCATTCCCAGTGGGGAAAAAGACTTAAATAAATGTCTGCAGTTGTCTCAAACTAAATATTGTCAGAAACTACTGAGGACCTATCTGCTAAGACCTGATCCCTTTGCTATTCTGCCTAGCAACATTGAGGGAATATAGAAAATTAGCCCTAATCAGACTGGATTAGACACAATAAGGTATAGAGGAGGCAAGGAAGGTAAGACAGACTGCAGAATAGCCATGGGGTCTTAATAATATATTTTAATGTCAGGAAAGAGGAGATACAAACCAGGATGGTGATAGCCCCATGAAGTAAGAACCATGGGGATTTATTGGTCCTCTGGACAAGCAAGTCCATGGGAATGGTGAGGACCAGCCTGTGCTCAGAAGGACTAGGGGTTGACAGGAGGTCAGTAAGAAAGAGCTGAGGCAAATTGACAGCCTACACTCTGCAGACACTCCACCTGCCTCCACAGAATCACTCCCTGGGCTTACATCCTTTAAAAAGAGCAAAGAGAACATAACACATAAAACCTTAAGCACATGAAGATTAGAGGGAACCCATAGCAGGCTTGGGCTGCAGACCTGCCATGACTGTGGTACCCTGCTCAGTTCCACACAGGCAACACTAGGCATCAAGCAGGTCTACAGTTCACTGAAATGAAAGCATTGCAATAGCCTCCACACAGGCATGAAAGTCAAGCAAATTAAAAGCAAGCACCCATATTAAGTGGTCAGGATCATTAGACCACAGAATTTTTCCTATGAGTCACAGTGGATTTGCATCCCTTGGTGCCTGCCACTGAAGAGGGTGTGCCTTACTTAAGAACAGGCTTCTGTCCAGGGATAAATTGATGACATATTTCACATCACCTAGGTCAGTCTAGAAAATTTCAGATCTGTTCTCTTTTTCAAATATGTCGTGCATAATGCTGTTCCACCAGTATTTGACAGGTATTTGACAGTTTGGTCTATCTGACTCCTTGTTTTTTGTTACTTTGTCAAATACGCAATTTTGCCTTGTTATTATTACCACATTATTATAAAATGAAAAGGAAAGAAGCTGAAGAAATATATAACCAAGTCCTAGAAATTCTGGCTTGAAGAAAGGTTGAAAGGGTCTAAAGCAGCCTTTATCTTGGGCTTTCCAGATCCTAAGAAATGAAGTCATACAACACCCTAAAGAAGTAGGGAAACTGCTTTTTCAGAGGAGAAAACGGCAGCAGAGAGATGGGCTTTATTCAACCAGTTTGAAAAACAAGGCGCTAAGTCAGGAAAGAATAGAAACCAGTGGTCTTGACTACCAGCCCTGTTGTGCTTCCAGCTGATAGCAGTCCGCTAGCACCAAAAGCATGAAAGAGAGGCACTTACAGCTTTCCCATTTTCCAGCCAGGTGACAGTAGGGACTGGAAGGCCGGTCGCCGTACACCGCAATGTCACCACAGACCCAAAGGTGATGTTTTGGGATTCAGGAGCCTTCAGGATTCTGGCAAACACTGTAAGGGAAGATAAAGGTGCTAGCTGAATGATAATGTAAAGCTGAGGCTGGTGCTGACACAGGGGATACTCTTTCCCTAGCAGGTCGTGATGTAAGTCACAGCCCCATGAATAAAAGCAGACTTCCCAGTGAGTGACAGTCTTGGGAGTGAGACGAGGAGGAAAAAGAAAGTATTCAGTCTGGTTACATTCTTCACCTTACAGACCAAACCTCTGGAAATTTCAATGTGAAGTCCAAAACCTCAGAGGAGGTAATGTGCAACAAAACCAAAAAGCAAACTCTTCAGTAGCATGCAGATGGAACAGCTTACAGCAGAAAAGCAGCAAGCTACCATGCTGCCCTTCACCGGATGACCTCCTGTGAAACTTTGTCCAAACCATTAAGAACCATTATGGATGTGTACCATGAAGGTTAAGGGTCAGATAAACATCTCAGTCTGAATGCAGTGATTAAGACTTGGAACAGAGTGCTGCATTTTCCACATAACAACAAGCTGCCCTAAGGGGAAAGTGCATTAAGGTATGAGAGAATGGCTGGCAAAAACGTTAGGAAGATGAGATTGCAGAGGAAAAGTAGATTTTTTTTTTAAGTTGCTTCTCATTTCTACGGCTCTTGCTTCTTTTATGGAAATATGGTTATTGAACACTTTGCAGAAAAGCTATATAAGCATTCCCTTCACCACCCTCCTTTTTATTTTGGTTGTTGTTTTTTTCTTTTTTATTTTTTGGTTGTTGTTTGCTTGGGGGGGATTTTCTTGGGGGTGAGGGGGGCGAGGGTGTTAGCCAGAAATAACAACTGAAGTCTTTTCACTGAAAACCTATTTTGATCCAGAAACACAACCCTGATGGTCTTCACAAGCTGCTGTACTTGGATGACACAGAGAAAAGCAGAGAAGAGAAGAATTTCCCACCTGGAACATTTGAGTTTTGACCTAAAATTTTTAATGGAAATGCCAGAATGTCTGTATGGATGCAGGCTCAATAGCACTGCCATTTCTTACTCAAATTTCTCATGCTTATTGAGTAACACCTTCTGGACCAATACCTAAAAGTCTCTATCAGAAACTTTAATAAACATGAAAGTTTCTCTTGGAGTTGCCAGGAAATCTTAGATTGTTTCTAAAATCCTAAGTTCAGAAAATCCTAAAATCTTGTTTGCCACTTTTATTTTTGTATGTTCCTCCCTATCAACATGCCTCACCATGTTACCATCTTCTGTTTGCCCTGTTCAGAATTAAAATATTCATCCCCACTATTTGGGATGGGAAGTCTTTGTCTGCAAAATTTCAGTTGGACTGAAAAGGGTATATGCCTTCCACCATAGTTCTGCCCCTCAGTTCTGAGTCGGTATGCAGCTGAGATTTGTTTTGACAAAGAGCCTAAAAACAGCTTTTTTCTCGAAGATAAGTAGCAGTAGGAGTTCCTTTCAGTATGGAAACCTTTTTGTCATTCAATAAACTCTTGGGCAGGGGCTTTTAGGAAGATTCATGTAAGTGAAGTGAAAACGGTGAGAGGATAAATAGTATATTGAGCTTTTTCATTCCTCTGTGTGCTCCAAGCAATTTCACTGTCTGTGTTCAGTGCTGCACACAGCATCAGGCTTCTGCAGCCCTTACCCCTCAGTAAGGCAGCAGGTATGAAGCTCCACCAGTAATAAGCAAAGCTGCAGTCACTGGCCAGGGGCTTTTCTCATGAATAATAAGTAAAATGAAACCTTTGTCTGAAGTTTCACTTCAGGTCATTAATACCAGATGGTTATGAATTCGGACCCAAATTTTGCAGGCTAAGCTCATAGTTATTTTTATACTTCATTTGGAGAAATACTAAACTTTGGGGCCTGTCCTCTGGCAGCAGTTGCATTCACGTGGCTCCTTCTGAAGCCAGCATGTTAGCTTCCAGAGTCAGAATACAGCCCTTAGTCCTTCTCTTGTGCTACCCTGTGTGCTGCTGGGACCCTGATGCTGCTCTCTGACTCTGCTGCTCAAACCTGCCCAGTTAAGTTAATACCAAAGTGACAAATTACCAGCACCCAATTATCTGATGCTGGACAGTGGCATATGCGTCCTTGTCTGTATCAGCTGCTCCCCCCAAAATCTGCTAGAATCTCTCAGCCAGGAGGAAAAAAAGACACACTTTGAAAATGGCAATTGCACAGGCAGGGTGCAAAGCCACAGTAAGCATTATGGCTGGCCCAGCTCTTATATGGCATAGTGCCTATGGGGAGGTCAGAAAGCTGCGTTCTCCTTCCCAGGGTCCAGCCATCAGCACTGATCACTGTACTTCTTTTTGTAGCCCAGCCCACTGCAAGGTAAACAATTGTCTGCCAGCATAGGGCAGGTAAAGCATCAGGCCATTCTTAAAATCCTAAGATACCAAATACAGAGATTAAAAAAAGTCCAGCAACCATTCCTAAACATTCATATATTTCTGATGGTAAGTACTGCAGAGAGGGATGGCTAATAAAATTTGGCTTATAAGGAACTAAGCTGATTTCCAGAGTGTGGGAGAATTGAAATTCCTTTTTATCTCCAGTACTGTCACATGTGCTTTTCAAGACCTTCAAAATTGAAGTTAGAGATTTAATTCTTTAGCATTTCAGGTACTTACATTTGCATGCTTTCAAATATTTTACTTAAAATTTAGCTATTTAGCTATTTACCTTAAGTATATGGTTGTAGATGGTATTACTGGAATAAACTGGGGAGGGAGAGGAATTATATTATTTTATTTTTTAATGAGAAATTTCCTGGGACAAGGGTCAGATTTTCCAGTTCCCAACAGGTTTTGGAGCATGGATGATTGGCTAATCCAGAGACATATTTTCCAAAGGGCTCTTAATCGCATTGGGAAACAGAATTTAAAAACTAGCATCAGCTATTTCTCAACCATATAATCTATGGGTAGATGATCAACACACTGGCATTGCTGTCAGACTTGAGTGCTGTGGGAAAGTCAGGATAGGTTGCATAACTGCAGCCAGTGTCACTATCCACCTGTGCAAAACAGGGCAAGAACACCAGGATGAGCTCAGGATCCATTTTGGCAACTGCACGAGCAACAAAATCTGTCCTGTATCTAAATGGCAGAACATAGTCCCCACAACGATGATTTTTCTGCCCTCTCTCTCACCTCCCCTGCCCCCCAATTCCACAAGTAAAGAAAACAGGCAAAAGCAAGGAAGAAATGGTAAATCAGGATGGAAGAGGTGGGCAGGAAGTGGAAGGATCAGGAAATAGCAATAAATATTTGTAAAATTGACATGTTTTGGTGGGCTCAGGACTTTGTCTTGTTTTCAATTTTTCTCAGAGTGAGAATTTCCAGCAATCAGGTGATTTCAAATACTTCAGTTACTTGTCTGCCTTTTCCCACTGAATGTTTCCATCTTTCTGAATGTGGATTTTGTCCTTACTTGTTTAGCTATATTGCTATTACAAGGTTAGCAACATTCTCATTAATACCCCTGGGCTCTCTGCACCGGATTTACCCACAGGTATGCCAAAAAGCAGTTGGGGAAAGTGGGCAAAGATGGGGGTTTTTATTTATTTATTTATTTATTTATTTTAGTGGAAAATAAAACAGGGGAGCTGTAAATGAAATCCAGACAGTTAAAAGCCAAGCCAGCATGTCAAAAATCCCTCCCAAGCCCCTTAATAAATGTATTTTTTTAAAATAGTCTTGGTAAATTATGTTCTGTGTACTGCAGGGCTTGCTAGGAGGTATCTGTATCGTGGCCAGCTGCTCACATTTCTTAGAATTACATAACATCATCCAGTCCAAACAGTAGGGCTTTAATTCAGTAACAAAATTTTAATTCTACAAAAAGATTAAAACAGCATGCCCTCCCCCTTGCCTCCACATTGAAAGACTAACTCTTTCCAGGTGACTTTTTCCCCCATTGCCTTTGGTTGAGCTATGTTTCATTTCCCAGGTTTGGGGTCTGGTCCCACAGTCTTGGCAGATGCCTGCCCTCAGTCTGGGTAAGGCCCATTTTTTTCTTAAAGAAGGTTGGATTTGGCCAGTCACAACCAGAGAGCTGTAAGTGGCCTAGGGCCATGCTACTGCTTTGCGGAAATGACAAAGTGATGCGCAGAGCACCAGTGATGCCATTTTAGTTTTGCTTTTTAAAAAATATATGTTCTCTGTATTGGTTCTTCCTGGGACCCAAGGCAGAGAACAACTTCAAGGTAGAATTTCCATGGACAGAGTACAGCCAGTGCCAAGGGAGGGGACTCCAGAGGAGAGGCTTGACCTGGGGGGAAGGAGGAAGGGGTGGGCAGAGAGGGCAGGGAAGGGAAATTACATCACCACTTCTCCTCCTAATTGGTGCTTTTTTATCAATTATGCTAATTTCCTAAAACCTATAAAAATGGTTTTTATACCACCCCTGTAGGGGAGGGCTTTTGTGGACGTCTTTCTAGAATTGCCCCTGAAGGCCTTCAAATAAAGATCCACTCTTATATTACCACTTTACTAAAATTATCTCAAGCTTTATTTCCAGGTTGGGAAAAAGGCAACACCAGGACCAGTCAACCACTAGTTTTGGGGCATGGGGTAGGTTGCTTTTTATCCAGAGGCCACCGTTGCTTCGATGAACCCTGTATTTAAAAGAATATGAGCAACACTTTCCTGTGTACATGAATTATCCTAGACTGCGCACATCCACTGGTGTTGACACCCAAGAGGTTGTTGCTAGTTCTGGTATACTGTAAAACATCTGCATTCCCAGTAGTCCAAATCAAGGAAAGGCCAACAGGAGCCAAATTTGTGTTGGCAACCACCTGGCAATATTCCCATCCTATTGCAGCCAAAGCCTGCCCTGACACATGAGCCAGACCTAGTGTACCCATCCTGCCAGATCTGATCTCTCAACCTGCCTCACTTTCCCCAACTGCTTTGTATTAATCAATGAAACATGGATTTTTGGATGATTGAAAACAGTCTTATGCTTCCTTTTTTTCTTTTTTTTTTTTTTCAGCTAAGCTGCAGAACATAGTATGTAGAGGCAAATCTTTTGTGTACAACATATTTTCCTTTGCATCCAATGTTGTGTCAAGATCCAATGTGTCTAAATTGCTGTGGGAACTTGGTAAACTAGACGTTTTCTTGGAAGGTTTCCTGATATAAATGTCCTGGCAAAAAATTTGCACTATGCAAAATTCATGTATTAGTATTTAGCTAAATTACAAGCATTTTTTTTGTTTGTGTTTGCCAGTGTTCCCACAGCATTTTTGTACCTAAAGTATAAAAGTTCAGAATTATTTCTTGTCTGCAGAGGTGTCTCTGGGCTTGGACTTTGCTTACTAAGCCATAAAAATTGTTTCTGCTTGCCATCTGTATGCTCTGAAGAACTATGAACTTGTGCCACTGTGATTTTTGCCAGTGAGAAGTCCATTTGCCTAACTCCCCATTCAGATTAATTCAGCTTATAACCATTCACTCTTCCTAACAAGCTTAAACTAAGCAGTCAAGGAGAGGTAAAAAATAGAGGGACTACAATTTCCTCCCCACTGGTGACAGATGAGGTAAGGTCTGACAAATACATTTTTAAATGCATACAAACCTGCAGCATTTGTGTTTTCTAACATTACCTGCATGAAATAAAATATATTGAAATACCAGGGCCTAGAACCACCAGGATCAGTGGTCACAGAGACCACTGCCTAGCTGTGTGCAGCAGCTAATCACATTCCAAGAGCCATGGCTGACCAGGCAAGCCACAGTCTCTTCAGTGGACATTACAGAGCCAAATCCCACCTTGGAGAACAAAAAAATTCTCCAGCAAGGACAGTCAACCATTCCTCTTGCAGTAGCAGCAGCACCAGCAGCAGCACCAGCAGGCTCTGAGCCTGGCTTAGCACTTCCAAAACAGGGATGGATTAATAATTAAGTCCCAAGATAACTGCAAGGTCAGTTTCACTTTGATCTCCAAGTATTTCTTACCTAAGTTGCAGCATTTATCTTTTTTTGTAAGCCTACCAAGTAAATACAAAGAGGAGCAAAACAGCTCAGGCAAAGCTGATATGAGACGCTTCCATTTATCACTATGAAATTGTTCACCTATTTTATTTAATCTATGTACAAACATGCTTATTGCTAGAGAATCATGTGTATACAAGTAATCAAAACAAACAAAAAAAAGGACTAACACAGTGGGAAATCAAATCACTGTATTATTTCTCAAGGAACAGCACTTTTATGTATGGGGCCCAAAAGAGTAAGGTAAAGAGTTGTAAGCAAGCTGTAAGCAAGAAGTACTTCGTCATCCACTGACCCTCACCCTGTTATTGTGGTGACCCAGGAGAATAACCCTCCAATGAATCAGAAATATCTGCATTTTGTGCAAAATTACAAGAAGCAAGCTATTCTGGCACCTGATATATTAATAGGGAGACCTGGGTCTTGTCCTAGTCCTTAAAACACGCAGCACAGCACAGGCTGGACTCCACAGCCATACACACTCAACCTGGAGCCTGAGGCTATGAGATGGGCACTAGGGACAATCCAAGATCTGTGTGGAAGGAAGATGGAGCAAAGCACAACATCTCCATCCTGAAGCATATGCCTTCAAATTCAAAACTCTAGTGTCTGATAGCAAAGCAATTTTTTCTTAGCAAGACAATGACTTTTCATTGTAACTTTATTTTAGGGTGGACTCCTAGATTTGTGGGACAATTTGCATTAGTAGAAGGGTTTGTGTGATAATAAATATATCAGCCAGTAACTTCTCAGCTGTGAAAGACTTTACACTGCATGTAGATGTCTCTGGAATCCTAAAAGGAGACACCACAAATACACAAACATGTAATAACCAGGAGTAAAATGTAAATACATAGCTTATATCCTGTGTAACTATATAAAACCTGTTCTGTACAAGTGTTCATCTCTATATACAGAGCAAACACTAGATTCAAGGACAAGTGGGGATAATGTCTTCAAATTACTTCCCAAGGAAATGAATAAGGAAATTCTTTTCATGTCAGTACTGGTCTTGTATGTGTGTTTGATTTCTTTGAAGGAAAGACCCTTTTAAACCTCTGCATTTTCTGTCTCATCTACAATACAGAGTCATATCAGATGCATTTATCTTTGCCTCTACCCACTGTTGCATGTGAAATTGCAAAGGAAGTTCCCAGCCTCCTGTAGTCAAGGAGCAATTCCTTTGCTTGTTCCATTAATTTTCTGTCACAACCCATCATGACTGCTGCCAAGGCTACCAGTCTGTGTGCATGTATTGAAACTTTCATAGCTATGCACAAGTTTCCCTCTCCCTCTCTCACTCTAAGGACTGGAGCAAACAATTATGGGGAATCAGTGGGAGACACAAAAAAAAGATAATTCATGCAACATCTGGAGACATCTGGTCTCCACCACTTGGTAACAGCAGTGCCGTAAATTTAATTAAATGTCATGTGAAAAGTACTTCCTTTTGTCTGCTTTAAAGTGGTGCTAGCAGTAGCTGCTAGAATGTTCCTTGGTTTGGAGGACAACAAGGAGCCTGTTCTCTGCTCACCTTATCCATCATGCATGCTTGACTTTTAGTGTTGAAAATTTATCTAGTTCCTCCTACATCAGAGATCCGTTTTTGTTCCAAATTCTCAGCTCCCTGTTTGGTATGCCCTTTTTGTGAGGGTCTGTGAGGGGCTCCAACCACTTCAGAACATTTGTCTCAGTTTGCTCTGGTGCCCTTTATCTGATAGCTATGGATATTCTCTATCCTGTACTCCCTTCATAGTTCTGTGGGAAGATCATGCATTCTAGCTAGCCAACACTTTACAAGAGAGAGGGATTTTGACTGACATATATTTTTTTTTCACTTAAAACCACAATTCATGCAATGATGTGAGAAGATCATAAATTTTTCAAGTGACTTCCCAAGGTCTTTGTAAGGGGAAAGAGGTTTTTGCAAAAGGAAATAGCAGGCTCAAATGCTTCTTTAAAAAGAATTTTGTGTATGTGCCTTGTCTGAAGGCTCATGCTCCTGGGAAGCCTTCACTGCAGGTCCTCAGTGCCAGAGGCCACCCTGTGATAATGACTTGAAGGCAGAATAACCTCATGCCAATGTCCCAGCAGAGCAAGCCTCAGGGGTAAATTGAATAGCTCACGCCTACTTGTCATTTGCTGAAGTTCTGAGGCTGTTTCCTTCCTCCTCCAGCTTGCCCTGATACCCTGTAATTAGGACCATGGCTGTTTCTGCAGCATCGAGAATCTTGGGATGATTCTGGTGAATGCCGCAGGTAGGAGGAGATTTAATGAGATATTCTGGGTTTTTGGTTACGCCCACACCACCCCACTGAGGTCAGTCAAATACTTTGGTGTAATTACAGGCAAACTTGTTCTCTCCCAGTAATACTTCCTCCCCCCAAACCTTTTGCAGTTTTTAAAATCAAACTCACCCTTTGTTGTATTCACCCTTTACTGCCGTAGGACAATGCTTGCAGGTACACACACCAGCACCAACACAAACAGGAAAGCCATAATTTCCCAGAGTTCCTGCCAATTCTCGAGGC
Organism: Regulus satrapa; assembly: GCA_013396955.1. NCBI lineage: Eukaryota > Metazoa > Chordata > Aves > Passeriformes > Regulidae > Regulus > Regulus satrapa. The sequence goes on along the minus strand of VWZN01012520.1, from coordinate 44,714 downwards.
TGAGCCAAAGGCTCTTCTTCAGTGGTGGTATTAGAATTTCCATTAGAAAATTTCACCCAATATTTAAATTAAGAACTGCAAACTTCCTTGCCAGTTTATCATTTGGCAATTCACCTGACCCAAAACACTCTGCCTCAAAAGGTGATGCAGATAAAGATTCAGATTTCACACTTAAATCTAATCCAAGTGGGAAATGCAAGGTAACAGTGCTGAATGGCTGCTTCAGTGGTCTCTTGGTATCTCCCTTTCCTGCATCATCCATGCCAAGTTGACTTCCAGGCAAATAAACACAAAAGTTTAAAAAACTTTCTGGATGATATATCAGGAGTCAGCTTTCCTTTGAAATACAGAGCATCTCTGGAATGTGGTCTGTCCAAATTGATAGAATTATTTGCAATAAATGCATGCTTTTATCCTGTTACTTGGATGTTGGTGTCTGTTGATTTATCTGTGATACAAATTTAGTCCCAAGACTATGTGAGACATCCAGAAAACAGCTGAAGGAAGCTAGTGCTTTACACTTTACAGGGACAGTCTCTTAACTAAATAGCATTTAAATTGCATTGCTTTCTATTGTCAACTAGTTTGCCATCCTCTCACTGGCACAAGAATTAGACCAAATGATTTAAATAAAAATCTAGACCAAATCTGGCAGGTCATTTCTTCTGAAGGGATGATTTTCCAAGGAAAAGCTTCCTATCTTTAAGGCTAAGGCAGTCTTCAGAAGTGGCTTACAGGGGAACATTTTTGTGGCCTGTGGCAGGGTATTATTTTAGTAGTTAGTAACAAGCAATAAAATGTGGCAAGGAAAAGACTTCTATCTACCAGGGCTGGAATGCAAAACCAAACAACATCTAAGTCAGGGGAATGTAAGGAGACTTGCTTCTACCCTTGTTTTGATTGTTTCATATGCTGCACAGGATGAAGAGGAGCAGCAACACTTCAACAGATGGATAAATGAAATGGCCTAAAAGGGTCAATCAGAAAGGGTCAGTAGTCCTCAACCAATGCCTCTTCAGACAGTTGGAAAATGCAGACATTTGAACAAAAAATGTTAATAAATCCATGGAGTAGGTTTTTGTTAAATACACTGCATCTTCTAACATTTGCCCTGTCTAATTTGTTTGTTTCCTTGCAGATCTCTGATTGTTAATTTCTAGACATGTATCTGTAGAGTAACAACTTCAAAATTAAATGTCATCACACAGTATACTCCTGAATTCCAAGTCTCTGGTGCCACAGGCTGGAGATCAAGCTCAGTTTCATATAAATCACAAGATGGAGTTGCATCTAACTCAGTACACAACCAGCGGGACCATCTACAAACTGTCTCCTCTCACATAGCAGTCCCTGTATTTATTGCCTTTTTCTATACTTCTCAACATTTAAAAAGTTCATCACTGGGCAAACTGGAACTTCAGAGGTTTCACTAGCTGGAGACAACACCTAGATATACAGGAAATTTGTTCTTTACCCACAGAGGTAGAAAAACCTTTTGCACACCATCTTCCAGTAGACTGTTCACACTGTCTTCCTACATCAAAAGACTGCCATTCCCATGCTGCTGTCAGATTGGAGGAACACTTCTCAGCGGAATATTTTACCTTCTGCTGTGCCTAATACACCACAATCTGTTGTGCATTTCAGTGAAAATAACTCCATTAATGTCCAAAAATGCTCTTTCAATACTTGAAGCTAAATATAAAGCTAAGGCTGAAATGTAGTTTATGGCATTTTTTCACTTGTAAGCAGGTGTTACTTCTAAACTGTCAGAAATTCGTGGTCAACTTCAATTTCTTCAGTGATTTTTTTTTTTGTTTTTAAGAAGGAAGAAGGACAAGAGCCCTTCTTCATGTGAATTCTACCAATTCATAAAGTGGCATTTTTCTTCCCTCAAGGACAGAAGAAAACAAGGCAAAGAAAAAACTGAGCCTAGGTCATGCAATCAAACCCATAAATCATCACAAAATTTACTGTTTTGTGGCTGTTCTGCAATAAAAACTTCTTATTTGATGCAGGAATTACATATAATTTGAATACTGGATGTAAGGACAATATCTGAAAAAGACAATGAGAGATTAAAGCAAAAACATCCAAAGGAATTTATTTTGCATATTAAGAAAAAATTAATGAGACAGCTTCATTCTGTGTCTGAGTGATAAGCACGCTCATAACAGGAATATTCCCATGCCTCTCACCATACAAGAGCTCATGGTTTTAAATATATTCTTTTAATATCACACAACTCATACATAATGGATATGAAGAATACGATTCTTAACTCACATCAAACCTTGGAGACTGTACAGTTTTAGGCAGCAGGCCCAGAAGCTGAACCTGAAAAGCTCTTGTTGGCTGCTGTGGAGCTAGTCCTATTAATGGACTTGTTTGATGGCACTGCAAATACCAACAAAACAAAAAAATTCCTCTCCTTCTATGGCCTATGTGCATAAATAGCTGTCTGATGCATAAAGGAAAAAACAAAGTCTTACAGACCCTACAGATTTCAAATACTCAGTGGAGGCCCAAAATATGCCTTCTTGACACAGCTTAAATCTTTACACCCTGCCCTGAGTTTTCACTTACATCAGGGGGAATTTCTGCATTTGATGACAAATGTCAATTCTATTGATGGCAGTAGCAGCTTCAGTAGCAGCTTCTGTATTTTCAAAGGAGTGAATTCAGATTTTAGCCATCTCAGTCAACATCTTGTCAATGAACTTCAGCCTTCAGATATCTGTGTGAACTACAGATCAGGTGAGCAAGCAAATGCTTCTCTGAATTTATCCAGGAGCCTCTCATCTAGAGATTCACTTTGAGAATCAATACATCAAACAACAATAAATCTGTGGAAATCCTTTGTTAATGTACTCCTTCACTGAGTATATTAATAATCTTTTGGGTTTTGCAGAAGTGTACATTTCCAAAATGGATAATTCAGTGATTAAAAAAGCTAGTTAGCAAAATGCTTAAGATGATAGAAAATTAATACAAAACTGCAGGTTAGAAATGTTGCATCCAGGAAATTAAAAATTCATTTCTTGGCAAACAGCCAAGATTATAATATTGTTTCCTTATCTCAGTGCACGTTGCCTTCTGTAGACATCTGTGGATGTACAGTAGAAAGAGGAAGTCATCTTCAAATATTAATTTTAGCAGACCAAACTCATCATTTCTTATTTGTTTGGCTTTTCAGAATAGTGTAGAAAAGGCTTGTTTCTGCCTATTGTACTTCTGCTTCATGTCAGTACTTTCACTTTTCCTTTTTTTCATAGGATGAGTGGACTGTAACTAGAAGAACCAAATGAGGAAAATACACCATGCAGCTTCTGCACAGCTGTGAACCAGCTCATTAGGGGAGAACCAATTTATAACCACCCCAGCAGATGTCTGAAAGAACCTACCCTACTTCTCCAAGACATTCCTCAGAGCTAAACCAAAGACATGTATGATTTTATTGCTACAGGACACACCAAGGTCATAAAAATTGTGTGTAACTCTTCCTCAGGAGTGATGTCTGTTTTGTATAGTCAGTCATTTGGCTCGTTTGCCCAAAGATTGTTTCTTGTATCCCCTTCTCTGTCCCTCATCTCCAGAGCCTATTGCCTGATGTCAAATCAAGGGAATATTCCTTAGCCTGCTTTTTCTCCTAGTACTCTCCAGGCACCCCAGGCAGGCTTTCAGTGAGGGCAGTGCTGTCCATAGACTCAATACAGTTCCAGTAAAGAACCCAGCTCTCCCCAAAAACCCAGCAATTAGGTCCATTATGATCATGTATCTACCACTTGTGGATTATGCCTTTTAAGGAAAAAAAAAAAAAAACTATTTTACCATCACTTGTCCAAATTCTGGATTTGCCCTAGACTTAGAGAAAAGATGCAAAAAGGTAGGCTTTGTAATCCTTTTAATTAAAATCCTGACCAAGGATTAACTTTTTATAATTCATGATCTAAGCCATGGTACCTGAAACAGCCCTGGGAAAGTGAACAGGCTGCCTCAGGTTGGGACAGGCCTGTTCAGGGTGAAGAACCCATAGAATCCTTATCTCCTTCACCACATTCACTGATGAAAATCAGGAACTGAAAAATCAGTTCCACTAAGAGAGGCCTTCAGTGCTTCCTTTCTCCTGACAAGAACTGCACCTGAATTTTCATCTAAAACCTGTTGCTCAAATTATTTCAACTTTGCTTTAAAAATAATTTTTAAAAAATAAAAACCAACGAAACCTAAAGCTGTGTTATAAAAGTAATAAATAGAGGCCAGTATTATGGATGTGGAGGAAAGCTGACAAGGAAAACAGGAAAAAAAATATTTGAAAATCAAAGTAGTATCATTTTTTAAACAGTTCTGCCTTGGAGCACTGAAACCAGGTGAGTAGCACTGTAAGGTATCTCAGTAGTGTAAACATTTGGGCCAAGACCATAGTCAGATTGAATAAATGGGTCCTGCAAGTTCACTCTATGTACTTTCTGGGCCAACTTGAGCAAGTAATTTGAGCATGTGCCCAACCAAAAATACATTTAGGAGCCTGATTGCCTGCAGAAGGCCTAGAGTTGGTCCTTCAAGAACACCTCTGCACTTTGAACAATGCCTTAAGCAGGACATGGAAGCCTAGAAGATAAGGGTCTAATGTGTAAGTCTCAAACACTGACAGCCACATAGGTGTGGAGCCAGCCAAGGTTTGTTGGTATCAGTGGCCAATTGCCAACCATGACTGGAGAAAGGATCCATATAGAAGTAGGGCAGTACTTTTCAGGTGTCCTTGCTCTGGCTCCCACACCTAAGCACAACGGAGTACAGCTGAGGCACAGGGAATGAGGCCAGTGAGCAGGCGTGGAATATAAAGGGGGATCAACAGCACCTAGGATCCCTGAAGCCCCCAACCCATTTCCAGAAAAGTCTACAAGAGTGACTTGCACATGATAACTCATTTGCATATAGAGAGTGAGAAATTTAGCTCCAGAGCATGGAAACTTCACAATAAAAAGGACCACAAAGCCTGGACACACAGGTATGCCCTGTACACACCATCAGCTGGATTTATGCTGGTGCCAGGACTCGTGATACCTTCCTCTTCCTTTCTTCTTTTCATTCTCTCTCCTCCTTTTCAATCTCTCTCTCTCTTAGAGTCCCTCTTTTTTGTCCTAGTCCTTTATCCAAAACCCACTGCTCCATGCTTATATAGGAGGTCAGGGATTACCATATATATTTCCAAGCCAAATGTGTAATTTATTAATAAAACTTTGTAAGCTTTTCCAGACTTACTTTTGTCATTCCTTTAAACCACGAGGACCTATAACCCTTGGGTGCTCCCTTCCATGTAAGGGTGGGATGCAACACGTGACTAATGCTGTACCCATTAAAATGGAAGCACATAAAAAATCAGGATCCATGAGATCTATATCTAGCTAGGCATAAATATTTACACTGCTCTTAAATTAAATCATTAAATCACGTGCCTTAAATTAAATATTCATCATTAACCAGCCATGTGTATTCATTTTATTTTAATATTAAACCACACTCTACAGGCTGGGTACTCCAGTAAATAATAGGTACAATTTTTTTTTATATATAAGGTAATGTTATTACAGAGAAGTAATAAACAATAATTTTCTTAAATTTCCTGAGCACAATGAATGCTCACAGGCTACTGGAGTGTGATTTTCCTGCTTTGAATAATTTTAGTATATTATTTAATTGGAGTTGTTTTAAAATGCTTATACTAATAGGGTAGGAGAGGCAGGAGAGGAGGGATGCTAAAAATAATAAAAAAGGTGTGTGAGGGTGATGTGTGTGCATACTTGCAGGTGCGTACAAAAGTATGCACACATGCAGTTATGCTAAATACCCATTTTAATTAATCCAAAATACCATGAGAGGAAGGGATTTGTATGCACAGCAAGCTGCTGTGTCAGGATTATGAATGTTGTTGTCAGTTTGAACAAATGAATTCTGTACAGTTCGCTCTATGTACTAAGTAAGGATTAATAGTTCTGGATTTTGGAAGCTAAAAATATAAACCAAAAATGTGTCTGCTTAGTCTGGGTGGCCACCTGAAACTAGGTATATTATACACATGTCCTACCAGACAAAGAGAAACCAAGGTGGCCTGGAAGAGAGCATTTATTTGTTCACCCAACACATGAATGGAACATGAGGGGATAATTTGTGTGGGAGCATAGATCTGCCACCGATCAATTATGAACTAATTTTCTTCATTTTTAAAAGAGCATATATACACAATCCAAGTAGGGTATTTGTGCTTTATTTTGCCAATCCTTGAATCAACAGGCCACTGCATAATTCTGGAGAATTATCAAGAGAAATTTTGGAGAAAGACCAAGACATCAGCCTTAGCAGTCTGAATTTTTGGTGCAGTTCTGGCTTGGTTTTAGATTCCCTGACTGGTCCTGACAGATCTGGAGCAATGAATTGCAGTGCTGGAGGCCCTTCAGTGTTTGTGTGCACGACACCAAGTATCTGCCACTCACAATCCTTGACAAACCTTTGCCCATTTTCTCAATGATAGGGGCCAAACTAAAACACAGGACCCAAGCTGTTCACATCAAGATCCAACTGTTTTCAGTTTGCTTCATCACTTTTAGCCTGGGAGAAGTACAGCCCTGAATCTAAGTTAAGAATAGTGATCTTCCTCTTTAAAAGCTGGAAGTGGAACTAGTGGATGTATAAATATGTATAAATGTATAAATACTAAAATAAATGTATAAATACTAAAAAGGGACCAAAAAAACCTGGAAAATTAATACATTTTTAGGAGAGCAGCAGACTATAGTAATGTGTAGTTGGATCTAATATACCTGATACTGCTCCCAGAAGGAAGTCTATGTTCCTCTTAGAAATGGGATTGCACACTAAGTAATCTCCGATAGCTGCAGGCCAAATGTAACTTACAATAGCATTTTGAAGCTTACTAAGCATGTGAAAATCTTTCTCTACTATCTGCATTACAGTTATCCTAAATCAGAAATAAAAATTAGTTCATCTACTAGAGAAGTCACTCCCCCACTCATTCCACAAGACCTTGCCCAAACAAAATTCTCTTACAGGATTCAGGAAGACAGAATGTCTTGTTGCCAACACTTGGGTACTCCCATTTACTGTTCTCAGCTCTCTGAAACTGATGGTGGTTCACACCACAAAGCAAATACCTTCTATACATAAGAACTGGACAAAGAGTACATAAGGACCAGAAATTGAAAAATCAATCTGATGTTCAATTAGTTGGTAGAATATGTTCAAGTCCACAGAGNCTTTTTTAACACCCTCTAGGGCAGTTTTGACAATACCAACACAATAATTCTGGTTAAATCAATTTAAGTGAGTATGCACAAGGGGGTGTTACACAGAGCCTGGTTCAAAAGTTACCCACCTTCCACTACCACAGTTGCAGGTTTCGAATAGGCTGTGCCCAAACTGTTCTTGGCTACACAGCGGTACTGTCCTGCATCTTCTCTCTGAACGTTGTGTATCCTTAAACTCCCAGAATCAAGGACAGCAATGCGAGCAGTCTCCTGCCAGAGGAAGGAACAATTGAGGTGAGGACTGTGCATGCAGGATGCACACAAACAGCATCAAAAATCTATTTACAAAGTTTGGGCTTACATGCATGAACATTATGCATGTTGTCCTACAATTCAAGGATTTGGGGCCAGCTCTTCCTGCTCAGCATTGTCATGACATACTCACTCATTGCAGATCAGTGAAATATAGCTTAAAAAGACCTCTTATTCAGGAGAACATTTCCTCAGTATTTGGCCAAAATTAGTAGTAACAAGCATATATCACATAAAATATAGATACACAGAGAACATTTGGTTTATATGTAGAATCATTGCAGATGAAGATATTTATGAGATGAGCCCTGGACTTTCCAAATGCTTGCTTTCTAGCTACTAGAATTTACAAATACTCTAACTAATGCTCATTAACCCAGTATCCTTAGCAAATAATTAGCATTACTGAGAACCATTATCTACTCACCTTTACAACTGTTTCTCCTTTGACCCATGAAACAGAAGGTTTTGGATTCCCCATTGCTGTGCATGGAAGAACAGCTTTTAACCCTTCTATTATTTCCACATTTATAGGTGGACGGGTTATTTTGGGTCCTAAAATTTTAAAAGCCAAAAAATTAAAGTTAAAATTAGTATAATGAGATAAATTCAGAAATTACATTTAAAAACTGGTGGTTTTTCTGTGTATTGATAAAAGATAGAGCACTCTTTCTTGGTTATTAAGTGCTTTGATAAGAAAGACATTTCTTCAGCACAGCATTTAGTTTCAGTTTATGGATGCAAAAGCAGCTAACGTGCATGGGTTATTTATTTTCCTGATTGGAATGTGACAGCCATTTGAATTAGGGCCTGGGCTGGAATCCAAATTCAGATAAGAGTATTTCCAGTATTGAAGAATGTTAGCATTCCAGGTTCTGACATTCTTGACTGCGTAAACACTGCCTTGTCTCAAAGCTCAGATCTGGATTGCACTGATTTTGAAAGAGTGTTAACCCAGGCTTGCCTCTAGCTCAACAAGAAGGGCATGTAAACACAATTAATATCCTTAACTGAAGGATTTCTAACTATGCTAGTGAAAAGGACAGTTGAGCCTTAAAGAAAACGCAATCAAACTCCCTTAATGAGGGATAAATTTAAATTAATTTTACTGAAAGAACATGGTTGTTTTAATCTGAGCTGAGAGTATAAAAGATCATCATCTCAGTATTTTGAGAGATCTGACATTTTGAGGACCTTTTATGATAACAAACCAGCAGAAAAACAAGCTTCAGAGAGCATAACCACCACTTGCAAGTGACTGGGATGATGCAGAGTTCCAGAATTACTAGACTTGAGGGTCATCTCTTTAGCACAGACAAATCCTTTCCTACAAACAGATGCTTTGGCCAGAATATACCTCTGCTGCCCTTTAAAGCATTTGTGTAAATAACTCTAGCCATGAGAGTCCAGCTTTACTGAGTTTGGTGCCTAAGTCTCTGCAAGAGTAAGACTTTTGCCTTCCATGTGGGATGATGAGATTTACAACATGGTACTCCAGACCATTTGACTGTTATTGAGAGCACCTGAACATAATTTACTTGATTTTGCCATCCTCAGGAAGAAATCTGATGAATAAAATTTTACATTTAAATTTCACCAGGGATCACTGTGGCAGTATTTCCACAGAGGTCTAATCCATCAAACTGTGCCTCTTTTACATAGTTTTGCACAAAGGGAATACTTCAAAGCATCAGGTTTTGTCTTCTGATCTTAGAACAAGTGTGTGTTATTCAAAGTAAATAATCACAACTGTATTATGTTATGATCCAATATGCCATGTCTCTGATTTAAAGAATTGCACCCAGCTTCACAAGAACATGGGTCTTCCCTGACTGTGGATCCCCATACACAGGAGTCTGCTTGGCTTTCAATTAAATGCCCACGAGACATCAGAAAGAAATTTCATTCCCACTTACGCATTTTCACCTGGAGAGCCCCACAGCTCTGTGCAGCTGCTCCAACTCCATTATCTGCTGTGCAGCAGTACACCCCATCATCACTGTCCTCCACACTCAGGATGGTCAGGAGCTGCCCATTCCTCTGGATGCTGTACCGTGTGTCAAACAACCTGCAGGGCACAGCACAGATTGTCAGGGACAACCAGGGACAGAGAAAGGGAATTGCATTTGAATATGCAGACTGCTGGTGTCACTACAAATTGCAACAAGCTTTACCTTTGATTTTCAACCTACAAGCAGAAGGGAAGGTGCTAAAAATGCCGAGTTCAGCCTTTGGAATCAGGTTCTCACTATACCAAGCAGTTCCTGCCTGTCACTAGTGTAGTGGCAATTCTTCCTCCACCAAGGCATTGGTAAAATAAATAGGTATCATTCTTGGGGTTTTGACTGGCCAAGAACAGGCATGAGCACAAATAATCTTTTCTGGACAGGTCTTGGTTTTGGTTTAATTGCTCAAAGTAAAAGAAAGATGTTTATATAGGAATTAAAGCTGGCTGAAGTTGTTTAAAGAAATCTTCTTCAGGAAAAACAAAACAAACAAAGGGAAAAAAGAAAAAAGCCACAAAGTTTTTGTTTTGTTGTTTTATTTTGTTTTTATTATTAAACAGAAAAGGTTATGGGAAAAAGTTTTGGAAAAGTTATAGAAAACTAAAAGAACTATAAAAAATAATAACTATAAAGTTACGGATACAGTTTTGCAATTGTGAAAAGAGACCAAAATCAAAAACCATGAACTTTTGTGTCTTCATCCTAGAGTGGTTTTGTGTATTTGTTTTGAAAAACACACTAAAACCAAACCAACAAACAAGCAAAGAAATTTGCTGAAGCCATCTGAAAGTTACAGGAGTAAAGGATAGCTTAGTTTAAAGACTGCAGGCTTAAACCTGGATATTTCAGAGAACTGCAGAAAGCCCTGAAGCTGGAACAACAAAAATGTGGGATATTGTAACAAACTATGTGGAGCAAAGACCAATTTCACATGTGAGCATGATGAGAGAAGTGAGATATGTGAATAGAGGGGATGTGTTTATTCAAGTGTGAGAGTCAGGGAAAGCAGAAAGATGGTGAGAAATCAGAGGGCTGAGCTATTGATTTTCATTGAAAGCCTGAAAAACTAAAAGAAACATAAATTAATAGTATAAATAGTATAAGTAGACACTAAAAATAGTAAATTTCTTTGTGTTTTGTTATCACACTTTTGTTGATGTTTTTAGAAAGCACCTTCCTAAATTGGACTTTGCCAACCTGTAGCAAAAGTTTTCTGACCTAAGGATCTTGTCCCAAGCAATCAGAAATATCTGGCCACTACATATGTCAGGTTTTTCTTTTACAGTTAAAAATTGTACAGTCATTGACTAATCTGAATGTCGCATATGCAATATTTTAAGCAAACCAGGCTTTCAACAGCATTTCACCATTCAGAATTACATCTCCCTCCTCTTTTCCAGTGTGGGAAGAAGGAGTGCCATGAAATCATCCACAGTGTAAAAGGCATGCTGACTCTGTCCCCTTCTTGTCCTAAGGAAGGCTCATTGTGGGCAGTTCTGTTCTGGAAGATGGGACAGGAAACTATTTCACTCAGCCAAGGGCACCTGTTGGTTTACTTGCACAATTTTTGATATCAAAAGGAGAGGCACATTCAGAAGACTCTGTCCTAGCTCTATTCCCATTGATATTGAAAGCTTCCATACTGTTTTGGTTTGAAGGTTAATCTTGCTGTCTATCCAGGATGCTGGGACACTAGCAAGAGAAGAAAATTCTGGAAACGAAATAACTTCTCTAAATTGCTTTCAATAACTAGGCCCTTTGAAGTTTGGTACACACACAGGGACAGAAAAACATTTATATGGGGGGGAGGGGGGTGTCCTGAAAAAAATGGAGCTTTCTGATCTGATGCTTTTACATTGTGTAAATACTTTTATCTGAGATTTATAAAGTAACAAATATATTGCGCTTATATTTTTCTCTGTCCTTGCTCTGAACTTTTGTATCCAGCAGAACTGAATATTAATACCTTGTGAAAGGGAAACACTTGCTGTTATTAACGCTGCTTCAGAAGTCCCAGTAAAGGAATTAAGCACCTGAGCTCTATGCCTTATCAGAAGAGGTGCCTTTATTTTCCATTTTGCTCAAAGCTCTGTGTCTCAGAGAGAGAGTGGAAGGGCTTTTAGAAAGATGTGTTGAGCTTCTGGAAGAAGGGATTGACATGATAAATTATCTTAGAACACATGGAGAATGATCATTTTAAAGACGTGGTAAGGGAAAGACAGTCCTTCATGGATGGCTTTCTCTCCCTGCTTTGGTTTTGGTGTCACTGATGGGGAAGGAATTAGGAGAAAGGGGACCTGATTTGCAAATAACATCAATGGAATTTCACACCTTCATGCTGAAACAAAGTCAGGATCAGAAGATTAGGGCCACATTTTGCTGAGATTGCAGACAATGGAAAAAAAAATCTGAAGGCCTATATTCATATTTGTAACTTTGTGCTTTGTCCTACTCTAAAGCAGTTTTCCAAGCAGTGAGATCTCCTTCTGCTGCTGACTTATTTGGAGCCTCCTATGCCTGTGGTTCAAAGGCTTTTTGGATGTTTGACCACATAGCAAGAACCATGCTTCAGGGTACCATCTGCCCAACATGGACATCTTCTGTGGAGGACAGGTATTGAATATGTTGCACAAAGGTTGTGCTACATTTTCCCTCACAGAGGAAGCCACTTACAGCCATTTAGAATGAGAAACTGATGTGAAGCCATGTGGCAGATGCAATGTGATTTCAGAGCTAGAATATAAAGTGCAGTTTATTTTGTAGAAACCTGTCTACAGCAAAAGAGCAAAAGCAATGGTAGCAACTTCCATAACACATTTCCACACTTCCAGAAAGCTGCTTTCTTTGTTGACGTCTTGATGCCTGATGGTTAGTCTGACAGTGCATAACAATGAGAAGACAATTTCCAGGTCCAGAACTAGAAGCAAACAAGAATGGTACTGCACAATCCCTTCCATGCAAAGTTTCTAAGCACATAGAGACAGACACCAAACCCTGCTAAGATCCTTTTAAATATTATACAGTGTTCTCCTCCATAAATACATAAACTGAGGAAGAGACCAGATTGAATTGTCTGAAACTGGCAAGAAAATTCCTTGCATACCTTGCAGCAGAAACCAATTCTCTACAAGCTCAAGTGCATGAAGGTTCAAGAGCACCACCTAAGTGCTCTCACCACTCCCTCAGAAATACAGAATCCTATATGATTACAGCCACTCATTCTCTCTCCTGCCACAGACACATTTTTATATTTCCAGATATCTCCTGTATCATGAAAGAAAGCATTGCCAATTTTGGCAGAATTTGTTGGTGAAGGCTGGGGCAGCTCCCTACCTGATGGGAATGCTGTTGCGTGTCCATGTAATTTCCGGCTCGGGATATGATTCCACTACACACACAAACTTGGCAATGTCTTCTACAAGGGCATCCACTGTTTCCAGAGGAGTGCTGATCAAGGGCGCTGTGTGAAGAAGACAAAATGAGAATGCCTCTGGAGAGAGTTACATAGCCTGCCAAACATGTTTGGTGGAGGGAGCCATGTCCCTGCAGGGTCGGTCAATGGCGTTTTCCCTTGAGATCTCTCCATAAGGTGCAAAACAGAGCAAACCAGGCTTCAACAAGCACAGTGCCCTGTGTTTCGGACCCACCTCTTCCTCAAGACTCCCAGCAATAGGTGAGCATACTGCAAGGACACTGTAGTATGCTCACCTCAAGGTGAGGCTGTCCCATTGCTATGAGGGTGGCCTTGCATAGGCTGGAAGTGCAAGGGCCAGCACACAAATTGAAGACAAGCTGATCTGCCCCTGGAGTTGGAAGAGTGCCTCCTTATTACTGCATGAGATTTTGGGGGGGGGAGGTGGCATCATTACAGGATTTGTTCACTCAACTATTTGTCTTTTTTAAAAGAAAAAAAAATAATATACATTTGCATATGTGTATATTTGTATATACATATGTGTGTGTATGTGTGTGTGTGTATATATATATATATATATATATATACAAACACCAAACCTTTCATATTGCACTATAGTTTTTCTAAGCGAGGCTCACAAAGAGAACTCAGGTCATTGAGGCTTGTTTCTTGACTAGGACATATTCTCTTTTTCTCACAGTTTTTAACAAAGTAGCATGGGGGTTAGAAGTTGAATAGCTATGTCTAATGCTTATCATCCCAGACCTGTTGTCCCACATTACTTGAATGTATCTTTAGAAACATTTGCCATCACTCTGGTGAAAGACTTGAAGCACAGCTGGAAGGGATCAAAGCATAAGCCTAGCCACTCTCTTTCCCCGCTCATGGTATTCATAGAAGCCACTGACTCCAAAAACAGTTGAATCACTTGATCAATGGCTGCAAAAGACACACATCCATATTGGTTGGACTGGATTTCACTGACAAGTGTCCTGAGATAAACTAGTTTTTACCATATTCCTGATACTTTTGAAAATACATCATGGTGTCATAGGTTATAATGCAGGATGTGGCCAAGGGTGTGCATTCTGTCACCATCTGTTGAACCTAGGTGGGGCAGTGTTCTCATCTCTTCCACCAGCCACCCTGCTACAGGAAGAGATCATTCTGTTTAATGGGCCATTGATAAAATTCCAGGAAGATATAATTCGGTTTAAAGGACCACTGATAAAATGACATCATCCCGTTGTGAAACCCTCCACCCAGGGGGAGGAGCCAGGCATTTCCATTGGAATAAAACTGGGATTCAGGACACAACTGGCAGCTCTCATTTGCGCTGGATCCCCACAAGAAGAGCAGGCCTTTCTACGCCACCAGTGGACCTTCAGAGGAGGACTGCACCCTTCTAGAGCATCACTGCTTCAACAGAATCGCATCTGTCACTGCAGGAGGACTGCCTCCATTTAATGGGACAGCTACCAACACCCTGACTGGCAGGGTGTCGGTGTCAGGTCAGATCCTAGCTGTCGGGTTTTATTTGTGTACTACTGTATTTT
>VWZN01012520.1:4693-23260 GCA_013396955.1 Regulus satrapa | reverse complement strand
GTTGCCACAAAAAATGTATGACTCTCGTCCCTCAGCTTCTGGTTCCAGCTTTTATCCTGTGCTTGCTATTGGAAGAGTGCAATCTGGGGACCAGAATGGCTGTGGACACACAACACCTGTTCTTCATCACATGGTACTACAACNAATCAGTGTGGATTTCCAGGCCGTGAGAACCACACAAAGCAGAGCATCTACCCATGGAATCCCTTTTTGCAGAAATAAGGAGGTGTTTCACAACAGGGATACATTTGGGATTTAATATTGATTTTGATCCCAGAATACAGCACTTTGTAATATCTCACTCTCACTAAGAAATAAATAAATCCTCAGCTTGATCTGACAGTGATATTGGCAGTTACTGCACCAATATAGTCACTACAAAATAAAATATGGCTATCTCATATCAGAACTCCTGTGAGTAATATTTTAATTATTGTCAACACCTCATTAAAACAATCAACACTAAAACAAAGAAAAGCATAATGAAATAAACATATATAACATCTCATGGTGTCAAATCAATAAATTTTCAATTTTCAGGTTTTGTCTGTCATTATTTGCTGCTCTTCATTGCTGTTTTGGATTGTGGAGGAGCAAAAGGCAAGCAGTGGGAGTTTATAGGCATGCCAAAAGCAAACAACCATCTTGGTTTCAAACATACAGCCTCTAGCACAGCTGGCTTCAAGCGAAATATTGGGGTCCTGTATATAGTGTAGAAATCAACTGTCCTGAGTGATCATAGAACCATAAGCCTGTAAATACCTTTTCCTTTCATCACTGTGACACATATGAAAACCACGACATCTCTCTGCAGCCAGCTGGGATCCAAGGGGCGTTACAACATAGGGGTGTGATATGAGGAAACACTCAAGTTTCAGAAGTACCTGCACCCATGCAATAGCTGTCCTGCCAGTGGAACAGGACACTTGAAATGGAGCTGCTGCATCCTGCCAGCTGATGGCAGATTGCCATGAGTGGCTGCAGGAGGTGTGCAGCACACAGGTCCCAGGGGCATCCTATTCCCTTTCCTTTCACTGAATGTAAGCAGCATGTAGCAACATGCGAAACAGCTCCGCCGTCTTTTTCCAGACAAGATGGCTTTTTCTTGTTGCTCCAATAAGAAGAACTTTACAGCATGTGTAGCTGAGGAACTTTTAAACACCATGCTATATGTTGAAAGTCATTTTGGGGGGGAAGGGGGGGGGTTGGCTATACATATTAAAAATGAGGATTTAAATTCTGCTCTGGGCTCACCCCAGGCAACCCCATTGACGTCAATGGAGTGTAACTGAGAGCAGAATGCTGTCTGTGATCTTTTTTACTTAGAGTTCACCTGCTGCTCATTTGAAGCAATAATCCTTGGTGACATCCCAGTCAGAGAGAGGCTTGCACAGCAGAGATCAGGTCCCAGTGTGAACTTCATTCAATGAGGCATTCTTGGCTATGGTGTTTTGGATCATCTCAATATCTACCTGCTACAGAAGTGACATTGGCAGTTATTTAAAAATTGCTGTGTATTATTTGGGAGCACCATAATTAGCACAGTGGTATATATGTTTCCTTAATCAAATGGCAGGTCATGGCCCAAAGATGCATCCAACACACTCGGCACATTTAACAGCAAACACTGCAGAAGTGATACACAGGTGATGAGAGGGAAGAAATGGGAAGAGAACCAAAGACAGAAGCCTCAAGGAAACATCCTTAGCAAAACACAGTTCCCTAAGGACAATAGGCTCCTGCAGGGGGACTGCAGCCAGGACAGTGCTTTCTGCAGAAACCACAGTGGGGTTCTGTATCCTTATGCAGATTTAACAGCCCAGCAAAAAAACCTATCTGAGGCATACAGGGTGAGAGGAGGGTGTTCAGAATTCCACAGGGAAGAAAACTCAACAGTGAGAAAAGCCTCAAGCAGGTTCTGCATAGCAAGTGGAATTTATGATAGTGAATGAGTTGTTATGCTTTTCTGTCCCATATTTATCAGGAATCTCTGCCTGTAATCTTCCTTAGGTTTGTTTAATCTTGAGAAATACCTAGGAAATAGAAAACCTGATTCAAAATACTGGCGTACCCACAACATTAGTCCTTTAACTTCATTAGACTTGACCTGATGGTCCCGTCCCTGCATGTTGTCAACATGGCATCATTAAATATGTCTGAAGTGAGGGTAATGTTCACAGTTTGTGGGCCAACCTCTACAGCCCAGGTGTGCAGGATGTGCTTCTGCCATTTACTATATTGTGAGTAACTAATGAATTGTACATCAGCTGTATAGCTGGTCAGGAGATAATACAGATTGGCATCAAGAGTTTGCACCTAAATTGAAATTGTCTTGTGGCTAAGTAAAGCAAAACACTTTCACTTGAAAAATTACACAGGGCAGAAGCCATTTTGGGTAAATCTGCAAGAGGCTAAGACTCAGAAGGTAGGCTTAGAGCCTTTTCCAAGGGCCCTAGGTACTGCTGTGGAGGGCCTACGTATGTATACACCTGACCTGACATTTTGTTCCCAGATGGCAGCTAGAGAGAAATGTTAGTCTGGGTGAGGGTCTTTTCTTCCCTCCCTCCGTCTTTTCCATCCCATTCCAGATGGAGAGGGGGGTTCTGGTAACTGCTTCAGTACATCTCCATCTTGGACCTCCTTCCCTCTCTAGTGGTAGATTTGCTGTAAGAAGAGGGTTACTGGAGAACATGTTACCTTAGGGAAACCTGCATGGACTCAGGGATGTAGATAATCCTCATGAGTAGTAAGATACCTGAGCATCTTTGCAGCACTGGCCGAGGTTTCATGCTGTCATAGAAATCATACTTAGCAAGCATCACAGAGTTACAAAAAATAGCTTACAACCTAATCAATCTACTCTTCCAGTCAGAGCTTCTGTGGAGACCTTTAGTCTCAGACATTTGCATAGCATTTGTCTTTTTTCTCTGAGTAGCAGTAGCAGCTCTAGAGCATCTGGATGAATAAAAATTCACTGGGCCAAATTTGTCTCCTTTGACCATTGCAACAGGTATGCAGCAGGGTTGGATTTCTCCCTGCCCAACACCAGTTTAATGCACTGCAGCTGCTGGGCAGTGCTTGCTGGCATGTCTGGAGCAGGTGGGGTTTTCCCATGGTAGAATCCTTGTGTGGTTGCAGACTAGGCCTGTCAAACTGCAGAGTCATCCATGCTGCTTGGTCAGGCCACACAGTTCTACAGGATGCAATCATCTCTGCCCTGCAGCCCTCTCTGTCCTACATCAAGGGATGGATCACTGCATCCCAACTTCATAGCTCTTCCCCAGCCATCTAGAGATGCAGGGGATGTCCATGAGGTATGCACAGAACCCAATCCTCTCTCAGCAGGAGCTGAAAATCCCACTTTCATTGATACCAGCAGTGCAATTTCTAATGATGTTGAAAAGATAGTTGAATATACAAGACAGA
This sequence comes from Regulus satrapa, assembly GCA_013396955.1. Lineage (NCBI taxonomy): Eukaryota > Metazoa > Chordata > Aves > Passeriformes > Regulidae > Regulus > Regulus satrapa. The sequence goes on along the minus strand of VWZN01012520.1, from coordinate 19,834 downwards.
AAAACCAGGATGGACTTGAATTTCAACAAAACGTCTACAAATTTCCAAGTGGTGTAAAGTACTATAATTCCCTTGGCAATAGTGAAAGCATGCCAGTTTGCCTTTCATTGAGAACTTCATATTTGTTTGGTATCACTAACAATTCAGCTCTTTGTCTTACCTGTACATCAGGGTTTCCCTGTGCAGCTGTTCTGCTCTGTGAGCTACTCTCTCTACCTTCAGCAGAAAAATTTGTTTAACCCATGGACACATTTTAAATCCAGTTTCTGTGAAGACCTGTGACATAGAGACTGTGTAGAATCAAAATTAAAACTTCAATGGATGTATCTTCCTACTTGAAGCCAAATCATGGCAGAAGCTCAATTCTGCATTTTAAATATACAGTTTCCGTTAAAAGTCTGAATAGCTCACTTGGTTAGACCATGGTGCTAATAAAGCCATGGTTATGGTTTTGATCCCCATCCAGACCATTCACTTAAGATTTGGACTTCATAATCCCTGTGGACCCTTTCTAACATAGAATATTCTGTAACTCCTGTAACTTTTTTATAATGTACAGTGTGTGAGGCAAAATACAGTTTGTTTTTACCCAGGTTAGGATGAGAAGGTTTTATAACAGTAACCATCACCCGCCAGTCTACATCCATGCTGTTGAACCACTCGAGGTGGATAGCCTTCCAATCACCTTCCAACAAGGGCCCATTCTAAAATGCAAGCCATCTCTAAGAATTGTTTTAACCTAGCCCGAAACTGCATCAAAGAGCTCATAAGCCACTGAATAGTACGCACCTTGAGCATCTAGCACTGGAACCATTTACCACTGCAATTTACAGGTATATGTGGAGCTACAACATCCAACCAAAGTCAGGAACCCCCTTTCTAAGAGAGCCTAGAATTTTAGTCTAGATCAAACAAAAAAATCTTCGGAATATTTGAGTGTTTGGCCCTTCCTCAGCTTGAACCCATTCATGCCAGTGTGTTTTTCACACCAACAGGAATACTTTGGGCAGGCCTTTCACAAATGCCAGCTGGTGATGCTTGTCCCAGGCCATGTGCTTATTTCAATAAATTCCTCTAAAACACTCTTTACTATCCTCTTTCTCCAGAGCTATAGCACAAATATTCAGCTACATATCAGTGGAGACATCGTCTTCTTCCCAGTTCTTTCCTTTGCCTCTTGTGAGCAAGGAAAAGCCTTACACAGACATGCAAGACCAGCATTTCTTCAGGAGTTCCCCCAGGGGGATGAGAGCGTGTGTCTGGGTAATGCATAACTTTATCTCCCCAGATACTGGGCCAGAAAAAGCAGAGACAAATTGTACCTGTGAAGTGGCAAAAGCACGTGGGATGGCTGCAGAAAGTCATGGTGCAAACATGGGTGCTTCACAGAAATTGTGTGTCCGTTTCCAGACATTGGAAAGGGAAAGAGATCTGTTTTCCCTGATGAAATTTACATGCTGAAGAAAGTGCCATCACAGAAAGCTGTCAAAAGTGACATTCCATATCTGGAAATTACTGTTTTGTTGGGTTGTTTTTGTTTTGGGCTTTGTTTGTTTGTTTGGGGTGGGGTTTTGTGGGGGTTTGGGGTTGTTTGTTTTGTTTTGATTTTGGCTTTTTTTGTTTGCTTGCTTTTTGGTTTTGTTTTTGTTTTTTTGTGGACAAGCATGATTTTGGATCTCTTAGTGTGTGGTATCACACTTGTCAAGGCACCTCCAACAACAGATGCATGACAGAGGCTCCTGGGGCCTTGCTTCTGGAATGTCAGAAATGCATTACAGAGCTACAGTGTTCAAAACATCGAGGGAAAAAAAAATCCCCAAATTAGGCAATTCTGTCAGGCTGAGGAAATAAGATAACAAGCTGAAAAACTGAAGAATAGCTGTATTTTTGAAAATACACTAATGTCCCTCAGGCATTCAAAAATCATGACTCAGACTTTAAAAAATCATAGTTGGCTTAAAAATTAGAGTTGTGGGGCTTAGTAGCCTTGCACTGTCTGCACTATTAATGGTCACATTCCTAAAGTCTTCTGGAAAAAATGGGAATCAAAGTTTATTTTGTAATAAAAGCAGAGATTATTACATAATCTACCAGCTCCAGGGGTTGATGCATTTAGCAGAATATCAGATAATATGATGAAACCCAAACAGTTGACAATGCTGAAGCTAAATTAATTTTTGTAGCCCTGGCAATAGATTTCAGGGCTGGTTCAAGAACCCACATCCACAGGAATGGTGTGCTTTGGTGGAGTAATTTATAGACATAACTTTACTAGGATGCAGTTTTTGGATAATAGTTGTCAGAAATTACATGATATCTCTGTTTCATTCAATGGAAAATGTCTCTCTGAATAAGAGGAAAAAAGTCCTTGAGGGACAGACTTCTGCAGCAACATATTAACTAGGAGAAAAAAGCACAACATTTCAAAGGAGCTTCTGAGGTTTTAGGGGCTTTACTCAAGGTGAATGTCCCCTGTTGCATTTCAAAAAATGTACTGTGTTCCTCTAAAACTTGTCCCCTGTATATTGTATTATGATAACATTTATGTGTAGCATTCAGTTTGGCTAAAATATACTTATTTATTTGTTAATAACTTAATTTTTAAGAGAACCTAACATTTGATTTAGAAGGAAGAAAAACTCTCAGCTTCCAAAACTTCTAAAAGTTCTTGCAGATGTCTGGCCTCTCCTAACATAAATCAAAGCTCTTCCAATTATCAAGCTCCTCATGCTGGGAGATGACTTAGGGGCCTTGGGTCTCCACCACCACACTGAGAGGGGACTTGGCATGGTTTCCTAGTCTTTAAGGGTGCCACCTTGCCCTTCGCACTGAGAGAAACACTTTCCCTATTTGACCGGGGACAATTCCATATTTAAGAACAATTCCAGAATCACAGACTTATATTAAACATCATATAGTCCACATGTCGTGGTTTTCCCTGGAACACAGGTGACTATAACCCTCTGCGAGACTTTTCATTCACCCCCCAGATGAATCCAGCCTTGGTTGTTGCCATACATCACACAGTGGCCAAAATATTTTTCAGAAAACATGTATCAACATTTCCAGCAAGAATGCTTCATCACAACTCCTTTGCCAAGTGATGCCGTGGCTGGCCAAGGCACTGTTACAAAAGACAAAGCACCATATGCATTTGCTAAGAAAAGTGATGAGCCTTTTCCTCATCAGCTGTTGTCCTTAAAGGCCAAGGTGCTGCCAGTTTAGTACTCTGTGCTCAGGCAATCCTCACAGGCTGCTCCCCGCCTGTCAGAAGCACAAAATTACACAATCCTTTCTGTGCAGCTGCTGTTTGAGCAACTGTGGTAATGTCTAGACTCTCTTCTCCCTTGTGTGAGCTCAGAGGCATCACTTCGCCCCTGTCCAAGCTCCTTCAAGGCTTGATAAAAGATCTGTGACCCCTCTTATGTGCCAGCCAAGAACATATCTGTCAGTGTGGTCCTTCAGCATAGAAAGATTTAGACTCTCTCATACAGCACCACATGTTGAATGAGGTAAGGGAAGTTAGGGTTAATGAAGATCTGCTGTTTTGTGGAAATGACTCTGCTGTTCTCTCTGAGGCTGTAGTACCTGTCTGCGACAATGCACAGCCCCCGTTGATGTCTGTGTGGGATAAGACACATTCCTTTGCCTCCACGCAGCAACTACTTGGCCTCAACATCAGCACTGGCAGAAAAGATGAGGGACATGTAACCAGAGATGAAACTGGGTGTGTCACTTGTATAGTACAAATTATATGTGGCAAGAAAGTAGGCAACAGTAAAAAAAAAGAAATTGAGAAACAAGTTCATTCACTGCAGACAGAGAAGGGGACATAACCTGAAAGATATAGAGGTGACCAGGGATGTGAGGAGAAGTAAGTTTGGCCTTGAAAGATGAAGGCACTATGTAGGTTGGAAGTAGGTCTCTGATGAAGGGAATTGTGCTAAAGGAAAAAAATCTGTCCTTGATGGTGTTTGGCTAAAAGAGATTTGGTGTGGTTACCCTGATCTCACCAGTATATTCAACCAACGTGCCTGGTCTTTTAGGAATGGCATTGTGCAACCAAAGCAGGCTCATCTACATTTTCATACCTACATTTTCACACTGCACACCATATATTTGCAATGCTCACTACACCAGGTGAGGTCAGGCACCGACTCTGAACACCACTGAAAATATGAGACACTTAATTTCTTCTCAGCAGGAGTTCAGAGGATGGTGTTTGCAGGATAATTAAAAGACATAACCTGAGGGTCTCAAACTGAGGAACTAAGGATCTTAAATCAAGAGTTCTTAAAGTCAGAGGAAATTCTATTAGGACATATTTTATAATACAGCTTATGATATTTTTGATATGCTTGTGCTGGCAGTCTGAGTCTGCTTCCAGTCTGCTGCTTTAGGAATGCTCTTTAACCCCTTGTATGGGGTTAAATTTCTAGTATGGAAGTATTAATATATAAACATCCACATCAACCACTGGGCACCAGCAGCAACCAAGAAAATGTGCAAGCAGCTGAAGAGGCAAAACATAAAATTTGCCAGAATAGTAGCTACTCTCTTTACTAGCTGATATCCTGTAAGTTACCATGTTAGCTCAAGAGTGTGGGAAAATAAATCTAGCCAGAAAATCCCTGACTGTTGTGGCTCAAGATATGGGAGAATTTCCATAGTGGTACCCAACACCATGAGACAGCAGAAGCAGAGGGCACAGGGCTCACATAGCGCTGGGTGGAACAACAGAACAGCAATGAACAGGTCTAGTAGGTTTTCATCCAGTTGTAGGTAGCTGGTGACCAAGGAGCCAATATGCAGGGCTGGTGCCTCTGGCAGGGTATGAGGCTCTCCAGTGATACCCCATATCACACGCAGAGTTCCTCCTAGGGAACAAACCCTGACGCTGAGCAATAGGAAAGTTCTAAAATGTCTGCTAAGGTGCCAGAAAAATTTTTGTAGCGATATATCTTAATTTTTAATTTTATATACATTACAAACATATTAAACAAGTGAAGTAACACTTGTAATATTTTTTTTAATATATAAATTTTCAATCAGAAGTGGATTACAAAGATGTGTTCCACTTTTTTGCAGAGATATTGATTAATTTCACAAGATTCTGTATTACTACCCGAAATCATCTTCTGTGTAGGTTTTGTTTTTCATCAAAGATTGATTCTACAACATAAAAAACTGGCAATGAATGAAAATCTAAGGAAAGTCTCCTGATTTTAAGTTGAATTCTTATTCAATCTTCAGATAATCATTCTGTAATACTGTGTAAAGTGCCTGATTTTATCTAAAAGCTATTACTTTTTTAAAATCAGTTAATAAGGACCACAGAACATTGCCAAGTTAAACTCTTCCAAACACTAAAAAAATAAGTGAGGCCTTAAAAAGCAAAATGCAGTTTGAGACTGATTCCCAGGAGATTTTTTTAATACAAGGCCTCTATTATATTAAAACTGCTGGTAATTCACAGGAATTGAGCATGGATAATCTTCTTCTTTAATTATACTTCTATTAAAAGTAGTTCAAATCTAGCTGAGTTTGTAATACTAAAACCTCTGCAGGGAGTTTTCAGGTTTGAGGAATGGGATACCATTCTGCAGTGAGCATTAGCTGATCTGAAAAATAACCTCATTACCTCATTACCTTGGTACAAGATGGAACATTCCTTTCAAAGCATTGCCTGGCAATGGCAAGTACAAAGGTTGAAGTGACTTGCTCTGTATGAGAATGAGGTACTTCAGGCACATATTTGAAACTGTGCACCTTATTTACCTCCAGTAAACTCACTCTTTCAGCAAGACATTTCTCTGGACCATGACATCTGAATTTCCAGGAAAAGAGGCTTATAAGAGCAATATATTGGGCATGTGCACGTTACTGAACAAGAGGTCATTTTAAGAAAGGTTGAGGATGAGATTGGGAGATAACAACCAAGTCAAAAGCAGATAAGAAGTTCAATTGTGCTAAAAGGTCATTTTGAAAGGAAAATTTTATATTGAAAAAGAGCTTTTGCTCTGCGGGTTGCCTTCTGAGCCACTCTCTAGCTAAGGACACATATGCAGAATTATCTGCTTATTTTGCACACATTCTCCACTAAAAGGATGGGACTAGGTCTCAGATATTATTAACAATTAAAATCACAGAGACTAAGACATCCATTTCCAACAGAGTCAAGCTTGCACTGGTAGAAGACATTTCATGGAGAAGACTAAGACTTGGCCCCATTTTTGTCTCTTATGGAGGATCTCAGCCCTTAAGAAATATCATTCTATTATGCGAATGCTTTAAATCTTATACATTCTTTAAATCTCTATTTTGAACATGCAGTCTTAAGATCCATCTACAGCTCAAGAAAGCAGTATCTGGTAACTGGATAACACTGGGCATTCTCAACAAAATTATTAAATCAAAACTATTAAGATAACTAGTCTAGGGACTTTTTGTTTCATCTTTGTGAAGTTTCACTGAGAAAGTGTTTTGCCAGAAAACTGGATTTTTTCAAGGCATATCCTCTTTGGGCTTTTTTAGTGCATGATCCTGAATAGTCCAGTATGAAGCTGCAAGGACATCCAGCCACAGGCAGACGATGCTCTTCCTCATCGCTGAAGAACCAGGGCACTGATAGCACAAGAAAAAAAAAAAAAATTAACACAATTCAACATGTATAACAGGACAAATAAAATGCTGACTGTCGGGACACTTGTTCCAAACAGTCTGACATTTTTAGTGGTGCACAGGAAACTACAGAGCTGACTTGGACTGAATGAGTCCTACACCTATAGTCTTCACCTGTGTTGTTTCTGGAAATCAAAGGCCACAGCCTTTCTGCCACTGAATATAATGCTGCTGAAAGACATGTATAAGTCCTCCCTGGGATTTTTCATGTGTTGTTTTCATGCCTCCACCTCTGACTTCCTTTACAAGACATGATCCTGTCAAGGGCAGAGATAGAGGAAAAAGTCCATTTTTTCAAAAGGGCTGAATCTGGTTTGTTTCTATATTACTGTTTATTTTATGACAGTGTAACAAAGCCTGTAAATGTTAAGTCAGAGCCAGTATTAGCAATGGAAATAATTACTACCACTTTAACTGACGTTTTGTTAATGTTACTGTAGCACTGCCTCATGAGTCATGACAGGATGGAAATTAATTTGTCACTGCTGTAGGTCTCTTTCTTTACTATAAAGCAAATTTCTCCTCTTACATTCATCTCCTCTAGTGCCTGTAGTAGAACTAATAAACCAAAAACATGCTTGAACATCCTTGTACGTGCTGCCTTCTGCGTGGCCAAAGCATTTCAAGTGTTGTTTTGCTTAGGAAATGGAACAGTCATGTGAAATTAAAGCTGTGGAGAAGGCATCTCTGAAAATCACAGTGAGGCTTTGGACTCCTTCAGCCTTTGAAAAAGTATACTTTAAGTGTCTTTGTGAAGAAATTTGCTTCTGAGGACTTCATGGTATAAAAGTTGTGCCTCCTATCAATTCATAGCATGCCCAGCTGTCCTCTGTCCAAACTCAGCTGACAACATGGCAGTGCATGGAGTGCTGTCCCCTTGGCAGCCAGCAGGGGATCTTCATTTCTTCACATCCTTCCCAGGGTGTCACCTCCTTCAAATGATAATACACTACAACCACATAGAGAATAAGCAAGAAGATGCATATTCTACCTGACGACCAGAGAAGGTCCTTGCAGTGGTTAGGGCTGGAGCACAGACCATATGAGGGATGGCAGAAGGTAATTGGGCTGGTTCAGCCTGGAGAGAAGGAGGGGGGAAGGATGGACCTTATGTCCAGTCATTATGTGGTGCACAAGAGGCAAGAGGATATGATTTACAAAAAGGTTTATTTTGGTTTACTTACTAAGAAAGGTTTTCCACCTTGAGGGTGGTTATTCACTGGAAGATGAGCTCGGAGACATTGCAGGATCTACAGCGTTGTAGACACTAACACTTTGATAGCACAAGGTACACAGTAAACTCTTCTAAGGGGTCCTGCTTCATGAAAGTGGCTGCACAGCTAGAGGTCTCTTCCCATTTGAGTTATTCCATGAGGTAATGAAGTCCTTGGAAATTTTTTGGTTTACTTCTTTTTCTGAAGAATTGGCTTCTAATCCCTGTTAAATTTCTCTGCCTTAGATTTAGCAAACTCACAATGTTTCAAACAAAATCTTAGACCATCTTTCCACATAAGAGTTTGTATTCTAAAAACTCCAGTAGGAGGAAAGAGGTAGATTTTGATAGAAAAATATAAAAGAAAATTCCTCTACACTTTTTCTTTGCCTGTTAAAGCAGGAGTTTGTTCAATTTGTGCAACCACTGTGCATTTATCTCTTGATATGTTCAGCTATTCTTCAATATATCAAGGCTGCAGCAGCCTGGTCAGTTTTTACGTGGCAGCCTAACCTGCATTTCCCAGTGTGGATTATTACTGAGGCAGCTGCAAATTTAGCTGACTTCATCTGACACTCTTCAGATCTCCTTCCAAACTCTCTAAGGAGCGAATAAATAAGAGTCCTAATGCTGAACTCTTTCTACTGAAGAGATTTTTCTGTTTTGCAGAGCTCAAACAAGCTTTTCTCCATTGTTAAGGGATTTTTTATTTTAAAAATTAAATTTAGCCTTTACTGAAATTTAAATATGTTGTAAGTTGGAGGTGTGTACTTTGGGGGGTTTGTGATATTTTAATGTCTGAAAGTGATGCAGCCAGAAAAGCTGTAAGAAATAAGACTTTAAATGAAAAACTACTTTTCTTGAAAACAGATTCCAGCACTGAGGAAGTCTAAGGCTCTCATCCACGTGTCCCTGGGAACATGGAATGTCCCTGGGTGCTAGGAATCCAGTTTTGTCCGTGATAAAGTACTCTTACTTTCTGTGACCATTGAGGAATCATAGCCAGTAGCTTTCCTTGTACTTCAAGAGTAAGATCTGAGTCCACCACACGGCTCCACCTGCTCCCTTCAGCCAGGCTGGTGCATTGCTCCCTGCCCTGAGCACCTTTGAGGAGGTGGCATTTCCCTCTCAGCACTGTGCTTATGCTCTCTTAGCAACTTGGATGTACGCCAGATGCATCCAGCTGTGAAAGACCTCTGGACAAAGGAAATGTCTGTCTCTTTTCTGAGGCTCCAAACATCTAGTTCAACACTTAAATGTTTCATTATGATTATATGAATCAAATTATTCATATCACACAGGATGTGCTTTGACAATACACAGAGGAAGTAATGGTGGGCTTTCTGCCTGCAAACTCCACTTTTCCAGGTGAAATTTCAGCTCTTGAAACCAAATCCTATTGTAAAATTCATTCCAGAGGGCTTTATTTGAGACTGATGTATGTTCCATAAGTTCTGAATCAAAACAACACTCTCTTCATGACGCAGTTAAACTGCACCATTTTCCTTATTTCACCATGACTGTCTAGTTTTAAGCATTGCAGAAATACAGGTGCATATTTCTGACTTCAGAAAAAAACAAGTCTACATGTTGTGTTGGTCTACAGCATGGCCCTCTCTTGCATCCAGCAAAAAAAAGTCTTATCAAAGAAGGATCTAAGGCGGGAAGCAGCTACTCACCTTGGAAGGTTAGGAGGGGTTGGCATGTCATTTTTTTCTGTCCCAATAGCAGTTTCACTTAATTTATTTCTATTAGAGAATGTTTGGACCTGGGGATTTGTTTCCAAAATGCATCAAGTTTTTCTAACCACTGCCTGAGAAAACCATCGTGTCAGTGTAGTATCCACAGTATTCACAGTGCTGACAAGTTAAGACCTGAAGGGCATTTTCTCAGATTTAATGAACAAAATGCCAAAGACTAGATGGAAAACCTGAAAAGATATCATATCCTGTCTATTTCTTATCTCTTCCTCCATGTCTATAATCTTCAATGTTGTGACTCATGACTTTCACAGCATTTTTTCTCCTAACTGAATGGGTCACAACATTATTCAAAATAACACAGACCAGAAGTGAAGTAAAGCTACAATTCTCTTTCAGTAAATATTGCATTTTAACATCTACAATCACCATATGTGGAATTTTTTGCTACAGTGCTGAGGGAAACCAAGAGTGCACCTACATAACACATGAAGATTTGCTCATCTAAGCGAGAAAAACTTGATTCTTCTTGTAGATCATACATGATCTCTTAGGACTTGGCATGAATTGCAACAAGAAGCTTTAAAACAAATAAAATTTGGCTCCCAATAGGTTATTCTGGAATACCTTATCTTGCCTCCTTCAAATACAGAGAGAGAGCTTTACAGACTGAGCAAGTAGAGCTGAGTACATGTAGCCTCAGACAATTCCTAAAGCTCTTGAGACACAATTCTTTCAGAGTTGCTTTCCTTTTTCATGGGTGTGTAGACTCTGTCACTGAATGACATATTGAAGCCTGCCCAGTGTGTGGTTCAACTTGAGGAGACCTCTTCTGCAAGTTTGACAAGGTAAATAATTAAGTTCTATTGTCACTTCTGAGCTTATCAACTTCGTAAATATTCTTCTGGGTGGGAGAGAATGGCTTGACTGTCTGAGATAAATAAAGTCTGACATGGTCCCCATTGCTTCCTCAAGTTGTCTGCATACAAGCAATAAACCCCTTTGTGAGTATCACTTCTTCGTTTCTTTGACACACTTTGTTTGTGTGTTAGCAGCATTGATTTATGGGACGGGGAAAGTCTGTTCATGAGCAATTCCACGGAGGTCGTTAAATCAAAGGCACAAAACATTTGCCAAATATTATCAGTATTCAACAAATAAAATCTGATACATGGCCATGACTCAGCAATGTAGATGTCATGAGCATTTTAAGTAAATACCAGCCCTGATTTTTATCTCTTCTTCTGGTTTCTCTTTAGTTGGAGAACTTTCATAGAATATAATCTACAGAGGGCAGGAAAAATGCTAAATTTTAAAAAATAAAAAATAATAATTTGAAAAAAAAAAAANTTGAGTCTGTCCCCGAGTAAAACGTGGGTGCATTCACACTAGCAGCTTTCCCATGTGAATATTTAATTCTCCAGGACAAATTGTTCTCCTAAGCCATGACATATAGGTGAGGAGTGGCTGAGGGCACTTGGTCTGTTCAGCCTGGAGGAGACTGAAGGGAGAGCTCACTGCAGGTACAACTTCCTTATGAGGGGAAGAGGAGGGGCAGGCACTGATCTCTTCCCTGTGGTGACAGTGACAGGACCCAAGGGAATGGCCTGAATTTGTGTCAGGGAAGGTTTAGATTGGGTAATAGGAAAAGGTTCTTCACTCTGAGGTTGGTTGGGTACTGAAACAGGCTCCCCAATGAAGTGGTCACAGCACCAAGGCTGGCAGGGATCAGTAAGTGTTTGAGCAATGTTTTCAGGCACATGGTGTCACTCTTGGGGGTGGTGCTCTGCAGAGCCTGGACCTGGACTCAATGAACCTTGTGAGTCCTTTCCTACGTAGCATAATCTTTGATTTTGTCTAACTATTAACTCCTGGGAAGGAAATAAGCAACCTAAAGCTCTCTTCAGCACAGTTCTAAACTCCAGTGGTTTGTTCTTTGTGAATATACTGACATCTTGTGGTTCTATCTGAAACTGTGACTGGTTCACACAGAAGAGAAATTTCCACATTCTTCACAGAAGTTGCATTATTTTTGTTGATTCCAGGAAAGCAGGGGGGTAAATAAAGTAGGTGAGTAAATATATTTTTAACTTGAAAATAAGATTTTAAAAAAAAAAAAAAACAGCTGTTTCTAAAGTGGCTGAACAGACTCTGAAACCTGGAACACTGAAATGCAGGAATTCATAGTTTCTAGCAGACCCAGCAGTGGTGAGACTCAGCTCTGTTTCTGACATTCACTGCACTCTCCTCAGACAGAGGAAGGTGAAGTGATTGTTTGGGGGGTGCTGACTCAGGGTGACCCAGCCTTGTCCTTCTCCCCATGCCCCTGGGTCAGCACACATGTGCATTGACACAGACTGCTGCTGTGATCATGCTTACACAGAAGATCTGTTCTGTTCATGACAAAGAGCATTTCCAAATGTTGGCTAAATCAAACATAAGGACAGTTGAGTAATGTGATATTCAGGCCACAAAACATCCCAGTTGTCCCTAAAAATCTCAATTTCTCCATGCAAGGAGTTTTAACAAAGTCTGTGTTATGACATTGTGGAAGCTGTAATGAAAGGGAATAGAAAAGATGTGAAGAAGAAAGGCAGCAGATACAACGTTTGGCTGTAATGATTATTAATTTGTCATGGAACTATTCCATCTCAGCCATGGATGTTGTTTCTCCTGGGCTGCATTAAGAAAAGGACCTTTTTCCCCTGAAAGTGGTAGTTACAGTGAGTGGGGGGAACAAGTAATGGGAATGTTCTTAAAACCCACAAAGATTATGTGAACTTCTGCCTCCGTCAAGCAGTGAAAAGAGGATCAGGTGTTCACAAAACAATAATACATTATGCATGCAAACTACATGTGACAAGAGCTGCTGTGTCCTAGAATGGAGCTTGTGGCTGAACAGCAGCACTTGGCAAAGGCAAAGCCCAAGCACTTGGCAAAGGCAAAGCCCAAGGAGCCTGCAGTCCCTCCCCATGGGGCACACTGCACCCCTCATGGTCAGTGTGCCCCATGCACACTAGTAAACTGCTGCACAGGCAGCTGCTCTACCCCTTCCCTGGCTTCCCTCTGTCACTGGTCCCAGGCACATTTCCTCCAAAACATGTGCAGCCAAAACATGCTCATCTAGAGATGGGCTGACATTTCTAAACTCTCTCTCTGCTTGGGAAAGGAGGAAGATATCTATGCAAGGAAGGTAACCATCTCAGCATGTAAATAATTGCTGAGACTGGAAAGTTTTGTTGCTTACAGTCTTTCTTTAGGCTTTCAGTTTTTCTTTTGCCTTAAAACAATCCTATTGCTATCTCTTTGCAACAAATTCTCCAGATTAATTTCTGTGTTGTTTCAGCATCACTTCTTTCTTTTTCAAGTAATGTCTAACTGATCCTATAAAGGCACCGAGACTAGTCAGTGTACTGGGGGAGCATACCCAATATTTATCCCCAGCTAGCAAAACATGCAGGAATGTCTTGCCTAAAGCCATGGTGGCCTTTGTGGATAATTAGATATGAGGCTTAGTCTGAGGTTCAGGCTCTAATTACCATCTACATCTCTGCAGAGATGCCTGTTATGCTGCAACTTACATTCCCTCTGGGGACACCCTTGTTACTGTGGGGGGCATGGTGCAGGACGAAAACTGTGTGAGGAAGAGGGGTTGTACAAAGTAGCACACAGCTGTTACTTGATCATTTCAATGCCTCCTAAAAAAAAAAAAAAAAAAAAAAAAAAAAAAAAAAAAAAAAAAAAAAAAAAAGCCAGCAGAGTTTTCCTGGGGGATACTATTCCAGTTTTCATATGAGCTCAGAGATAATACTTCATTGAATGGTTAGTTACTTCTTTCTTTCTCTAGCCCAAGGGCATTGCCTACTTCTCCTTGGAAAAAGCATTGCAGCTGCACACTGCTACAATTTACTTCACGGCTGGAAAGCTCAAGTATTTACACCAGAGGAAAAGGCTGGAGATTTTACCTCTGGTAATTTCTATTAAGGTGTAGGGTGTATTGTTCTTTATGTCAGCCTTTCAGGAGCTGTGGAGAGTGTTTTCCTCCAAGTAAGACACATGCAGCAGTTCTCAGGGAGATCTGTGTGGTGCCTAAGTGCATGCAGGGTCTGCTGCATTTTATGTACTTTGGGATGGGTTTTCCTTAGAGCACAAGAACTTGCAGCCCTTGAGAAATGTAAGCAACCTTTAGAGTGTAGGAACATTTCCCTCAAAAACATGAGGCTTCACTTTTTACAATCTGCTTTTACACCAGGTCATGAAGTCCATGCCAGCCTCTCCTCCTGGCTTTCACTGCTGGCTTGGCTGAACCCTTAGTGATGCCCACAGTGAGAGGCTCTGGCAGGGCACACGGCCACCCACAGCAAATGCTGCCGTGTGTGGGCTCCTTTGATCTGGACGGCAGGCTGACTTTGTGACAGAGGGAGCAACAAGCAAATGTCAAGCTGTCAGCTCTGACCAGAAATAGCCATATGGGGAGTGGAGGACACAAGTGGGTGGAGAGGCTACCCTGTAGGTTTGATCTCTCTCTGAACTCTGAGGTGCTCTCCCCAGCTCTGTAATGTAGCCTCTCTCATCTTTTCCTATGTCATCTCAAAGGTTGGGGAAGGGTTGAAAGTAAAATTATTATAAAATCTTGTTTCAACTCATAAAGTCCATGACAAGGGAAAAATAAGAGCAACAAATAGACATCATATGAAATTGGGACTGGGATAAGATTCTATCTGCTTCACTGGATTGTGAATCAGACCTTCAACGCCCTTCAGAACTACATTTTGCCCTTACTGCTTTCAGTATCAATCTCTGTCCCTTCACCTGAAATGTGACACCAGTGATTCTGATGGATATCACTCCACATGCATCTAGTGGTCCTCAAATAAGAGGCCACCTCCTATGGCTTAGCTGTGATGGAAGTGGTAACAGATGCTGCAACCAGGCAGAGAGAAGAGTGGGAAAGAAAAGAGAGGGGAAAAGTATTTTCCCATCTCTTCAGCTGAAAATACTGTTGTTCTTCTACCATCCTGAAATGCAGAGGAAAACTTCTGAAAAAGTGCAACGCTGGGCTAAATCAAACAAAAAGTATTACTGATCTTTAAATTAAAATTACTGTTTATCAACTCAGATTTTCTTTGGATAAACATATTTTTTAAAGTGTTGACATGACACAGTTTTACAGCTCTTGCTTTAAGGTATCTATTTTCTTGCAGTCTCAAAGCAGACCAGTCTTTCTGGAAAAGACTTCATGGGAAAATGCCGCTTGTTGTCCTCTGCAGTGCACCATTTTACCCTGTCTCTTGAACTATGAATGACACATGAGATTATGCCAGCAGGCAGAAGTGACTAGCTGCTTGGTTTATTGACTTTCTTTGCCTCATTTGTGCCACTTATTTCAAATCACTTGTGGGTGTAATGAAAATAATGATCTCAGTAACTTGTGGTTGTTCAGATTCTGCTCAGAGCCCTTGGGCACTAGAGCAGCTTCAAATGTCATTGTGTCTATAGTATGACAGTAATTAAATTTTTTTAACCTGCCTAATTTATAACTTCTTT
>VWZN01012519.1:0-17169 GCA_013396955.1 Regulus satrapa | reverse complement strand
AGAGCAGGCTGGTCCCAAGTTCCCAGGCTCAAAACCCCGAGAGCCAGAGACCACCCCCAAAAACCACAGTCCACGTTTCTCCGAGAAACACCCCCTCTCCCCTCCCCTCTGCCAAGTGAGGCATGTCCTCCCTGTCTCTTTGTCTGCTTTGGCCCAGAGTCTTTGTTTTTCTTAAGTACTAACATTAGTGCTCCTAGGAGACTAATGGTAAAAAATTCTACAGATAAGACAGAAAGAGAAACCAACCCCCAACAAAACCTTACTTTATTATGCCTTTAATCAAAAATTGTCTAAATTTTGCATTACTGCAAATGCAACAATTACCTATTCAGGTGCTCTGGTTAGGTCAGTTCTAGAGCCATTGAGGTGTGTGTTGAAAGTTAATCTGTTGTTTTATGTTTCTGGTGAAATTATTCTGTTGCTTGAGATTTCAATAGCAAACATCAGAATTTTCTTATTAAGGCAATCCATATATTGCAAGATTAGGGCTTGTTTCAGTTCTTGTCTTTCTCCAGATATTTTTGAAATTCTAAAAATTAATCTTTTTTTTAAATGGAAACAGATTTTAGCTGTAAACTATTGTGATTATAAATTCTGTATTTTGAAGGTCTGCACTTATTATTTTCATTAGATATGAGACTTTCTGCAGATAGATATGAATGTACTACTTCACCAGAAAAAAAACCCAAAAAAAACCTATCAGCAGAAATCTTCAAATTTCTCAAATCAGAAAAATGTACTACCTGCAATATCAGAAAGGAAAATACATGGCAGAGATTAAGGAGAAGATAAAGTGGTTATAATATATCTTTATCTGATTTACTGTAGAAGTTCTGAATCCTGCAGTACTGTGTCATATTCGTGGTGTGGCCTTTTTAGGAGCAAGGGATGGCAGAGGTCTCTAGAGCCCACAGGTGGCAATAAATTTCAAAGACACCTACTTAGGGTACCAAGTATGTGCACAGGACATATTCACTTCTTCCACAGCAAGGGTAAGATGTGTGCCTGGTGTGACTTCTCTGATGGGAATAAAATCACATCTCTGTATGCTGGTAATAGGTTGAAGTCTGATTTTTGTTTCATCTCTGCAAGTCCTCACGTGAGGCTAAGGACTGCCTCCAGAACATGTTGGAGTGTTACAAGGGTCATGTATGTGCTTTCATCACATGAAAGTGGCTACTTGTGTACATGGCTGTTGTGACCGACAGCCCAGCTCCCACAGGTTTCTGTCTCCCTGACTAACGTCACTCACTGTTTAGGCTTCCTTATTGATCTGGATCACACTGTGATTGCCTTACTTTTAAGAGCCACAATATGCACGTGTTGCAATGAGCACATCTTACTGATTTGTGGTCATAGCAAAAGGCTGCTGAAGGCAAAGTTAGAAATATTGAAGCGAGACCTCTCTTCCCTGTAATTACTGAGGAAGGCCAGGAGATGGCAGGGAAGCACTTTGCGGCAGCCACTGTTCCTTTTCCTGCGTTTTCCCTCCATTTCTTCAGTTTGCAATAGCCCATCACTCAGCTCCTGTTTGTGGAAAAGATGAGGCAGGCCAACAGTACAACTGATTATAGAATAAATCAAGACAGCTTTAAATATTTGTAAATCTCTGAAATGGGAAGTTAATTCTGATAGTTAACATTGCTTTGGTGGACCTGTCTCAAATTCCCAAACCTTTATCAAAATTTCAGGTCCAGAGGAAGGAGTATAATACCTTAGTGTTTTGAGGTCTGATTTTTCTGTTTACTCCACAACTAGTTCTTAAGCGTTCCATACTTCTTAAACTGCTTTCTAAATAAAGTAAAACACATGTGTACATACTCTTATTTTCCCAGTTCATTGCATTCAGTCATATAGTATTAAACTGTAGATAAGGAGCAGCATCCAAAGATAAAACTTTTATGAAACTAGGTATCCAAGCAGTCAAGGGACAACAGTGGCCAAAGATGGTAATAGTACCCTTCGCTTTACCAGGGTAGTGGTTTGTACAGAATTATTTGGGACCATTGCTAATTTTTGAAGACCAATTGCTGAGTGATTGTTTTCCATGCTAGATTTTAAAAAAAATACCTTAGAGATAAGTGACAGTAGAATGTGGCACCATGAAGGCTTATGCCCGTGTTTATAAATGCTCGGGATTTGTAGTATAGCCCTTTGATATGTGTACTTCGATGCTGCTGCTTGCTGTACATCAGTCCGTGGGCAGTACCTTTAAATCTACAAAGTACAACTCAAGTCTCTTTCCTACCACAGCCACCCACTAGCTAAGACTGTGGACAGAACTGTAACAGGTCTCATGTCTGTAACTGCATGGGTCACGACTCTGGAGGACCGCTCTTAGGAGGAGCAGCTGAGGGAGCTGGGGTTGGGTTCAGTGCAGACAAGTTGTTCATTTGTGATCTGCCTGAGAGCGGGCTGAGCCCGGTGCGCACCGGCCTCTCTCCCAGCACGCCAGGACGGGAGGTTCCTGTCGGATATTGGGAGGGATTTCTTCACAGGGACGGTGGTTAAACATTGGAATGGGCTGCCCAGGGAGGCGGTGGAGTCACTGTGCCTGGAGATGTTTAAGTGAAGATCGAACAATGACACAGTAGTGTTTGCTCATCATACATCATGCAGGTTGGACTCGATCCGAGATGTCTTTTGCAACCTAATTAGTTCTGTGACCATCTGAAGCACTAACAGCCCTTAGCATCGCTAAGAAGGCAGGCACTGCATGATTTTGAAGAGGTCATCTGACAGTGTTAGGAGTGGTCTTTAATAGCCGCCTCTGGATATCTTTTAAACCACCTTTTAATCTGATCTTGTCTTTTTTGATTGTTCAGTATAATACAGAAGACAGAATGTAATACTGTTCTAAGAGAAGCGTGCGTATTTCCGTTTCTGAACGTGCGCCCGGGAGTTTAGCATCTTCATTCCCGTTGCCTGCGCGTCGCCACCCACGGAGCGCAAGCCGGGGCCTCAGCCAATGGCGGCTCAGGACACAAACGCGCCGGCGTGTGTCCGGAGCGTGGATTGGCTGACTCGGTCGGCGCGGGCGCGGCTCGGCAGGGGCGGTGCCGGGCCGTGAGGGGGCGGCCGCCATGCTGCGGGAGCTGCGGCGGCGCTGGGGCTCGTACAAGTACCGCTTCGTGCCCTGGCTCGCCCTCAACCTCCGCCGCCAGCGCAGGTGAGGCGCGGGGAAAGATCCCGGGCGCCAGCCCAGATTCTGCTGCCCCTCGGGGTGGTCTGGGTCGCCGCAGAAGCTCCCTCGGGTTTGTCACTGAGAAGTGTTTCAGCATTTGATCAGCTCTTGGCTGGCATGAAATTCTTAGTCAGATACCTTAATGCTGGTTTCCGTCGAAGGTGACAGATGATAGGATAGATAGATAGATAGATAGATAGATAGATAGATAGATAGATAGATAGATAGATAGATAATTGCTTGTTGGTAAGATGTGTATGTCTTATCTTAATCGTAAAAGTAGTGTTTGAATTTAAGCTATTATACCATGGCTATAACTAACAACATTAAAATAAGTAACTAGATTAAAATCTTCCTTACCCATGTAATAATTGTTTCACTTAAAGTGTAATAAACTATTTGCATTTTTTAAAATAAACATTATGATAATTATGATTTCAGTGCCTTTTTCACTGAGAGCTCAGTAGTGTTTAACCTGCTTGAGGTAAATAGTCATACCATGATTTATAGTGGAACAGGTAGTAGTTTTAACTAAACAGCCTTTTCTAGTGTTTTTAGTGTTAAGAACAGTGGCCTTAGCTTGATCAAGCATGAAGAAAGCTTGGAGTTTTCTCAAACAAGTGTATCAAAGTTACTGGTGCTGCAAGACAGCTCTTCTCTATTCAGGAGAAAAAGTAATATATGTTTCTAATTTTAAAATATTTTATTTTCTTTGCAGGACTCTTCGATATGTTCCTGAAAGCTCTCAAGACAAAATTATTGCTGATGAAGATGTCTTTGAAACACTACTGAAGACATTTAAAGCGCTGTTCATAAATGACTTCAGTAGACAAGCAGATATTCTGGCCTTGCTTCCAGAAGTCAAGTGTCAATATTGGGAATTACTTACTGTGGAACAGAAGCAGTCAAAAGCAAATTCTTGCAACCGTCAGGGTCAGCAGGTGTTTAGTCCTGAGGAAGTTTTGTTTAACACTCTTGGGTTCACTGTTAGCAGAGACCGGAGTTCCCTGGTGTCTGCTGGAACTGGAGTATTTGTTACGAGAGGTTTTGTACCCAAAGGGACGGTTGTGTCTATGTATCCTGGTAATGGAATGTTCTTATTTTTGATTTACTAAATATTTTGATTAACTAATTAATTAGATGGGACTTCTAACCATCTGATCCTGGAATGCCAAAGATCTACACTAATTTTTGTTTTATGGATTTTCTTTCTCTCATTTCTTGACAAAATCACAAGTTAGGCTGCATGAGACTATTTATAAACTGTGTAGAGTTATTTTGAAAATACAAAAAACAATATTGGGAAGGATAATTTTGTTTATAAAAAAAATTTAGTACTTAAAGGCTGATTTTCCAGCAGCTGCAAAACTTGTACGGGATTCTTTAGATGCACGGGACAAATTTGAAGTAGATCAACAGTACAGTTTAGTTCCTTGGGGTTTCCATTTTGGTTCAGGATCTGAAAAATGAGGTTTTGAGATCTCCACACAGACCTGTAGACAATTGCATGAACTTCTTCCAAGTACAGAAGTACAAAATGGAGAATGAAAATAAAACCTTCATTTAGCAGAACTTCTTTCTATGAAGTATGTTTGGAAAAATATTTTCCTCATTTGTTGGAACTGTATTTGCATACATTTCTTTAATAGGTTTGTAATTCTATCAGTATGGCCAAGTTAGCAGCTCTGCTGAGTGGCTTTGGGTTTGTTTCTGTTTCATCTGCTGGTGAAATCATACCCTGTGGTCTCTGGCCCCTGCCAGCAGTGCAGGATGCAGAGCTCTGGCAGCAGAGAGCATTTTTTGGAGTGCCTAGCCGTTGCTATTGATAAGTCATGAAGTGAATAATTGTCAAGTGACAGCAAAAGAGCCTGCCACTTCTGCAGCTCACTTCACATTTCAGGCACATACTGGATGTGAGCATAGGCTCATTCAGAGTTTCCTGTTAACAGCTCTAGCAAAACAAGAGAACGGTGGGCTGTTGAAATGCCTTTTCACGCTAGGCTGGGGGTGGTACCCTGTACACAGGGACTGCAGCCTGCCTGTGGCCTTTGCCTGGCTACTTGTGGAATTGCAGTGCAGGATTTCTGCAGAGGGGTGCTGAAGATGTAGTCGGTATGAGGGGTGCAGCACAATGATTTAATGAAAGACGGCAAGCCAGTCAGCTGTTGATTTTCTCTGCTTAGAAGCTGTGGCAGATTGAATCTCCACAGATTTGGGAAAGAGTACTGAAATAATCTGTTCTTGGTTTGTCATTTTCCATCTCCTGGACCAAACAAAATCCCTGGAGAAATGGAGGGAGGTGTTTCAGATTCTTTGCTGAATCTGTCTGTGTTTGATTTCAGAGTCCTGACACAGTAGTAAGAAAACAGCTTAGTATCTTAAGCTGTGTTTTCCTGAACAAATACCACCTGATGTTTTCATCTCTGAAGCACACTAATTGGCTGTAAGGCTTTATCTACCTCTCCTAAAGATACTCAGTTGATACAGTAAGATTATATAAGATATTCTTTCCTATGAAGCTTCTGTCTTTGGAATATACAAACTCTTTTAGTTGAGAGGGGAATTTTTACTTCCCAGAATATTGTGTTTGAAAGCTTGTAGGCTTACAGATGTCAGTGTCATTAAGTGAGAGGGGACTTCTCTCCTGCCCACTGTCTCTCCTTTGAGTTTCTGTGTGGAGGGGACTGAAAGCCCATTCTGACGTTTAACTTATTTTATTCTGAAATAATATTTATCTTGCAACAGGTACAGTATACAGAAAGCATGAGCCCATCTTTTTCCAGTCCCTCGGCAATCCCTTTATTTTTAGGTGCATTGATGGTGTCCTTATTGATGGGAATGATAAAGGACTGTCAAGATCAGTGTACAGGTAAGCAAAAGAAATAGGACTGTTGCTCATCTGATTTTAAACAAGAGAACTTGTCTCAGTTCCCTGTTTCTTACCCTGAGTTGTAGCTGATTGCTGTTCACCTGGATGTTGCTCCTAATGCAAACAGCACAAGGGCGAGAGATGCTGAATGGGATCCATTATTGTGCTTGTGTGACACCTGTGGAACCATGAGATGCATTTTGATGGAGAGATTAGCCTGTACAGAAAGTAGTTCTGCTAGAGCAGGATTTAGTGTGAAAAGGTACTGAAATGTTTCTGAGCTGTTATTCAAACCTGCTTACTTCAGTTTGTCAAGTCCAACTCCCTGCTCCCTGTGCAGGTACCTAAAACTGAGCCGTATGACTATCCTGTGCATGCTCCTTGAGCTATGCCAGACTTGGTGTTGTGACCCCTCCCCAGAGGAGCCCTGTGATCAGTCACCTCTCAGTGAAGAATCTTTTCATAATGTCCAGTCAGAGCTTCCCCTGGCACAGCTAACTGGTTGATTTACCTTAAAATATGGTTTGTTGCAATTTGTGTTTAAATGTGGTGTAAAAAGAACTAAGAGGATGATATAAAATAATACCTAGTTTGAATATTGATACCTATGAACACCAGATTTTAATTTCTGGAATAAGTTTAAAGCTAATATTGTCGTGAATCTTTGCATTTTTAGAGATGAGTAAAAAGTGTTGACACTTCTGTAGTGGTAATGTTAGGTGTGGATTTGTGGAAGAGTGTGTGGTAGTTTTGTGCAGGTTTTTCCACCAGAGTCTGAAGGACACCACGGAGTAGTGGAGGTGTTGGTCTGTGCATGTGCCCTCCATCCCAGGTGGGTTGGGCAGCTGTAACTTTGTGCAGTGACTGCACAAAGAAGTAAGATAACCTGTTAGGGGAAGGAGCTGTGATCCACGCTAACGCTTGTCGGGCATCTCAGGTCTTGCAGCAGAAGAGATCAACTTGGCCCTTTTCAAATGAGTGATGAGAGCTGGCTCACGGCAGTCCCACAAAACCCACTGGCAGTGGGACAGTATGTCAACAATTGCTCACATGGTAAGTTGCCAGTTAAATTTTCCAAGCGTAAGTTTGTCTTTGTGGATATAAATTATTTTGAAAGTGACACAGAGAATAGGAAATTGATTTTGGGGTGCAGTAATACTGTTTAAAACAAGCACATAGGGAGTAAAGCGTTTCTGTGGATTTTCGTCACAGCTGAGTGCTAGAGTCTTTCCGTGCGGCAACACTTCAAATGTACTTTTTCTTTCTCACTGAGGCTCCAGTTTCCATCCTGGTATGTAGAATAAAAGGCACACACCCCAAAAATGAGATGGTGAGAAAGACTCTGGCAGAGTACCACAGGACAAAGATAGTAGAGAGCTGCAGATCAAGGTCCCCAGTATGGTTCCCAGAGGCTTCATGAGAAAACTACACACAGTGACATGTACTGTAAAATTCTATCACTGCTCACTTTGAACTGTAAGACCTTTTTTAGACTTCCTTAAATTTATGCACAAAATCTAAGAAACTTGTAATCTCAGTTGTTGGACCTGGAGAAGGGAGGTACTTGTTTTGTGTCACTATTGATCTTAAGTAACTTGTGGGAACAGTTATACTGTACAGAAAGTTGAATTGATACCATACTCAGCTTCTAAGTGGCTTTCATAGCCTGCATTATACTAAAGATTCCATGCTTCCAAGTAATATTCAGAACATGGAGGAGCAAACTGAGGATTGGCACAGAGATATAGGGCTGTCCCAGAAAAGTGTTTATTCCAGGTCATTAAGTGGTGATTTTCTCCCTGCCTGTATTTCTAACATGTTTTGTCACCAGGCAATTTTTTTTTTTTTAATTGTAAAAGCAAACATTGTGTATTTGGAGCATTTAGCAGTGCTTAAGCTACTCCTGGCACTAAGCAGGTTGTGCCTCTTCAGGGACATGTTGATCAGTGGGCAGAGTTGCTGTAGTTGGTTACATACCTCTTGTGTAGTTCAAAACAGGCCTTCAGAGGGGTGCAGTATCTCCCAACAGAGGACTGGTTTTCAAGGTTGATAGAGTACCTGATTCTTCTGTAGCAGTACATTTGATGTTTTTACATATCTCTAAGCCCTATCTAATAACTGGTGTTTTTTTTTAATTCTTAGAAAAAGCAGCAAACGTTTGTTATCAAGAGTTTGATGTGCCAGTACATTTTCCAATAGAACTGAAACAGTATCTTCCAAACATCGTCTACAGCCATGACATAGAGAGGTTGGCAACAAATTAAAGAACTTGTTTGTATGATACAAAGCATACTGCATGTGTGAAGAAAAGATAGACATGGTTTAAAATAGCAAACTATATGAAGATGAGCTACACAAAATGTGCAACTGTACGGGAGAGTTACCTCTCTGAATAGACTAATTTTAATGACAAGACTCTTCACTCCTTTTTCCACATTCTCACAAATGAAATCAGCATAGCTCTGAAGACACAGTTTTACAAATAGTTGTTGCACTATAGTGCAATTCTTCTGAATCCTGTAAAGCACTAGTTGTATTTTGTATTACAGTATTGAGGCTTTTCAGTATATATCTCAAATCTCTTTCAGCCTTGACCAAAGCCCTTCTGAGATAATTCAGATTTAGGCTTCTTGTATTTAGGCTTCTTCTTCTTCTATGTCCTCTGCTTATGTGGCAAATAAGCGGATGAATTTTCAAGAAGAAACCTAAAATTGTATTGAGACAAATTAAATACTGTGCAATATAAAAGCATGGACTTAAAATTAGAATACAGTTAGTAAAATTGCAAGACCCTGGTTATGACTTGAAAGTCCACCTTTTTTCAGAAATAAGGAAATCTTGGAAATCTTTCTCAGATAATTCTCTTCATTTCAAGGATGTGTAAGCGTTTTAGAGCAGATAATCTGAACTTTTAATGAAATTCTGGAGTTATTTGAGTATTCTGAAATTTCATTGGAGAAAGTTGTGGTGCATATTGAAAACACAGCTTTTATGATTAATCTTAGAGTTTGATGAGTCAAGGTTAAAGATGCACCTAGATACTACAGATAATGAGATAAATGCTAATAAAATAAACAGTAGGACTGAATTCTCAGGAAGCCTGGGTGCTGTACTTGTAGTGTGAAGTCACATAAACTATAACACTGCTTCACAAAGGGGGAGTTTTGCTCTTGGAATCTCTCCAAGAAAATGATGGTCTTCTGGTAATCATTTCTCCTGGTGTACAGCCACCAGACAAAAGATCCCATCTGCTTCTAGGTGCTTGTTTGGATACTGATGCGTACAATGCTGACAACATAGATTATCTGGTTTCTAGATCTTTTTGTCTTTTATGAAAGAGTTCTCAGTACTTGTTTACCTTGTTTTGTTTCATATGTTTCAAAATGGCCTCACACTAAATTTTTAATAGTGGAGACTTGGGTTGATGCTGTTTTCCACTTCCTGGTTCATCAGTATCCGAAGTATGTACTCTCCTTCCTAGAATACATACTTCAGCTTTTGGGCATGTTTGTTTCCTAAAAGAAAATTTACAGGGGTGGGTTTCTACATTTCTCTGTGAGAAACTGCCTGGCAGCCCCTGATTTCAGCTGACTGAGGGAGCTGGGGCTGTTCAGCCTGGAGAAAAGGAGACTCAGGGGTGACCTTATTACTCTCTACAACTTCCTGAGAGGTGGGTGTAATCAGGTGGGGATTGGTCTCTTTCTCCAGGCAGCAACTGACAGAACGAGAGGACAAACTCTCAAGCTGCACCAAGGGAAACATAGGTTGGATATTAGGAAAATGTTTTTTTATGGAAAAGAGGGATAAAGTACTGGAATTTTCTGCCAGGGAAGGTGGTGGAGTGACCATTTCTGGATGTGTTTAAAAAAAGACTGGATGTAGCACTCTGTGCCATGGGTTAGGTGAGGTGTTTAGGGCGTGGGTTGGACTCGATGGTCTTAAAGATCTTTCCAACCTAGTGATTCTGTGATAATTGACTCATTGCTGCGGATGGCAGCAGGTCTCTGGTGCAGTTAGGAGCTGTCTTCCTGGGTGGTGGTGGGCCTTAGGACAGATGCTGCAGTCTTCTGTCACCTGCGGACATGCATGTCCACAGGAGTGGCTTCTGCTGCCATGAACTTCGCTGTAGCTTCTGCTCCTGTCTGAGTAAGTGTATCTCTTGCCTCAGTCTTAATCTTTTCATCCCTGAGTGATTGTGTGGAGCAAGTGAGTAGGAACATTTTTTGCAAACCCACATAGGCTGTATTTTTTTTTGTAATTGTATTTGTTTTGCTTATATTTGCTGTCTGTATTCCAGTGTTGTTTTTCTGTGTTCCTCTATTACACATATGACTCAAAACTTATCTAGACGAGGCCATTGGTTTAGTCTCTTGAGATGAAGAATTGAAAACAATTCAAAGGAAAATGTAACTGTTCATGTTCATATGTTTTGCTTCTTCTTTTACAGCCATTTGAGGTGTGTAGTTCTTATTACTCTCAGAGACATCAAGCAAGGAGAAGAACTTTTTTCAAATTACTACACTGTTGTCAGCTGAATTAATAGATTCAAAATGGAAGAAATCTGTGTCAATAAAATATGTACAGTGCCTGTTCTTTCAGCTTCATCATCATTTTGTGTAAGGAAGAGCTGTAGTTTTACCGTCCAGAGAGCAAAGCTGTATTGAGCTGTATCAAGGTTTGAATTTCTCTGAAAATAGTCCACATTTGATGCACAGATGAAGATATAGCCATTTACATCATTAGGTTCTCAGCTGTCCACTGTTGATATTTCTGCTGTTCAGCTGCCCACAAAGTAGACCTTAAAATTAGAACCTAAGTTCTGGACATGTAATTTAATCTATTAGATTGCACAGTTGTCTTTAACTGAGACTGTTGTAGTATTTTTCCATTTAATTTCCTGTGCTTAAAATGGATACAGCTTGTAAGAATGATTTTTCTCTTGAACTGTATAATAACATCTAATGCTAATCTTATAGCTCAGAGTAGTTGCTAAGTCTTTTTCTGTTTTTCTTGAAGTTGACCCCTATGATACCAGCTTGCTTTTGACAAACACAGCAGTGCAGGCACTTATGCTAACCCAGTATAAGCCCATTTTGGAACCATGCTGATGGGCCCCTAAGCTGTGCCTGCACAGTGCACTGTCATCTTAAGGCCATCTTGAGCCGCTGGCTTTAGCTGTGCCTGTCCTGGGTTAGCAGGAAACACGTGTATACCTTGAAGCCTGGTCCAGTTCTGATTCCAGTGATTCACTGGAAGGTTCCCAGCATGTGGCAGCTTTCATTGCTTTTATTCTGCAAGAGAACTTCATTAATCACTTGCTGGTATAAACAGGGCCAGCTATTCCCATGTTAATTTTTGCTGCTGTCTGCAGGCTACTTTCAGAAAGATGAAACCAGTATTTACTGCAGAAGTCCAAGCAAGCCTCCCAGTGAATTTGTGCTTGACATAAGCTCATGAGAGAGGAGTAGTTAGGAAATTCTGTGCTGTTACGAGTTGGGTTATGGTTGGGGCAGCCAGGGTGCCCTGCTTAGCTGCTGAGGCATCATCTCCTTTTCAGAATGCAAAGCTTTGTGGTGTCTGTGCTATGTGGTCTTCTTCCAAACCTGAACCTTGCCTGTCAAATTAATTTGGAAATCCTTCACTGCCAGAGGAGACTCACTATTTCAGCAGGAGTTAACCAGCAGAGCTCTGAGATAGTGGCATGAGGCTCAGTATGGGTTGTACAAGTTTCATGGTGATGCTCAGGGCAACTTCTAGTGACATTCTTTGTGTCTTCACTGCTTGGTAAGGGATTACAGCAGTGGTCACCAGTTTGCTGAAAAGGGTGGTCATCCTCCATGACTCTGAGGATCCATTCTCTCCTGACCTGACTCTTCTCTCCAGCTCTCTGAGGTCATTGAGATCTCTTGATCTTTGGAGAAGGCTGGATGTCAAGGGCACTTGCAGTATTCCTGATGAGGGGCTGTGGTTACCTAGGCAATTCCTAAGGCACTCTGGAAGGTGGAGAGCAGGAAAGGGGTGTGTGTGTGTGTGCACACGTGATACTGCCTATTTGTCCCTTTGCCCTTGCTTTTAAAGCTGCTATTCTTTCATGGCCACTGCTTGTCAGACCCTCCCATGAGCTGATCTGACTAGCTAAGCACAGTAACACCACCAGCACCACCACCCAAGGCATTCTCCACTGTTTTCTTCTATTGTAGTGAGCTGAAACAGCTCATAGAAAACAGCTCATAGAAGGGCCAGTGAGCAGAGAGCAGGAAGCCTGTAGGTGGTGACAGAGTTGCTGATTTGACTCCCTGAGTCTTACAAAGCTGTTCTTTCAGACAATTCTGTTTCGCACACAAAGGTGATGCTGTACTTGTTCAATGTCTCAGTGCCTACCAGGCTGCTCTGCTCCCCAGTGCTTGCTCCTCCCCATGCCAGTTCTGGAGCTCACCTGGCAACACAGGAAATCACATCCTGGTGGTGGTCTGCCACCTAAAAAAACTCCATGTTTGGCACAGCAGGCAGATGTGTGCCAGCCGCAGCCAAGGAGGTGGTGTGGATAAGCAGCCGTGCTGCCCAGTGCTTGGCACGGGGGACCAGGGAAGGGACCAGGAAGGGACCAGGAAAGCACATTACTGCTGGGGCATCCTGGCCTCCTCCCTGCCCAAGGGACAAGAATTACTGGGAACTTAAAATTACTTTCCTCTACAGAGAGGGAAGAGAAATCCAAGAACTAGCAGAGGAAGTGTTTTATCAAACTGATAGCCAGGGCTTATGCTTGTAGTGTTTCTGCCTTGCAACTTGTGGACAAAACAAGTGACTGGGTAGGTTTGGGGGTGAGGATTATATCGTGCTGTTTGTGGGATTCCCAAGCTCAGCAGCACTTTAGCAGCAGCGCCAAGCCCTGTCTGGACCTGGAAGCCCTCGGCAGCCAGTCAGCCACTCTAAGGAGCATGAGCAACCCAGAGTGCTATGAACAGGAACACGGCACAGAGCTCGTTCCCCAGCAGCTGCTGGAGTCACTGACCCAGCCATGTCAGAGGCCTCCAGCCAGACAGCTGATGACACATATATCTCTCCAGGTCACAGACACAAAAGTGTCTGATGCTTCTCAGGCTGGGCCAACAAACAGTTCTTTTGCAGAAGGTGTGCTGTTGAAGGTTGAAGGGATATGTCACCAGGTGAAGGAGCAGAGGAAGAAGTGTACAAGTGATGTAGTATTTGAGCAAATAAGTAAGTGATTGGTCAGTTATTTACAGAGATGCTACACTCTCAAGAGTCTCAGGAGTCTCAGACCTCCATGGTAGTGGACAAGCTGATGGACTCAGAATCCTGCAAGGTAATTAGCCTGTTGAAGATGAAGGCTGGAAGGAGGTCCCTGCACATATCAGGAGGAAGGTTCCTCCTCCTGAAAACAATTAGGACTAGCACCTGCTGCAATAGGTATGCGGGCCCTGGATCTAGAAGTCCAGACAACAGAAAAGTGGGTAAAGATCTTTCTGGAATAGTGAGGCCTTCTAAAACATCACCAGTTGTACTCCATGTAACAACCACATCTGTTAAGAAGAGAAAAAGAGGGGTAGTTTTAATAGAGTCCTTTCTAAGTACAGAGGGCCCAATATGCAATCAGACCCAATGCACAGGGAAATCTGCTGACTTCCGGGGGCTCAAATATTACTGGAAAGCTCTCCAGTCTAGTAAGGCTATTTTATTACAGTCTGCTATTGGTTGTTCAAACTGGCAGAGACAAAAACGCAGAAGTATGAGGGCCATCAAAAGAGCCTTCAGGACCTTGAGACAATTAGGAGTCTGAAGGATCAGGAGTACAGATGGTGATTTTCCTGATTCTTCCAGTAACAAGGAGTAATATTGATAAGATGATGGACCAAGGGAGTCTCAGTACCCTGAGCTGGAGGAGCATGACTCTGAGAATGACCTGCTCCCAGCTGACCCTGAGCTTGTGTGGGAACTGCTGCTTCAGCTGCATCACTACAAATCTATGGGGTCTGATAGGATTAATCAGAGAATCCTAAAAGAGCTGAGTGGTGTTATTGCAAAACCTCTCACTGATTTTTGAGCAGTGTTGGAAATATGGAAAGATTCCAGCTGATTGGAAGCTGGCAGATGTCCTGATTTTCAAGAAAGGCAAGAAGAAGGATCCTGGAAACATAGGCCTGTCAGTCTCACTTCAGGGCCTAGTAAAATAATGAAAAAGATTATTCTAGGAAGTACTGAAAAACAGCTGGAGGACAATTCAGTCACTGGTCACAGCCAGCATGGCTTCATGAGAGGGAAGGTCTTGCTTGTGAAACCAGATTTCCTTTAATGACAAGAAAGGACATGGAGTTGATCAAGGGAAGTCAATTGATAGGATCTTTTGGACTTCAGAAAAGCGTTCACTGTCTCTCACAGGATCCTTCTGGACAAAATGTCCAACTCACAGCTGGACAAACACATCATGGGATGGGTGAGAACTGGTTCATGGGTTAGGCACAAAGAGTTACAAAGAATGGGGTGGTATCAGACTGGGGACCTGTCACTAGGGGGGTCCACAGGCTCCATCCTCAGCCCTCTGCTCTTTGACACCTTCATAATGATTGGACTCAGGGCTGGAAGGGACACTAAGCAAGTTCCCAGGTGATACAAAACTGGGAGGAGCTGTTGACTCTCCCAAAGGGAGGGAGGCTCTGCAGATTAGAGAGATGGGCACTCACCAACCTATGAAGTTCAACAAGGGCTGGTGCCAAATTCTGCACCTGGGATGGACAGCCCTGGATGTACAGACAGACTGGGGAATGAGAGGCTGGAGAGCTGTGCCATGGAAAGGGCCCTGGGGTTCTGGCCCATGGCAAGATGAACACGAGCAGCAGTGCCCTGGCAGCCAGGAGGGCCAACCCTGTCCTGGGGGCATCAGGGACAGCATGGCCAGCCAGGCCAGGGAGGGGATTGTCCCACTGTGCTCTGCACTGGGGCAGCCTCACCTCCAGTGCTGGGGGCAGTGCTGGGTGTGTGAGACATTGAACAACTGGAGAGAGCCCAGAGCAGGGCCATGAGGATGTTGAAGATTCCAGAGTGGAAGCCTGATGGGGAGCAGCTGAGGTCACTTGGTCTGTGCAGCCTGGAGGATGACAGGACACCTCACTGCGGTCTTCAGCATGCCCATCCCATGACTAATACCAGGACCCATGGGAACAGTGTGGAGTTGTGCCCAGGAAGATTGAGGCTGGATATTAGGAAAAGGTTCTTCAACTTGGGGTTGGTTGGGCACTAAGACAGGCTCCCCAGGGAAGCGGCCACAGCATCAAGCCTGACAGAGTGCAAGGAGTGTTTGGACAGTGCTCTCAGGCACACAATGTGGCTCCTGCAGTATTGTGTGCAAGGCCAGAGACTTTGATGATCCTGATGGGTCCCTTCCAACTAAGCATATTCTATGATTCTGTGATTTCTATGACTATGGCTGTTTATTGTCTAAGCACTGTAAGGACTTCATTTTATCTTTTTAGTGGCAGAAACTTTTTAGTTTCATACCTAAAAGGAAGTGTAGTTAACTTTGCAAGTTAATTTAGTTACTTGCCATTCAGCAACTGAGGGGAGTTTAGATTAAATATACTACAGCCATTTTTAAGACTCCAGTACTGCAAGACTAACAGCTGCATCAAAACAAGCACTAGATGGGGTCAGTCATTATAATTTATTCTAACATTGATCCTTATGCAAAACAACTAAAAAGAAGGGAGGTGCAGCTTGTAACTGAAGTGTTTTATATAGGCATTTTGTTTTGCAGATTGTACTAACCATCATTAGAAAGATATCCTTGTATCTCTCCACCAGAGGAAGCGAAGTTCACTGCTTGGCAAATACAGCTTTTATTCTTTAGAATTGTATGAGCTTGTACTCCTGTCTAAATAAATAAATAATCATTCCTTTACTTGAAGATTTACTGTGCCTGTGCAGTGTAAAAACAAACACGCAGGGTCTAGGAAAGAACTTCACTAACTCAATCTGGCATTTGAAAGAATTGGTACATAAGATCTTACAGCTTTTCAGTATCCAGGATTAGTCCTTGCTGTCTTGAGGGATTGGAGAATCAAGGCAAAAACATTCAAATTGTTTAAATTCAACATTAAGGCCTAAGCAAAGTAAAATTTTTGTATTCATAGCTGTAATCTAGCTTGACATGGATTTACAAATTTGGTGAGTTTTCTTTCTCCAGAGAAGAGGTATGTGTTCCCCACAGCTTAGGTGTAGTCTGAACACTGGATGACCCTGCTGCAATGTGTTACTTGGAAGCTACATTAAAGTCCCATCTAAGATTTGCAGTATTTCAGACATATTTCAGAAGTCTGAGGGAAACGATCACTCATTAGGTTCCTGCATGACTGCATGCTGTATTTTGCACCCCTCTGTGCACCACTACATAGATGGTATCATGTACTGTGGTGGTACCCAGAGTTCTTGAAAGTTAGCTCAGAGTTACCGCTAAATATCTCTGGAAAAGGAGTAGCAAACATAGTGCAGATGCATGAAGAGCTTTACAAATAAAGAAAGGTTTCCAGACATTTATTTCTGGAACTGTACACCAGGTATTAAAGTACAACAAATACAAAATAATGCTCAAAAAAATCAGTGTTTATGTACAAATATTAAAACCAATGCAACAACAGCAACTTCCTCTTGAACATCTGATACTAAAACATGTTCCGATTGTCACTTGATTTGTTGTTATGCACAGGGTAGTTACTTTAAACTGAGAATAATTGGAATCTCTGTTTTATTAGGAAGACTATAACAATTCCTACTTTATTGTACGATTGATAGCATCTTCCTCCTTCTTTCAATGAAAAATAGGAATAATAAAAATAGTAACCTTGTCATTATCTTACAAATTACTGTATTTAATTTCCCTGTCTGTAGACAATGTGCTTGTAATGCTGGGCAAATAGCGTCCCTGTTGGTCAGTTTATCCATTAGTTTACATTCAAAGTTGAAATACTCATTAGAGACTTTGGTTAAATTAAGTAGTATCATTGTGTCCTACTAGAACTGAAATTTTCCTATATTTTTGACTCTCAGTTTCAACTGCACAATTCACTGACCTAATTGTACACAATTTCATATTCTTAAAACAGTA
>VWZN01012514.1:2705-18100 GCA_013396955.1 Regulus satrapa | reverse complement strand
TACTGAAGAAATTGATCAATTGCTTTTGTTGTTACTTTCAACTGTTAAAAAATAATATAAATATGTTTAAGAAAAACTCAGAAGTTTGAGTATAAAGGAAAAGCACCATATATAAATAAAGGAGATAGAAAATGAATAAATACTATTAGTTTTACAGACAAATATTTAGCCTGGGCAGGAATAACATGGATTAGGAAAGGCAGGAAAGGGGGAGGATACTGGTGCAACAGATATCCAGCCAAGGTCAACCCACAAGGTATTTAAACTATTCAGAATACTTTACTGAACTTTAATTTTGAAAGACATCTGACAAGGAAAAGCTCACCAAGATGTGGTGTCTCTTCTTTTCCTTCCAGTGTGTTTCCCCTAAGTAAGTGAGCATACTGAGATATAAATAGTAAAATAGAGAAAGACGCAAAATGAAAGTCTACAAACAGGCAGCATCACTGACAGAAGATAAATTTACTTTTACTTTGCTACCAATCTGCTGATGCCTCCTGTTGTTGCTTTGTGGAAGTCATGTAATGAAGGCATAATCATTACAAGTGGCAGGTTAAAACTTAAGAAACAATGAGATGGTCCTATGTCTTTATATCTACATAGATTTATCCAAAAAACTCCCATCTAAGCTCCAGGAAATAGTGTAAAATATAAACATATGACTAAAATGGCTGAGACACTTGGGCTAACTACTGGTGTGGTTTAAATCTGCCATGTAGAGAAACACCCTGTAACTGGGCATGGTGATCCCCTCAGTCAATGCCCAGCTAGGTAAAATTACAAGACTTGAGGGTCAAAAACTGGATGCTGTACTGATCTAACCAGTGAAAATTACAGAAGAATGTTGGCAATTGCACAGACAACAAAAATTCTCCTTCTTCCAGCTTTATCTACAGAACCTCTGCTCCTCATGGATGAAGACTAGGAACTTGCCAGCATCAGCAAGGTCAAGACCAGCACTCCTAATACATCATTCATAATACATAAATAGTGTCATATATGAATGACATATCAGGCATATCAGGCACATTATTATTTGCTTTTACAGCACTTTTGCTTTAATGATCATGCTGTGAATTTTGTGGAGAAGAAGTCTAAATATTCCTATTTTCTTGTGATTTTAGTGAACATTCAAGTGTCAATGTTTTCTCCAAAACATCTGTCTCCTGTCCTTATCCTATTTTCTCTCTAGCAAATGCAATATTCTGTCTCCATCTATTTTCATTACCTTTTTAATTTTCTTCTGGATCTAATTACTTTATATACTGTTACAGATAAAAATTTAAACATGAAACCAAATTTATGCTTGTCTTTTCAGTTTCCCAGTATGCAAGTAGGGCTCAAATTCTGTAAGGACAGTAAAATTTGACACCAAAATCCTCATCAGAAGCCAGAACAAAGAGAGAACTGACTTGTGATCTATCAGATAACCAACATGTCAAATGGAAAAGGCACATTTTTGGTTTATGATAGCTTTCCTCAAAGAGGTTTGGACTATGAATAAATGAGAAGATACAATTTTACACAATGTTTTTAATATTTTAATCATCTTAAACTACTAAAAGTAGGAAAATAGCTGCATCAATCCTCAATAAATGTTAAAATGGGAGAAAAAAATTAAAAACCAGAAAAATTAATATAGAAAAAATCATCCATCAGCGTAAAAGCTACACAAAACATGCAACTTAGGCCAGATAAATGGTATGTAATATTTTTGAGGTCACATGTTGTTCTCAGTATTTAGCAAGAAAGGAATTGAGACAAAGTAGAAATACCTCAATCTTTTGAAAAATTACCAAAAAAATGCACCTCTATTCATCAGGAGTGACCCAAACAGAGTTAAATTTGCTTTACAATACTAAGCAAAAAATCTGACACAAATCAGAATAATATTGTGTTGTAGAGAAGCAATATCCCTTTTAAAAGATAGAATTTGGTTCTGACTACCATCTGCTTCTACATAAGCTCTTAGGCAAATGGTACACTGCACCAAAATTCACCTAAAATTGGTAATTCAAATAAAAATGAAAAATAAAAGTAAAATAACCAGTGAAAATAACACTTCGATAAGTATTTATTAGGTAAGGAAGCATGCAGAAGCATTTTAAACTAAAGGCAAAGAATCCCATGAAACAAATTTTAAGAATAATTTTGTTAGAACATCCTTATTCAATGAGATATTTATTATGGATTAAACTTTTTTTTCAAAATATGTTACTTCTCTTTGCATAAGGGCATGAAGTATCAGCTCAGAGTCCATCATAAGAGGATCTTAGAAATAATACAAGCAAACTTAATCTGCATAATGATATTTATAAATTCAACCAAAGCTCAAAAGAAATAAACTCCTCAGGGACGTATCAGAGATGGGTGTGATTGGATTCACTCTATGTTTTGAGTTTCATCTCTTGTGTCTATTTTTTCATAGTGTCCATTCCTGATCTGGTGACTTGTTGTTACATATCAGCAGGCAGCCTTTGCTCTCACTGTCCTTTCTCTCAGGATCATTCACATTTTTTCCCTCACTGGTTTTGATGAAAAGCTTTTGATAATTTCTGATAACCTGATGAAATTACCTCCTTTCACGCTTTTGTGCAACCAGCCTATTCCTTGGTCCTGCAAAACAGTTCCTGGAAAGGGAATATTATAGTGGTTCAACTTCTCTGACAGAGACACGCTTTGTGCAGAAGTAGCCTCGCATGTCCAGTGTTCGTTGCAGCTCCTGACTGTCAGCAGCACACTAGCAAAGCATCCTGGTACTAGCCAACAGATGGCTGGGAAAATGGCCAAACCCCTTGCTCTGTTTATTTTGAATTGTATCTATCACACCCATGGAAACATGTAATTTTCATTTAGGAAGACCTGCGGTGGAAGCAAAACTGAATCTCAGTTGCTGGTCCTTCAAGGGATTTTTTTGACATAGCACTCCTTTAGCTACTAAATGTGATAACAGAATTTTTAACTGGAAGAAATTTAGAGGTGGAGAAATTTATAACTTTGATCACAAATGCTAGTCCAGGTGAGCGCAGCAGAATGCATCTTCATTAAATAAAAAACATATCGTTAAATGTTAGGTAAAAGATAGGACTGACAGATTGTCTGGAATATCTTTTAGCATCAAGTAATTTTACAAGGATGATTTGGAATACATTTTCTACTCTAAATTATTTCATTCAGGGGAATGTGAAATATACTCTGCTGGGAAAAAAAGAAAGAATCCCAGTTTCTGTAAGCCATATCCAAGTACTTTTCTAAATAAATTTAACTAAATAAATTTAACACTTGCAAAGCATGTCACATGTCTTCCCACTCTCTTAACTTCCACACATTTTGATCACACAGATTTCTTTTCCATATTTCAGATTGTGTGTATTTCAGATCATGGGACATTGATTGCTTGTATAAAATGAAAGCAGTTCACTCTGTGGATTTGACCCTCTGTGAGATAAGGAATATCCAATGGTGTCGAGTTCACTGGTTTCAACAAAACACAGCTGAAAGACATGCAGATGCAAATTCAGTTCTTATGCTTCACTTTAGCAAAACCAGAAACATTTTGAAAAGTCTACTTAAATATAATGCCAGAAAAGCAATTAGAGCTAAGAAAATAATGTGAAAGAGTGCTCTAAGGCAGGTATTAGTTTGATTATTATGCATATGTTCTGCTTGGGCTCTTCATTTTGGTTTTAATGTAGGAGTTTTATTTTGGCACTTCTTTACTCTTTATTCAAATTTCTGTTTTCATTATTAAATCTGAACAAAACACCAGAAATGTTCTACTTATTTTGGGCCAGAATTTGAATTTTAATTCATTGAACAGTAGACAAGTATTATTAAAAGATGTTTCCTTTTGGAATGTATGTTTTCTAGCTTCCTTTTTAAATATCTAACTGGTAGCATCTAGTGAACTAAGTGGGGTTATTGCAAATTTGTAAGTAGAAATCTACAGTTTTCTGTAAACATTAATTAAGGACTTAGATTATACTTTCAGTGCACTGAATGGTACTTGAATTGCAGCCCCACAATGATTCTTTTCCTGATCTCTATAAATAATTATAAGGATTTTCCTGCAACTAAATGCTTGCAGTGAAAAAGGTAATATCTGCAAAATATAAAAAACCTTATGGACAAAAGCAGAGCCATGCTGTTAATAAAAAGAGGCAAGGATTTGATCATTCCACTTGCTTCCATGTTTATCAAAGGTATCAACAGACCTTTACAACTCCTTCCAGAGTTCTCAGGGTTTTCAGGAATCTGATGGGTGGCAGGAAAAGGATTTTGTGGTTTGGACAGAAAATGCTTTGCACAGAAAATCCATTACAGAAAACTTGGTAAAATAAGAAATTATTTACAATTTCAGGTTATTGCATAACAATGATTTTTAAATTCACCTGAATCTGTAAGTGAACATGAGGTCTCTGATCTATCCTTCTCTTCTGATTTATGAATCATTAATAGTCAGCAAGAAAAACAGATCATTTCTTCACTAGCATTCTTGGCTAAAATACCACCCTTCCTATCCATAGCAATAAAAGATATCTGTCCAAATAACAAGTGTTAGATAAGTGTTGCCAGCCTCTAAGCTTCTTGAGCTCATTCCAGCTACTAACATTTTCTAGGAAGAGGAATGTGTTCGTTGGTACTTGGCAAAGTACAGAAATCCAGGGATATCTGTTTGGCTGTACTATCAGAATAAATTAGTAACCAGAAAATTCATTTATTGTGATCCTAAATAAATGAATAGGATGGAACGAAACATTTAAAACCAAGAAAACAGCACGTCCATAATTAACCAGATAGGTTATCTGTCAACACATACATAGGAAGCATAGGAAAGGCCACAATCCTGAAAAGGATGAAAAATAAAGACAAGTTGGTTTGTAGATGAAATTGTATGTGGCAGTACATTGATATTTATATAGAACCCTAACAAGATAAAGAGTTTGAATATTCAGTAAATAAATTCACTCTGCTGAAAATAGTATATATGTAGATATTATAAACCAGAAATATATAGTATTGTTATATGCTATATTTTCTCTCAGATTAACCATGATGACAGTAACATGGTTTTTAAAAGTTTCCATTTAGGTTCCAACTTACAGGTTATCTTGTTGGTTTTACTTATGGATAAAACAAAGAACTCTTTTTCTAATCATCTTAAACCTTGGGGGTTACTCCCAAAACCTGTATAGGTAATTATTATATCAAATTATATTCTGATTTATACAAGATAATTGAAAATTACTTTTACTCTGATCAAGACAAGCCAAGACAACTTTCTCAAAGTGTTTTTTGTTTCTCAATATTTACTTTCTTTCTTGTAGCCTATCACACTACAGCACAGAGTGGCAATGAGCATTTGCACTTTTTTTATATGTTAGTGGTTTCTAGATACCAGAGATTACATTCTGTTAAAGACAAAAGGAAATTCCTCAACATTTCCCTGCCTTTTTTCCCAATAACTCTTGCTATAACATCTTTCTGAAATGTTCAAATATTTTTTTTTTTTTTTACATTAAGAAGGAGAGAGTAATAGTAGTTGTGTTTTTGGCTTAGAATTAAAGTCTGAACAATATCAATCATTTATAATCTCCAGTTTAACCAAATTATATGGAAAAATATACTATTATTAGGCAAAAAGTTACTTTTTATTAACTCAATAAGCTGCATGAAAAGTCATTTTATTTGGCCCTTAAGGTTTGTTTTGTTTTGTTTTTAAGAACAAATGAAAAAATTACAACTGTCATGAGAATTACAATATACGGCCTTACACCAGTCAGACGGGTGACCACCCACCCACTAAATCACAAATTTAGTGAATGCACCTGATCCTCTGAATGCTTTGTTGCCTCAACCAGGTCACCATTTGTCTTATCCACCTCTTGAAGGCTGCTTAAATTTTAGGCTGAAATCTCTAGTGTAAGGACTGTTTTGTGCCATTTGTAAAACACTCGGGGCAATCAAATCCTGACTCTTGTTGAGAACCTTCTGGACTTTTATCATTCATGCACTGAATAATTGTAAGATAAGAAATATAAATTACCCTGTGGTGATTTTACGTAGTCTCAGATATAAACTTAGTGGCTTTGTCCAAGTTTGTTCTCATCAGCTATGAAATGAGCTTAAAAGTAGTGGTAGCACCTCCAGTGCCAGAAGATAGTCAATAATTTACATCACATGGTCTGTGGTGATGATCTAATCTTGAAAAAGGAAAAGATGCTTGAAAGAAATAAATCTCTAGAAAGTGGAGTCTTTCTTTCAGTCTGGGGATCAAAAGAAATTATGCATAAATATTCTATAAACTAAAAACACCTTCTTTGTTCTCCAATTTAACAGAAACATGTCATCAAAAAATAATCTTTGATTTAAAATTAAAATCTTGACTGATAGCTCAGCAATATCATATAACATTCAAAATTGCAGTGACTCTGTATTCCTGATTTAGTATATTTTATGAATTTTTCCATTCAATCATAAAATAAAATACTGGTGGAAAAACACAGTGGTACTTTTATGTTTTACACCATCCAAAAACCCCCATGAAATTGAGTTAATATCTTTGCACTTTAAAAATCAGAACTGAATTTACTTTTGGCAAATTATCTGAATTTGCACTTCTTGAACTATGTATTATGTAAAATTTGGGCTGAATGCTCACTGAGAAAGCAGCAAAATTACTTTTGTATTTTATATTTTTTCTGGATGAATGTTGCATGTCAAGACTGCACATTTAGTACAAGTGATTAGTTGAAGCCAATTTGGAAAAAGGGTAGAAGGAAAAAAAAATAAAATGTAGAAAATGTGTGAATGGCTACAATGGGTACTGACAGCCAGTAGATGTACCTAACATTGATAAAGCATCTTTTTTCTGACTTGACATCTAAAAAGCCTTGAAGTTTTAAAAAGTTTTGGTGTACAAGAGTTGGAAGAAACCTCATTTGGAATTTTTCCTTCTTCTAGTATTAATTACCTTTTGGGCCATCCTTCAGCAAAGAGTAATTTTTTTTGTTCAGCTGTTATAATCTGTCATTGACAATTGTTGCCATTGTCTACCTGCAAAAGTAAATACTTCTCAGTTCACTAATGTGTCTGCTGAGGCTCTTTCTATTGCTCTGTGTGATAAGAAATATCAGCTTTCATGATAGATGTCTTCTGGAAAGGTGAATGGCTCCCTCTCTCTAGTGACAGCTTTTTAACTCCAAGTTAAACGTGAGCTGTAATGCTTGCTTTTGTACTTCTTCAGACTGGCAGTTTGTGTCCCTCATAAACAACAAGGAACCTGAAAACTTATGAGTTTGTGATCTTTATATTAAGATACTAACTTCCAGAATTCAGAAATACTTAATACTTGTAAACTCTTTGTGGCTTTAAACTGAAAGAGGGATGCTTACAGACTGATCACAAAGAATTATGTATTATGGGTTTTTATGTATTCTAGGATTTCAGATTTTTGTGTAATATTTTGTCTTAAATATATGAAATGGGCAATAAAAGCCTGTTATCATCAGGAAACAAACTAACTTCCTCAACTCATCACACCAGTATCTCAAGTCATGGACTTGGGAAAATAGCACGGGTTAGTCAGTCTAGATGCAAAGACTTTGGCAAAGATGTTTTGTTCCAAGATATCTTGCTGTTAGATGCTTTTTGCATTCTTTTGGGGAAAGAAAATGTCAAACATATGGGGTTCTCCCCCTCTTGACAAGAAAGTGATCTTATATTAGAACTAACAGTTGTTTTGGGAGGGGAAAAAAAAAAAAGAGTCAGTAAACATAATAGAGAGGTGCCACCACAAAGACTTTGGAAAGTGAGATTTGTCAAAGGTGTAAAGAAATCCCATACCTAACAGAATAACCCAACCAACCAACCAACCCAGTAATGGCCTTCATGCACAAATGTAGCTTGTTGCTTGCTGTGACTAGTGGTATTTTTTCCTTAAAAAAAGATATTTTCTTTGATATTGAGGAAGGTAAGATAAGCCAATGAACATACTTTCTAGTGAATTAATTTAGTATAGAGAACAATTTAATTATCAGCATTTTTCTTGCCTCTTTAACAGATACATTTTTCTATTCCTTATTTTTTAAACACTCATTTTTGCTTTGTTGTATCTTCTTCCTCCAAAGTTAAAAGCTCAGTGAAAATTTTGTTTGATTTTATTTTTCCCAGGTGATATGGTCAGTTATGCTTTAATAGATCTAAGTGGGGTTTTTTTTTTCTAATTCTGGTATGCTATAAAGTACTAGACAAACCTGACATAGTAAGAGAACCCATGGATCTCACCATGCCCTGCCAAATCTTGCCTGGGGTGCCTCCCAGCCCTTACCATGGGGCTGGGACCCATGCTGTGTCCTGGTCTCCCCAGTGAGATTCAAGGCAGGCCCTGTCCTTTCTTCCAGTCGTGCCACTGGCCCTGGTCCTGGCTGACTCTGTACCTGGCTTACCACCTGCCACGTCTGCCACACAGGCATGCCTGATCACACGTTAATTATAAAAGTGAACTCTAAACATTGAATTGTGTGCCTATAAATGTAATGTGCAGATCCACTAACTGGCACATAGCTCTGTCCTGTGCTGTGGTATGTCAGTCCACAAGGCTGAGAGACTGCTCATACCCTCCTGCCCACTGCAGGAGTGAACTGCAAGGTTCACCAGTAGCTATGTGCCTAATCATTTAGTCTTCAAACAAGCTGATCAATACAGAAACAAATCCAAGTGCATGTCTAGCTTGTTTTTGATGACCAGCACAACTGTTAGAAGGTAATGAACACCTCTTGTTCACCACAGCTGACACACTAATTTACAAGGAGAGAAG
This sequence comes from Regulus satrapa, assembly GCA_013396955.1. Taxonomy (NCBI): domain Eukaryota; kingdom Metazoa; phylum Chordata; class Aves; order Passeriformes; family Regulidae; genus Regulus; species Regulus satrapa. Next base: position 9,282 of record VWZN01012514.1, on the reverse strand, counting down.
GTCCTGAGCAGAAGCATTTACTATATAAGTAGCACAGTATACAAGTATACTAGAATAGGAATAGAAATAGTCACTTTCAGTCACTGTTGGATAGAGCAAGATTATGAGATGGAAAATGTTACAAGGGAATGTCACCCAACCTGTTCTCCCAACCCATCTTTTCTTACTCCAACTCTCTTTTTTCCTTTTGCGTACTATTACTGCAATGTCTTTCACCTTATCAAGATTAATTGCTGATGAGTCTTCATACCTGAAAAAGAAGGAATTCTTAAGCTGAGCAAAAACACTTTATCAGCAAAATACAATAAATAAATATCCCTATAATAAAAAAGTATATAAATGCTATTGCTTAAAATAAAACTGAGGAATAAAAACAATCATACTAACTGTAGCAATGGAAATCACCGTAGTGAGAATTAACTTAGCATCTTAAATAGAATCATCTAATGCTGAGTTCAGTCTACCTATAGGAAACCTGGCTCATTTTGGTAATTAAACTAAGGCAGAAGACTAAAACTGGACAGGGAAGAAAGTGGAGAGCCTCCAGTTGGTGACTGGAGACTCATTTCCACTGCCATATTTGCATATGTCACTACACAGAGCATTTCTGGTCAGCATCCAATGGCCTCTGTAAAAATGGATCCCCTGATTCTACATCCACCTGCTCTTTTTCTTTCCTGGAGACATTTAGCTCCATATCCCAATTCCTTCCATTTAATCTAGGAATACGTGCCCCATCCTTAATACGCCTGGGTCCCATGATGTGTTAGGAAGTGCCATGTTGTAAAATTTGGGCTTGGCTTTAGGAGAAACAAGGAAAAAATAGCTACAAATCCATTTTCTGGAAAGGAGACAAGGCAGAGAGGCAGCAGGTGACAGGAGATGTGTTCCTCAGTCTTGACTGAGATTTGGGAGGATATGTAAGCTGGACTTCCTGGTATTCTTCTGAGTCTGGCTTCACTCTTATCTGAAGTCTCCTGGGTGGCAGTACCCACACACTCAAACTACTGAAAACCAGCTTTATCACAGCTTCAACATAAAAAAAAAAAAAAAAAAGAGTTAGATCTTGCCAGTATTTATAGACACTCATTGACACTCTGCTCAGCATTCAGAAAGAGAAAGCTCTGGCATGTGCTACAGAAATGCTTTTTCATATATCTTACTTAAGAAGGAAATTGGCCTTTTAAAACTCTGTATCATGTTAATATCCCAGAATCCCAGAATTAGAATTGTTAGTGTTAGAGCCAACCTCTGGAGATCATCCCATTCAACCCCCCAAAGGCTGGGTCACCTAAAACTGGCTACAGAGGAATGGATCCAGGAGGTGTTTGAAATGCCTCCAGAGAAGGGAATTCCACAAGTTACCCAAGCAGCCTGTTGCAGCGCTTTGTCACCCTCAAGGTAAAGAAATTATTCTGCACGTTGAGGTGGAACTTCCTGTGTTTCAGCTTATGGCCATTTCTCCTTGTCCTGTCACTGGACACTGCTGAAAAGAATTAGACACGACCCTCTTGAGACCAGTATTTAAAATATTTTTATATGTAAATTAGATCCCCTCTCAGTCTGTTCTTCACTGAACAGGCCCAGCTCTCACCTCAAGACAGAGAGATGCTCCATATCCCAGATCATCTTTGTTGCCCTCCACTCAACCCTTTCTAGTACCTCCTTTTCCTTCTTGCACTGAGGAGCTCAGGACTGGAAACAGAACTCCAGATGTGGCCTTATCAGGGCTGAGTCAAGGGACAGGATATCCTCCCTTGTCCAGCCAGACACACTCCTCCCAGTGCCTTCCAGGACACCATGGACCCTTCTGGCCTCAAGATATTGTCAGCTCATGGTCAGCTTGTAACACACTAAAACCTCCAGACCCTTCTCCACCAAGCTGCTCTCCAGAATGCCAACCCCATGCTGGGCCTTGAGTTTATTCTTCCCCAGCTGCAGGATCCCACATTTGCCCTTGTGTGCATACCGCATTGTGTTTCTCTCCACCCAACACTCCACCCTGTCAAGGTCCAGATGAATGGCATCAGAACCTTCAAGTGTATCAGCTGCTCCTCCTGCTTTTGTGTCATCAGCAAAATTGCTGAGGGTACATTAGGAAGATTAACCTGAGTGTGAATTATACAGATTTTAGTGGGCCATCTCAAAAGTGTATGATGGCCATGCTTCAGACTGACTATTTGTCCTGCTAGGGTATCCCCAGCACAGCTGTACAACCCCAGCTCAGATTTTGCTGAGAGACAGCAGATAGAAAACAATGCATCCATGAATGTGTGCTGTTATGGATGCAAGTAAAGGAACTTTCTCACGTTACATGAATTGAGAGAATTTCAACATCCCACCACAATATACAAACCACACAAAAAAAAAAAAACAAACAAAAAAAAAAAAAACCAAAACTAACCCAACAAAACAAAACCCAAAAAACCCCACCAAAACCCCAAATACTTATAGCAAATTGGGATGACGCTTGATGACTGGGACATCCAACTGACTTCAAAATATTCTATCACTTACTCAACTGCTACCAGCTCCATGCATTCCAGGCATCCTCTGGATTGACAGCTTGCTGTGCTACTTTTCCAAGAGATATGGGAGTGCTTTATAGCTGGAGCCAGAAGGCCTCATCAATAACCTCTCCTTGATCAGGGGCCTTTGGGGACACTGGCCACAATAGTCCCTTTGTGGCCCTGGTAACTAATTCTTACCAATAACCTTTTGACCTGGTAGGGGCTGTTCTTCAGAGACTCTCTTCAGAACTCTTCACAATCTCTCATACTTCTGATGTAGAAAGTAAGTCCTCCACATTTTCTTCATCTTGTGCCCTTGGAAGAACCTTTAGCCATCAATATCCACATTCCAGTCATGGGAATCTTGCCACTAATTCTTGGTAATGGCAAACGGGTCTTAGCTGTTCAGCAGCACCATGGTTTCCACTTCCTCCTGTTTGTTGCCCATGATGCATGCAATGAATGAAAGGAGTTAAATGTTTCTCTTAAGGCTTTCCTCAATCTTTTCTGCTTTTGAGTTTGTTTCTTAGACTCATTCATTATGTGACCATGAAATAAATCTGTGTAATGTCAGATGATACATAAGGCAGAACTCAGTAGTCCTCAAAATACTGGGATGATTGAATAAAGTGTTTAAACTGAGTTAATCCAAGTGCTAGCACCAGTACTGTTTAGACAAGAGTTCAGAAATGTATCCACTACATTCTGCTCTGAGCAGTTATGTACTCTTCACCTAATGCAGTCCTTTGGCTCCAGTACCTGTGCTCATCTTGTGCAGACACACAGTAAACCCAAATAGCAAAGTTATAGAGAAATGAATGGTGAAATGTATACTGCAGAAGGACAAAAATGTTAGAAAATTCAGAGCAAATCTTATTTATTTTTGTGGTTTTGTTTTGGTTTTAAATATTTTATACCTGGAAAAAACAATAATCTAAACATGAAGGATCTCTCTATTTGCCTTATGGAATATTTCCAATAAAGCAACTGTATTTGTCTTGGTTTTTTGTTTTGTTTTGTTTTTGGTTTTTTTGTTGTTTTTTTTTTTTGTTGTTGTTGTTGTTGTTGTTGTTGGGGTTTTTGTTTCTTTGTTTAGGTTTTCTGGGGTTTTTTAATTTTGTTTTGTGTGTGGCATGTGGTTTCTTTACTCCCTTGAGCTTTTTAATAAATGGATAATCTTGTGAATACCAGCTCAAATGAGTTTTAACATTTTTGTTTGTATTGATTCTCTCCTATTTTACTGAAGTTACTACATAGCATGATGAAATTGCGCAGTCATAAATTACTATCAAAAACCCCACCACTTCTCTTCATAGTATCTGGAATAAACATGTTCTCCATAAGTCTTGGGTCTACTGAAAAAAGAGCTAGGGACGCTGAGCACCTTGCAGAACAGGATTTCAGTGTGTGCGGTGGTTCAGAAATGGCCTTTAAAATTCTGCTCTTGTCATTGCCACAAGGCATCTAGCATATAAGAAGAATGTCCCAATTCTGGATCTCAGGCAGACTTCACACAGACAAAGTGCAACTGTAGTTTTCTGACCTATTTCCTCTCAAATTCTTTCATAAATCATAAATAGCAAAAAAACTGATGCTCATCAGTCACTGTTTCCTCTGAAGCTAAAAGTGCTCACCCCTGATATGTGGAGCTGTGTGCCAAAGGTATGGAAAAGAGTAAGGAATGGAACAAGTGTAACCAAAGAATTGTGAATGTCCTGCTTCTGGCAGTATCCAGGAGGGGCATGGCCAGGACTCAGAATTTTCTCTATACCACCTCATGCCATTTTTGAGTTTGGGGAAAGGGACACCCTTCCAGGTCAGGTAGCCTGGCAAGTTCAGGCATTGTTGGGGGTTCTATGTGGTGTAGTGGTGAGCACTTGTGTATGAATCGTGCACCTCTTGTACATTTTTGCTCTTAATATTAAAACTATTACTGCTCATTTTCTTCTCTCAATGCTCTTTCCAGAAAATTATTCTTAGAACAGCCTATGATATCTTTTGTCCCTTCAATTATCCTCTCCAGCTTACCACCAGAGGGGGAAGGAATGAGGAATGAGCAAACAGTACACTGTTCGGGGTGTTTCAGTGGGAACACTGAATGGGAAATACCATTCCTAAACAATGACAGTGAACCATGTGTTTAGAATACAGAAGCAAAATGGACGGTTTTCTCATGTGCACTGTACANTTTTTTTTTCCCCAATCCTTTAAATACTCATGTGGCTGAAAATAAGCATAATTTCCATAAGCTTTTAAAACAGCAAGTCATAAAGTGTTTTTCTCCAGAGAGTGTCTGGATGTAGGCATTGTGCAAAGCCTTTCCTTTCTTCTGTAGTTCTCAAGTCTTCAGAGTAAAAGGCACTTCTATATGTGTCCACATATTTGTTGAAAGAATTTCATAGGGACTATTATAATGTCATAACTAGAGATAAACAGCTTAGATTCAGTAAAATAAAGAGATTAATGCTTTTGTTCCTCTTAGATCAGAACCTCTAAATTGTGCTCTTAAGATGAAGTGAATAGTGACCTTAGCCTGGTGACCCACAAGTAGGTTCAGATGAATACAAATGATAAAAAGTTCCAACTTTTTAAAGACATTTTTAAGGATCTTGCAATATTTTTGCCTTTTCATAGCTGAGATGAAAATCCAAAGATAAAATATTCTGAGTGGTATTTGGTATTTAATTATTTTCCTTAATTTTCTTGATAAGCCGCTTGTATACGAAGTAGCGAAGACTAAGGAGTTTGCATCTAAGCAAAAAGACATTTCTGAGAAACAGGTCTTTCTAGTAAAACACTCAGTCCAAGAAGTTTCTGGAGCCAAAAAAGGAAAGAAAAACAATTTCAGTACCTCATATTTCCTCATTTTCCTATTTCCATTTAGAAGTGAAGATTTGTGAAGTTATTTATCTTCGTGGCAGTTTATACAGGACAGATTATTCCTGCATCATCCTGCTCCTGATGTGCTTTCCCATGTACATATCCTGTTTTCTTTCCATGTTGTTTCATATTTATCTTTTCTGATCTGTGTTACCCTAATTGCAGCATCCTCCAAAATGCTTGCAAAGTTTAAAGAAATGGAGATGCTCCAGCAAATTATTGGTATTTGTTACATTTTCTCCTTGGGCTACTTGTTGCATTGCCTTCTGGGTCTCCTGCAGTTCTAAATTATCTACTGGAAAGGTAAATGGGAGTGAACTTGGAAGCATCAGCATCAGCAATGCTGGGGATTATAGCAATATGCATGTATGCAAATTGCATATGCATATTATAAATGCATAAATATTCACCAAGTTAATTAGATCCATTAGAATTCAGCTTTTAACACTTGCTTCTGCAGACTAAAGTCTGTCTACATAAGTTCTTTGCATATTCTTTGAGGCTGCAAAACAAGAACAGTTTTGGTCTTCTATATCATTCAGAACAAAACACTGATTCTGATACTGGTGTTTCAATGCTATTGGCATGACCAGTGTGTACAAACATCAAATAATCTACTGACTATAAGCATTTCATAGCCATACTGAATGATATGATACACATACCCTGTATAAAGATCCACAGGTTTGAGCACAGTTGAGTAATAAAACTTAGTTTTCACTATGTCCTGCCAAACGAGCAGATTTTTATTTTTTTTTTTAATTGTTGAACTTAGTATGATCAATGTTCAACTTTCAGTTTCTTAGAATATGCACTAGCTCTCCAGGATCCCATATACTATCATATTCCTCCCCCTCAATCTCAGAGTCTATCACATGTTTTAGGTGTAATAACTGCTAGTGAGGTTCTGCAAGCCAGAATTCATAGTGCAAATATGCCCTACAAAACCTTTCTCCTGTGATCTCAGCTAATGATAGCTCAGGCATATTGAAGACACAACTTAATTGATCAACTGCCTGATGGATTAAAATATTTTTCTGCCAGCCACCCCTGGAGGCTGTGAGAAGTCTCTTGATTCCTCAGCTCCTCCCACACTGATAAAGGCTCTTGAGTTACCTTCCTTCATGGTTTTTCCATACCGCAGTGAAAATTCCCTCACAAAGATGGCACACATTTTTTCAATGTTT
>VWZN01012505.1:3114-13474 GCA_013396955.1 Regulus satrapa | reverse complement strand
GTTATAATAACTTTTTTTCTTTGGAAATATCTCAAAACTTATGTTGAACTTTATTCTTTTCACTTCTTTGCTGTTAGCATCTCAGTAGAGTAACAATGAGCCAAATATCACTTCTCTCTCTACTAAGAGCTTAAACATTATTTACATCAGTGAAGAAAAAGGCTCTATGTGGAAACCTGCAGATGCTTCTACATGTTAAATGTTTTGTAACATGGTGATGGCAATCAGAAGCAAATAGACTCTGGTGCCCTCCATTCCAACAAGTATTACCTGAATTTTTTCCTCTGATAATCCTTTTAGTTACCTTTTTTTTTTTTTTCCTCCCATTAATAAATGAAATATAAATTAACTAAAAAACAATGCAATGGTTGATCAAATTTACCTGACATAACATGCAATACCTTCACAAGAAAACTGGGCCAACTACCTCTTTTGTGGCATCTTTAATCAACTGTTTTTGCTCTTGGATGCATTATGCCAAGGCATAATGAGAATATAGAATATCTTATAATAATGGAAGCAAGCTCCCATCTGAATTACATGCTAGTTTGTCAAATGCTGATATTAAGGAGCTACTTTGCTTTAAAGAAGTGAAAACAATGCATTATCTGTGAATAAAAGAATGCATATTGCTCTCAAAATTTGATGTGATTTAATTACATTCTATCCCATTTTCAATTCTTTGCTGTTAGTTTTAGTTGAAGGGATTTCTGATTTGTTTTTTTAAATTTTTGCTGCTGCTCTTTACCATCTAAATGCTCATGATTTTAAGTAAACATGGATGCAAAGAAAAAGGGGGAAAGCTAAAAATAATTTGCTCAGGACCTCACTACCCTTTGACATACCAATGAAAAAATTCCCTTTGGAAATGAACATGGACGATATCGCTATTCATTTTGAAAGGAATTTGACATACCATTGATATATGTAAATGCTTTGACATGTCTTTTCTTTCTAGACAGTGTTTTCATGACAAGCCCGTGAGGGAGAAGTTTTCACCACCATATCTGACAGAGTGACCAGGAAATCCCATGTGGGTGCCTCTCTATCCCACTAATCCACAGAGGCTCTGAGATGCCTATCTGACCTGTTCAGAAATTGGTTTCAGGCAGGGAATGTATTGAGCTATGCCTCATTCAGCATCTACAAGGAACTTAGTATCTTGCAAAGGACTCTGTGCAGTACTATTCTGATTAACTTTGTGTATAACACTGCACACGAGAATGTGATCAGGTCCATGAAAATTAGTGGAGCTAGCAAGAATAAATCCCAGCATACCTTACCACACCTACTTACTTAAACCAGTAGAAGCTGATTCTCCACATTCTTCCCCCTACTAACTGTATAAATCAGGAGTTCATCCCCAGTGTGTAGAACAGAACTGATGTTATCACAAAACACAAGAGTTTTGCAAAAGACAAATTCACAAGAGATGAAGATGTGTTATTTGCAGACTTTCAGAAGCCTTACTTGCATACAATATGTTTTACAGGTTTTTGGGTTTGGGCTGGGTTTTGTTTTTGGTTGGTTTTTTTTTTTGTTTGTTTGGTTTTTTTTTCTAATTTCACTTATGACTTTGAACTAAGAAAGAAAAATCTTCTAAGTAAATGGTAAGAAAATATTCTTAAGGAAATGGTTTTGTTGACAAAAATATTTTTTCTTAAAACTTTCTTAGGTGTCTTCCTTGTGAAGAGTGTGTACATATCTGCTTTTACAATATAATATCTTTACTTTGGAAAAACCACTAATTTTCAAGGAAAAAAAAAAAAGGATTAGTTTACCTTTGAAGTGTCGGCACTGGAAAAAAAATTAAGTGGTGAATAGAGATTACCACTTTTAACATGTTTTCCCTTTGGTGTCAATTATTTCAAATCCAGGTTTCAGTTATTTCTATAAAAGTGTGGTAGTCATTTAGACCATGAATACCCTTAAAGAGATCAAAGACTACCAGAAGATTGATACATGCTGCAAAAATATATTATTTTGCTTTCACTTAGGCTTCACAGACTCTTAAAGCAAAAAATCAGCAGAAGCCACTCCTGGTGTATAAAGTGGATTCTTTCGTGTCTTTAACTCTTTGGATTTTAGATTAGAGCAGAGGTAAAATAAACCACCTACAGGTAAGAAACCTGAGAACATAGGCATACATTCTATTTTTAGACAAGAAATGTAAACCTAATAATGTACTGAAATGATATTTGGCTCACCAGTGGAGATAAAAAGAGGTTGTTTAAGCCCTGGCCTCTGATGATATCTGAGATTTGGTTCTGAGCCTTCAGAAAACTAAAGTCCTTGAAGATTAGTCTCATGACAAAAATCCCTCCTGTCCTAGTGCAGAATAAGCACAGCAATGGTCAAAACTCCAGCAACTACCACTGTCATCAACATTTGCACCAGTCGTTTTCAGGCTGTTCCATTTTAATGGTGATACTCAGGGTCCTCTGTTTCTGAAGTATACGAATTGTCTGTTTGTATGCTTCAAAATTAGCAATCACTTTTAAAAACCTGTCTGCATTTTGTATGCATCGGCTGCATACTGACTACCTATTGTCTCTGTATCAAGCCCAGCGCATGGATAAAACAGTTTAGGTAGATAACATGTCAGATGATGATACATCTATAGGCTACAGAAGATTTACTACAGTTTCAGAGATAAGCAGAAAAGAAAGCCAGCATGGATAAAATGTGCTCATACAAGATTAAATAGCTGAGAAGAGACTGCTTGACAGAGGAAGAAAGAGAACAAGTCAAGATGCAGCTTCAAGCTGCACAGGGAAAAGATGCTGCTATGTTCTGAAAAAAAATAAGAATGTGCAAATCTTTAGAGCTCTTTGAAACCTTGTAATCTTGTTTTCTCAGTAAATTTTAACTACAAGTTGTAAACAACAGAAATTTCTGGAAAATGTTTCATTTAATAACTTAAAATATGTTTTATAAATCAGTGGTAGGTAAGTTTAATATTTTATTTTTGTTTGAATCCAACATGGCTGTTGTCAAACAGATGATACATAATCATAACCTGAAACTGCTTATTACTTCCAAAGGGGATAGTGCACTACATTCTGTTTCCTTCCTTCACATATATCCTTGATAAACATAATTTTTACTGCAAGATTCAAAAACCTGTGTACTGAGTTCTGATATACTGGACTGACTGCTGCATGCTGCTGCAACGAGTCTTGCAAAATACTCATAACCAGCATTACTAGATGCTTGATCATATACTGAATTGTTGTTCCACAAGAAATCCCAGAGTTTAAAAGCATTATCTGATATACTGGTTTCTATGTCAAGTGTGTAATTTACTAATAAAACTTTTTGAACTTTTGCTGACCCTCTAAGTTTTTCCTTTCAAAAAGGAAAGGTAAACAAGCATTTACCAATCTTGGCTGTCTCTTTCCCTTAGGAGTGGGATATCACAAAAATGTAACTATGATATTTCTCAGAATCTCCAGTTATATAAGGAAAGAGGACTGATAGCCTTATTGTGCTTCTTTGTTGTTAATGTGAAAACACAGGTGGGCTCTGAGGTGACCTTCCTAAACAACTATTCTTAAATAGTATTTCTGCAATAGAAGTGGCTTGACTTTTTTTTTTTCTTTTTTTTTTTTTGAGGTAAATGATAAATGTGGCACAAAATTCATTCTCACACTGAGAACTGATTTTCTTATTGGATGCAGAAAAACAAATGTGTATTTGCACATAAGTGGTTGGCTGGGAAACTTAGCTAAGCTAACAGAGGATCAGTTTCAAACCTTTATTTAATCATTCTGTGCCAGCACAGCATCAAGCAGAACCTTAATCATCTACTTCGCTAACCAGTGCTCATCCCCCAGAGTGTCTTACTCTGCCAAATGACACATCTTCATGTTTTACTTTGGCTCTGATATAATTTGAATTTGTCTTCTGACTAGCTTTGTCTAATCTTACTGGGATTTCTTTAAATAACTCATCTAGAAAGTTTAGCTGTTTATGAAAAAAAAAAAAGGGAGGAAGAAACCAGACAGATTTTTCCCTGCATACAGCTTGCACATTTTGAGTAAGGGATTTTGTAAGAATGCATAAGAAACTTCTACCCTCTCAGCATACCTCTATTCAAGAACATCTCTCAACATCTGTCATCTGAAGAGCATGAATAGGAAGACAGTGTGAGAAAGATCTCATTTAAACTATATTAGAAGATGCTAGAGATTGAATTTGTCCAAATTTCATTCATTAAAAAAAAATAAAAATGAAACACTAATACTCTCTGGGCTCTTTCTATAACAAAGAAACACAGATTCACAAAATCATCTAGGTTAGAGAGATCATGAAGTAACACCCTCTTTCAAGTAGCTCATGGAACTAAGTCTAAGAGTCCTAGCCACATTCAGTCTTGTACTAAACACCTCCAGGGATGATGACCCCACCACATCCCTGAGCAGCCCATTCCAATGCCTAATCACTCTCTGAAGACCTTCTTCCTAATGCCCAGGTAAAACCACCCAGGTGCAGCTAAGGCTGTGTCCTCTTGTGCTGTTGCTGGTTGCCTGGAAGAAGAGGTCAACCCCCACTTGGCTACAGCCTTCTTTCATGCAACTATAGAGAATTATAAGGTCTCCCCTGACCCTCCTTTTCTCCAGGTTAAACAACCTCAGCTTTGTCAGCGGCTCCTCACAGGAGAGTGATTCACCTTGTGTCTCACAAGCATCTTCAGTTGGAAACGTTTGAGCTTTCTTGAGATGTGTGCTGTCTTGTACTAACGGTACATTTCCTGCATGCAACAAAAATCTTTATGGAAGACTGTGACTGCTTAGGCATAATTGTCTCTGCACTATTCTGAAAGTAGTGAAGCTTGGTAGTGTTCCTGAAAAGAATGACAGGTAAGACACTTATTTTATATACCTTCCAACCCCCAAGATGTCATTTCTCCAGCGAAAATCCAGTAATTCCAGTAAAGTAAAAGAACTTCTAAGGAGTGTTTATTTATAAATGCATTCAACTTTTCTTTTAAAATTTCTTCCTGAATTGTCCATGTATATAACTAGCGATAAAAATATTTCCTGAAGAAAATAATTTAGTAATAATGTCAGCAGAACATAAATATATCTACAAAATAAAAAGACAACCACTGCTGAATCCAACTGGCATCTAAGAAACTTATGAAAGCTAAGGAAATCCTTTACTATTTGTGTCCTGAGCCACAACACATGATGAAGATAATTGCAGAAAATTACTTTCTAAATGATCATACCACTGTAGTTTTTCCAACTCAATATGTCCAAAATTAATTTCATAAACATGCTGAACAAGCATCATGAGCATAAAGATCCTTCCTCTCCCATGAGATACCAAGGCAAGTGCTTCTACATTGTTTTCACCGTGTTTTGAAAATCTCATTAAGTTAGAGAAGAGGACATTCAATACCCTGGAGGAGATACTGCACTTGAAACACTGACTTACTAAGGAATTTTATGTATAAATTTCATTTGTTTCCATCTCTTCCAGATATCTCCTTTAGCTAACAGAACAAGTACAGTTATCAATTTCCTAACATCGTTCAGAAACATAGTTTCACCTTCTTTTCTCACTACACACATATAATTATTATACATGTATAGTTCTATAATAGTTGGTTTCAAAGGCTTAGACTTGATGCAAGAATTTTGAAATAGATGTTTTCAATAATTACTCAGCTTATAGCAATAATGAAGGATATGTGACAGGTTGGCCTACTGCTATCTCTGCCTCCAGCATTTCCTGGGTATGGCTAAACTATCTCCAAGTAGACACTTTTCTGCCTAGTATATGCTACTTATACTCTTATTTAGAAGCAAAACCCAATTAAGTATTGAAACTTTGTGGTATATTTACCATTTGTTCACTTTACAGGCATTGATAAAAAATTACAGGCTTTTCTTTTATCATGGGCTTGTACCATCTAAAATAAACGAGTTGCAGATCAGGTCCTTCCAATGATGCACAGTCCAGACAAATTTCTTCCCCTTGTCAATTTGTCGGTGTTACTTCCAGAAAAATAGCTAACTGAGATTTCCATTATCTAAAGCTTTTTGTTGTGCAAGGCTTGCTACTTAGCTCCAAAGTGGCAAAGTTTGCAAGATACCATCTATTCAATCTGACCTAATTCTGGTGCCTTCCTGACCCTGCAAAATTGTTCCAAGCTGAAAATTGATGGCTAAAAAGATGCCTAAAATAATCTTGACTGAGACTTATGCATAGGTAATTCAAGCATGCATTTTCCTCAATGTACACTCTCTACAGATATTTGTTCTTTTAAAGACATGCAAAGAAGGTGTGAAGTGTTTTCCTCAACCCCAAATCAGTGGGAAATATCTGAAATCTTGCTTCTAGAGCACTGCAGTTGTTCAGATCTTGCTTCTATTCTTATCTTGAAGCTGTTTACTGTCACCTTATGAAAAGACTCACTACAGAGTCAGAGTATGAGAGCTTTCCAGAGGCTGCAAGAGATACTGGATTAAGCCATGATTAAATTCTGTAGGATTTGGGTCAAACCTTGGATAAAGACTAAAAATGGATCTATGTTTGCTCTATACATCTCACATGCTACAGCTCAGACTGATTATTGCAAGGGACAGGCAGGTTCATATGGCTTATTCTCACTGAGCTAAAATATTTATGAACCCCATGTTAGAACATTCAAACACATTAACACAGATAAGAAAACTATTGCAAGCAGCTATGTGATCATGTACCTGTCAACTTTTGGGGGCTCTTAAGATATTTAGTTAGTTATATATTTTTATATTTTTGTCCCTGTAGTGCATATTTCAAGATATTCTCTCTATTTAAATCTGTGCTTGAAAAATGATCTCAAAATGATTGTTTGAGAAGATCACCACCATAACCTGTTATTCCTTAGCCAAGTATAGAGACTCTGGCAAATTACTTGCCTCCTTGTATTTGTCACCGTGCCTGACAGCTTGCTCATACATGCAGTTATGATTATGTATTGATTTTAATGTTGAATAAACTATATCAATGCTAAGATAAGTATGGAAAAACTCACTGTTTTAGCATTCTTTTTTATAATAAATTGCATATACATCTCATACCTGCTGGAGCTGAAATTCTATGGATTGGGACAGGTTAATAATGCAAAACATGAGTCTAAAAGACATGTCTGTTCTCTTAGTGCCAAAGATTATGAAATATTGCAAAGCATCATGCAGAAGAAGGTAGACAAATAATTTGTTTGCTGTTAGAACTCATGAAGCTTTTCCCTTCTTCTGAAATGCAAATGTCCATTTCTTAATACCTATCGAGAGTGCAGCTACAAACCCATTCCTCAGCCTGGCTATAAGCACTAGCTTCTGACCACCACAACAGAACACATGTAAAGAAAGGAAAAAGTCCATTGGGTAGAATAGTTTAACAAACTATGTAGGTGTGTTAGTGCCTTTATTTTCTTTCCTTAAAATTTTTGAATTTTAAAGAGAGATTCTTTTGCTGTAACGAAATAAATTACGAGATAATTTACATCTTCCTGACTCTGTAGATATTCCTCAGTGCTGTCATGTCACTAATATCTTGTTCCTATTCTGTGCTAAACCAGAGGATACCACGTACAAGTAAATTTGATCAGGGTAATGAGGCTAATGAGCTTCCAACTGACTCTCACATAGTTGAGAAGTTTCACTTGAAGGCAATGTGGCAAAAAAAAAGAAAAAAAAACACTATTAAATTGATATTCACTGCTGACATTTGACTTGCAAGATAATTTTAAACACCTATTTAATATTATAAACAGATTACTAATCTGGAATAATTTACTTTTATATTACTCTAGAAACAGTGTGTCAAAAACTGTGTCCCCAGCACATTACTGTTGTGACAGCTTGTGGTAGGGCATGCCATTGCAGTACACAGACATAATTATTTTACACATTATTCATTCTTTCTGTGAATCAAGCCCATGAAACTCATTTCTCATTTTCCAAAACACAAGAGACAATAAAAAAGCTTTTTAGCAAGTAATATTAGCACTTTCTGTTTACCACTCCCTGAAAAGGAACATGTATAGTCACTTATACCCACAAAGATAATACTACAAAAAAAGTTAGGAGATCAAGTACCATATTCAGTTAGCTCTTGAATTGCTTAAATTGAAATAGGGTATGTTTGTATTAGGTAAGAAGTAATTCTGTGAGGGAGATGAGGCACTGGAACAAGTTGGCCAGAGAATTTGTGGATGACCCATCACTGGAGGTATTCAAGACAAAACTAAATGGAACTTTGAGCAATATGCTCTAGTGGATGGTGTCTCTGCTCATGGAAAGGGAGTGAAAGTAGATGGTCTTTTAAGGTCCCTCCAACCCAAACCATTCTATGATTCTATGACTCTATGATAATGAGACTATCTAAAAAGGTGCTATAGTGGCTATGAATTTTTTTCATCTTAACAAATTGAAATTAACCCAAGAATTTATTTCCTGTAGTCACCAAACCACCGTGCCCATAAAGTCTGACATTGAACAATCAAAATACCATGCCCTGCAGAAGGGTGAAAGTTTCCTATAGTGTTGTTTCCAACCACAAGTGCTATCTAATGCTGTAAGTTGCTTAAAAAAAAAAACCAAACCTAATAATATCAGATTTATTTTTGCTGCCATTGAAAATAATACAGAGGGAATAACCATCACTCACATCTTCAGTATCTAACTACTATTTTTCTTTCTCTAGATGTATCAACAGTAAACTTTGCTTCCAAATCTGAAACCTATAAAGAAATAGCAATCCTGAAAATTCTCTCCTGAGTCTCCAGGCTATGCTATCTGATACTAAAGCTGCTTGAAATTGTTTGCCAGAGATGAGAGCTGTGGTGGTGTTGATGATCCCTGCCTTCGAAAGCTTTTCAAGATAACAGTCAAGTTCAACTTTTTTCTAAGTCTGTCTGAACTTTGGGTATAATCTCTTTAAAGCTCCAGCTAAGCTCACCAAGCTTTGCTGGATTTTTCTTCCCACAACATTTTTTTCGTACATTTGAAAACCTTCAACAGCCTACCGAGGAGGCTGTGAAGAGTCCTTTTTATTTCAGATTTTCTTCTGACAGAGAAAAGATCTCCACAAATCATTTTTAAAAAGAGAAAAATATGCAAGTGTGAAAAGCACTTTTGAACATTTCCCCACTTCAAACTTCATGTGTACCACCCTGGCAGATTTTGCTGTTTCCCTGTGCACAGGTCTGAACAGGCTGGCCCAGGACAACTTTAGTATCCCACATAAACAAGTAAATTCAAACCTAGACCAGTGTTTTGAATTGCCTCTGACATCTAAGTCCAGTATGGTTTTAACTCAACTTCATGTTTTAAACAGGAAGCTGAGATGAAAAAAGGATCTATGTCTTCTCTGTACTGGCTTGGTTTTCCAGGAAAACAAACATTCAGTACATATCTGGAGACAAAGTCTGGACATTGGCAAAAAACCTGCTCCCATTTGAGCCACTGGTTTGTTATGCCAGCCAGTCCTGCAGACTGCACTTCAGACCCAGTACAGATGCCCCAAGAGACTCAAAGGTGTGAAGATTTATATCAATAATGTATTCTGGCACCATCACTATTATTTCCCTTGTCTAAACTGAGGATAAAGGTATTAATTCAATTTTTATAGTAAGGTTCTTACTGACAACAGCTGCACCTTCTTGGAAAATGGTCTTACAGTTTATGTTAATGACTCTATAAGCAATTGGCCAGGAAAAATATGGAAATTTGGTTTTTCTGTGGTCTTTCCCAAGCCATAATGGCAATAAAAGTCTGATTTGTTCCCAAGCTGAATTAGTTCTTTGAAACTGAAAGAGGTGATGTGTAAATGGCATAGGTGAATTCAGGATATCTTTCTGTGTAGTTGGAATAGAACAAACAGGTAAAGTGGGAAAGTGGTCAGGAATTGAACATGCCTTTGATATAGAATGAGGCTGAATTTTTGTATGTGTTTACAATATAGGTACTGCAACAGGGTTTTAAGGTTTTTTTCACTTACATTTTTCAGGGGATTCTTTTCAGTATTTTCAGTTTTCAATTCAATCCTTGAACAATTGATAAAATATGTATGAATGCATTTGGAGTTTCTCAGGTACAAGCCAAGTTTTACACTGCACAGTAGAATTGCCAGGAGTATGTCATGAATTCCATATGGAAAGCAGATTTTCAGTGTTGGAAGCATGACTGAAATATTTAAGGTGTTTCAGTCATGAAACACCTTATACATTTACTCCAGAAAAGCTCTGCTTCTACTCTTAAGCAACGAACTAAGACAAAATCTAAATCCTCTTTTAATTTCCAGCCCTTTAACTCTATATGCATTCAAATTTTTGTCATGTGGGTGAAGTGGAAAAACAAAGACA
>VWZN01012500.1:423-29364 GCA_013396955.1 Regulus satrapa | reverse complement strand
GTCATCTTTTGACAAGAAAGCTTATGACTCCAGCTAGGTTTAATTATACTCTTTTGGGAGACAACTCCTTCTTTGAGTTGTCTCACAAAATAGTGAGACTGAAGATTATTTCCTTCTGCTAAGAGTAAACATCCAAACCAGCATTTTCGTCCTAGATTATCAGATCCCACTAGTAATATTTAAGAGTAAATTTTCTGTAGATAAAATACAAGTATTCTGGAGTAGTGCTTCCTATAATAAACTTCTATATGCCATTGAACTAATTTTTTTGATATGAGTCATGATCAATATGTAAGAACATTCCATCAGAGACTTAGTGTACAGAAATAACACTATGAAATTTGTATTATTCATTTCCATGTGCTAGAGTTTCCTCAAACTCATTATATTTTGAAAGTATTTGCAACCAGATGGGGAGAGTCTTTAAAATTAGTTCTGCATATGCATATATTTGCTAATAAACTTATTAAGTTACATTATTAATAGAGTTAAAGACTATTTCTTCACGAAAAGTTTCAATGTGTGTATAAATGTGTTTCTAACTCACTACATCTATTTTAAAAAAAAAAAAATCCTGAATGATCTTTGTCTGTACACCATTTTGAAGCTCTGTGTCCTGACATTTCAAGACAGCCCAGAGAACCAAGGAGCAGAAAAAATGATGGCATTTCATTTTGGCTGGAGATCTGTCCTTGTAAAGTAACTCAGACTCCCACACAATGGAGAATCTATCAAAGTGCTGACCCCCAGTCAGTGGCTTCAACAGTCAGTACCACAACATGCAAATACTCTACACCTCTCCTTGACATACATGACCATTGTCACATACAATTCCACACTTAGCTGTTACAACATAAATTGTTTACTCAACACATTGATTCCTGTGTAAATCTCTTGCTCATACAAAACATGCACACAATAGCAAAATCTCTTGTAGTGATTTGTTTTATGTATTCCTTCTGAAATGGTTCTCAGATGCATAGTTTTTTCTATTTCCAGACTGAATGTTTCTCAAAATTCTAAAACAGATGGTGCCTAGTTGATGCTACTTCTGTGGAGTATTTCAGGATGCAAATAAGTTGCTAATTTTTTTCTCTCTGAAGTATCTGTGACAATTTTAGTAGCCTAAGATCCTTGCCCTCTTGAATATTTGAACAAGCCATCCAAATTAGAAAATAGCTGATTTGCAGTTTTTTATCTACATCTTTGCTACGTAAAATAAACTGAAGCAGGGGGAAGGAAGAATAAGTAAAGCACAAGCCAAAAAAAAAGTCACACTGAAGAAATAATTGTTTTTCTCCTTGTATTTAAAAAATATTATTTTCATCCATCTGCTTTCATGAATCTTATTAATGTCCATCACCCTTTCTATAAATGTGTTCAAAAGCACAGAAAATCTTTGTAGAAAAATCAAGTACTAATAGTGACCTAGAAGCTGCTTGTATTTCAGTTGAATAGAGGTGATAGGAATATCTGTTATTTACCTGAAATCACACATAAAAGTGCAGTCACATCTGAGAAGTTGACTGTGTACTTCCTATTTTTTACAAATTAGCAAAAAACTCTACAAGCATTAGCAAAAAATCATCCACCTTGTCTGTATATTTCATCAAGCAAAGCAATCACCATATGTTAAATGAAACCAACTGCTGATGGGTGTAGGAATTCTTACAAGCACAAGAGTAGGAAGGGAGAAATTGTCTGCAATTTAAATAAGGTTTGAAATGGCAGACTCTACTAGATTGTATCATTTTGCTTAATGTATGAAAGCCTGATCTGATTATTCAAGGACCTGTTTGATAACCCAAATTTGCAGTGTTGCTAATAAGGACCAGAATATATATAACCACAGCAGGAGGATGATTTAAAGTGCTGTCACAGTGATATATGATGAAAACATGCTATGAAAAGAGGTTTCTTACTCATAATTTATTTTCCTTCAGATAAAAAACCTTTATTTCAATCACTTATACAAAAGTCTGTTTTCTAATCAGGTAATATTCATGTAAACACTGAATTATTTTTCCATTATCTGTACTTACATCTTCATTTTGTAAAGCAAAAGTCTTATGGAAGCAGATCTAAAAAGAAAGGACCAAGAAAGACTTCAATGCCCAGCCCTCAGTACTAGACATTTTAACAAGATTACCAAGGCAAAGAATAAATTAATACATAAAAGACACTGGAAGAGGGGTGAAAAATTTAGGGACAAATAAGACATTTCCAAAGAAAATGTAAGGTCTTTTAAGCAGTACATTCTGCCCTATTTTTAGGCTCTTGGTTTTTAAGGTGATTCAGCATATTTTTTTCTTTATCTGCATCTGCTTTATGGGCATCCGTAGTCCATTATGTTTCATCCTTTTCAGTTCAGGAGAATGGCACTCATGCAGAAGCTTGATTTAATATTTGGGGGGAATCCATGAAAGTTATGGTATGCTGGTTGCAGTGCACTGGATCTAAATGGATAAAAAATTCAGGCTTGACTGTCTCTCAGGTTTGCTCCTGATGCCTACCAGAGTGAGGTTTGGTGTTACCTCAGCTGGGTAACACAGATTTCTCTGGAAAAGCAGACAATATAATGCTGTCAGAATGGTTCTAGAACTTTCTGAGTGTCAGATCTTGCAAGATCTGTAAAATGCTGCTCCCTGGACCTACAGTGAATGCCTTCTTATGCCTTGTGAGCTCATCAGGCTTATATGGTCTTTATGATGCTAAATGCTTGCAGCATGCTCCACCATAATCTTTGAGACAGACCACTGTTAGAGTTAAGTTTTGAATATTTTTTGTATCCACAGACCATCAAGAAGATACCAACTCAAATTTTGAACCCAAAATTTCATTGTCTTCAAACTAATGATACCACTCCTTGTAAGCTATTAATTATGACTAAAGGTCATTGTAAACAATAACATTTATTAAGGATAACAAGATATTTGTTGTTCTGATTTGTTCTGTTCAAATAAGAAACACTATTTTCCTGTGTGAATATAAAGTGGAAACGGATGGTAAGAATCAGACCAAGTATTATTCTAACCTAATCCGTTATATATAGCACTTTTTTCATTGCCCAGAGTAGTTCACCCACCTCCTTTTTTTGATATATGTTCTTCCTTCCATTTGAAGAAGAATTATTCAGGTTGGCTGAAAATTACATTCTTTTGGTCCTCCACTCTTACCTCCAGCCAGAAATTACTAAAGAGCTTATTCTCTCCTCAAGGCTCCTTGTTTCACTCCTGTGTTAAGTGCTTAAGGCCTGTTCTGAGTGGTTACATCACAATTTTAATTGTTCTGTGAAAACAGTGATATAAATGGTACCAACCCAAGCAGGCTTATAATATGGTTATTTAATTTTCAACTTCCAAAATGGTCTATTCTATCCATTAAGTGAGACTGACTTAATGACTGTGTAGAGTGTGTAATGTGCCATTATTATGAAAATGGAAACTTCTAAGACTCCTGCCTTCATGTCTGAAACAATATGCAAATATTTCCACCTGAAAACACACCAGCATTTTTGAAGAACATATTCAAGATAAGAAAATTTCAGCTGAGTATGTATTTGAAATTTTAGTATCATTAGTTTTCAAAATGAAATGGTCAGAAACATCTAGCAATTAAAAAAAATCAGAAATCTGTAAAATATCCATTGTATATGTTCCAATGAAAATGATGATAAAATGCCTTTTCTACACGTATGTATATAATGTAATGTTTAAAAGTGAAGCCCCAACAGAAGTCCTGTCATGAACATCCCTAAGAGTGATAGGATTGCCATTTACAAACACATAAAAAAGCAATTAGAACTGTTTCAGAACAGTTAGACCAATTCAGCTGTTCCGTAAATCCAGCCAGGAGTATCTTTTATAAATGCAAATTTTCTTTCCCCAGGTAAGTATTTGACTTAAAAGACTTAGCTTAGAAGTCTGGGTTCTACTTTTGAGTATTTTCATTTCTTGACATGGGAGGCAATGAAGTGTGCTTCATTGCTGTAATTTAGACAAGTAAAACTTCTTCAGTTATAGCTAGGGCCATATTGATGGGAAAATGGGGCTTTCTTCCTGGAGAATATACACTCTTTTTTTGGGATTTCTCAATATATTTGTTATTCTGTTCCTTCTCTGAGCCACTTGAAACTATTGAGCTTCTTGAGTTATAAAATTATGATGCAACATTTTATTAATTATTGATAGAAGATTTTTATACAGTGTATGAAATTTCATATGCCTTTATTTATTTAGTTTTGACTGTAATCTGTTATGAAACAGAGGTCATCACAGCTGACTATTAAAATGACTTAATTACAGGTAATTTAGGAGCACACAAGAGGAATTTTTCTGGTCAGTGATCATTTTTTGTAGGTCTTTTAATTAACTTGGCAATTTGATGATGTATTACAAAGATGTCTAACTTTGGACATAATTCACTGAAATTCCTTGCATTCCTCCCTAATCTTGACCAACAAAATAACTTTGAACCATCTGCAATTTTTTACCCCATTGCTAATTCCCTTTCCAGAACATTATTGATAATAATGAAGAGTGGATATAACACAGAATCCCCAAACACTCTGTTATTGATTTTACATTTTGCAGCAAATTATTTTTTTATAAAAATAAGGAATTTAATATTTGTTTTCTGACTCCAAGTCAGTTCCTGATCCATATCAATTCTTTCCATCTAATCTAATGCCTACATATTTCTTTAGCAGCCTGTCAAGAACCTTGTCAAAGATCTTTTGAAATATTTACTGGATTTAAGTGGAAAGGTTTTGATAGCAGAGGGGCTACAGGGGGTGGCTTCTTTGAGGTGACACCAGCAGCTGTCCCATGTCAGACAGAATCAATTCCAGCTGGCTCAAAGAGACTGCTGCCACTGGCTATACCTGAGACCACCAGTGATGCTGACAGCACCTCTGGGACAACATATTTAAGAAGGGGTAAAAAGTGCTTCACAAGAGCAGCTGTGAGAGAGGAAAGATAACATGACAGAGAAGCAGCCTTGCAGACACTAAAGCTAGGGAAGAAGGAGGGGGAGGCAGTGTTCCAGACAGTGCCCTGCAGCCCAAGGGAAAGAAAGAGTGTGGTGGAGCAGGTTGTCTCTCAGCAGTCCATGAAGACAGCATGACAGCAAATATCCAGAAAAAAAACAGTGGACATGGCATGTAGACATGCCCTGATGAAAGCTGAAGCCCACAGAGAGTTCATTCAGAAGCTGTCTGTGGGCAGGAACTGTGGCCTATGGAGAGGACCAGACCATGCCTGAAGACTGTATCCATGGAAAGGACCTACAATGGAGTAGCTCTATAGGAGCCACAGCCTACAGAAGGACTTATACTGGAGAGGTTCATGGAAGACTGTCTCCCATGGTGGAACTTCCTCCCAGAGCAGTGGAAAAGTATGAGGAAATAGAAAGAGATGGAGAATTATGATCTCACGAAACATGGGAATTGAATTTAGTAGCTTAGCCCAAGTTCCAAATTCAGAGGGTATAAACCTAAGGCCATGGGAGGTGGAGTGCTGGAATGATGTTAATGAACCTGCCTTTTAGTAGGGTGATGTTTCTGCAAAAACCTTTGCTAAAAAGGTGAAAACCTCTGTCCTACCTTGGGATTGGTCACTTGCCCCCAGGTAACCCTTTTGTATTAAGCTAACACCACTCCTGGCTCTTTTGGAACTCATCTCTCAGACCAGAAAGTCACAGGGTGTTTTCTGGCTCTGACCATGTGGTCATAAGAGCAATTAAAACTACCTTTGAGCACCCCATTGGAGCTGTTATGACACCCAGCAAACCAGCTCTTGCACTTCTTTTGAGATACAAAAACCAGAAATTAGGTTTGAGAAGAAGAGGGAAGGTGGTTTTGGTTCAGTTTTCATTACTCCCTTTCTGTGTGTTATTGATGCTATTCTGTGATTATCTGACATCAAATTGTATTAATTTTCCCCACACTGAGTCTTCTTTTCCCAACATGATATTTGGTATGTTTCTCCCTAATCTTATCTTGACTGACAAGCATTTTCATCTTATTTTTTCCCCTCTTTCTGTAGATACAGGAGAAATTATATAACTGCTTGGTGGATACTTACCTGCCAGCCAAGTTCAACCCCACATGCAAGGGTAAATAAATTGCATTAATCTATTTTATTTCTTCCTTTGTAAAATGTTTATAAAGCTCTAATAAATTTGTAAAATGCAATTTTCCTTTACATGAACATGGTTGTTTAGATACAGACACATGTCTAACTGGAAGACTCAAAAAAATAATTTAGTTTGCATGCCATGGTTAATGCCTAGCATGTATTGAATTCTTATCAATGTCCATGAATTGAAAGCAAACAACTTTAGTAGAAAAATATATTTGGTTGGCATAGATTAAGATACAGAAAAAAAAATCTTCAGTGTGAGCTCTGAGACACTTAAATTTGGTTCTTGAAACACATCTGCAAGTGATCTATTAAAGGTATTCCAAGGACTACAATGCAAAACAACCTGTGAAGTATTTCTTTTAGACTTTATAGTTCTTCATAAGGAAATACAAATAAAAAATTGCATATGACAACACTCATGCTGTTGAAAAGATAAGACATGTTGAAACAAGTTTCAGCCATACTTGAATGGAAAGAAATTTAAAAGAAGGGTTTTTTATCTCATAAAGCTAAATAAAGTGCAAGGCCATTGAAGAATATTCTAAAGCAAAATCTCACTGGCATGCTTTTTATTAAGTAGTAGGAAGGGAAGGAAAAGATAGGTTCCACAGCATGCCAATTAAGCCAGTTCCTAAAATGGTCTAATTTATGTAGGTGTAGCAGATACACATTTAGATCACGGTGAAAGGGATTAAATGGTGTAGTCTACCTTCTCAGCATTGGAGATGAGCACATTTTAAGTTTTTGTTTTGCTGTGTGACAGATTTCAAATTGTCATATAATGGCAGCAGGTGTGTTGGACTAAGGGGTCAAAAGCATAAAAAATAGGAGGCTGAATTTATCTTTGTAAATAGGAGTTAAGCAAGAAGGTTTTGACTTTTAGATTTTTTTGCTATATTTTATGTTTTTTGCAAAGCAGCATACCTGAGAAATTTAATCAAAATTAACTTTAGGATAGCAGTTATGTTTGATAATGAAGATTTTTGATTTAATGTTGACATACTGATGTCTGTGTTTGCCTAAACTATTGTCCTCTTCCCAGCAGATGGAAAATGCAATTTTCATTGAGCTTATTTTTCACAATAAACAACAGCAAATGGCATAGGTCAACATGAAATGTACTTAATAGTCTAGCAAATATCAGCAGAAAAAAAAAAAAAATTGAAGGGGAAATTTGTAAAAGGTGAGCTTATAAATCTCATACCACAAATACAAGTTTCTTTTCCCTTACAGTGATGTAATTTTAACCTAACTTGAGTGTTTCAGCAGAGTTGTAGACATTTATCAAAGTTTGTTATTTTGTACAGACTTCATTGAAATAATTTTATGGATAGAAGGGACATCAAATACAGGGATATCACAGGCTTTTGAATGTGATATGCCTAATTCACGTTATTTTTAGCAAGAAGAGTAAACTGACATCAAGACTTTGAGTTTAGTATCTGATTTTCAATGCTTCCCAGACTTTTACAATAAAGACTAAAGATTGCACAGCTGGGTACTGACTTTTTAACTGATGAAACATTACTGTTCTGCCTTTGGGTTGAAAGTAAGAGGTTCTTTATTTGCACAAGGGACTGGATTTCTTTCACTTTTCCTTAGTTAGGAAACACAAAGACAACCATAGTGAAGGAAATATTTTTAAAGAAATCTACAATATGCTATGTTCAATAAGTTAGGTTTTCTACAGGGTGCAAATGAAAATATGCATATTGAGATAAATCTGTATTATGTACTTGAAAAATTGGTCCAAAGACTATCTCTATAAATCCTCATTTTCTGCAAAATTAGCCAGACAAACCTTCAACTCTTTGCCTGAAGATTCACTCAGGGAGTTTTAGAGTAACAAGTTTAACAAGCAAAAGCATTACTTTAAGACAGCACAGTGAAAGCCTTTTACAGAGACTATTTTTCTTAGAGGTGCTGCAAAATGTATTAGTTTGAAAAATATTTTTATAATTTTGGATACTGTGTATCTCTTTACTGAAGACTGAAGTATATATTTAATTATAACACAGTTACAGACATACTTCCTTCTGTACATACTACTTCAACAGCACAAGTGTCTCAGAGCAGGAATTTTAGGCCACCATAATGTAAAACAAACAAGCAATATGTACATCTTTCCACATCAGGATTTGGTTTTCTGATAGCTAAAGCAATCTGTCAGATTACCACAGCTGCCTGAAGGAAGGTAAACAATATAATAAATTAATTATTCCTTGCTCTAGTGTACTTGAATTGTCACAGAAAGATGTCACTTTGTGGGCATAAAACAACATGGATGTGGAAGACGTGCATTCTGTGTGAGCAGCAGCCTTTGCCCATGATGAACTCCATGAAGGCTGTTTTTGTCAGTCTCTGCCAGCCATACACACGTGGGCAGGAATTATTAAAAATTATTATTTCTCCCCTAATCAGAAGACATACCAACAGCAGGATTTCGAGTGACATTTAAATCCAGGCTAGGAGGAAACTACCTGCAAAGTATAGACAGAAACATGTTCCATCCCTCTCTGCACTTTCAAAATTAAAGCAATGCTGCTTGCATGCACTACATGTTTGATACTATTTAGGATGTTTATCAAAGTAGATGCACTCTGTATTTCAGATTATGTCAACTACACTTATGTGAAATATGCACTTTGAAAGAAGTGATAAATAGTCCTTTCTAGGAAGTTCATTTTACTGTGGACAGTTTTTTTTAGTTATCAAACTCTTTTTTCTCATTTATTAATTTTTATATAAAATTCAATTAAATGCTCTTAAAAATATGTAGATTATTGGAACTCGCCAAAGAGCAAAATTTCAGCCAGGAAGAAAAATCATAAAAAAATGAAGTTCATCTAGAATCTATATCTATATTTAGGTCCTTAGCCAGTTTGCATTCTATTCTGAGAGCACTTTTTTATGGTGTAGTTTATGGAGTTTCATGTTAATGATATGGTAATCAAATGCTAATGTGGAGCAGTTCTGAACCAATTCAACAATATGAAATTGATGATTATTGCCACAAAAGCTTTTTTGCTTATGTAAGTATTTACTTTAAATACATAATAAGATTTTAATTTAAGTAAGGAAGCAAGATATTTAAAATTAAATGGAAGATGATTTCTAATTACTTTGAAGTAAATGCAAAACTATGATTTCTGAGTTTTAACTGTGTTATTATATAGTCAAAACACAAAATATATTATTGTCAAGTTCTTTTATAGCTCTCAAACTCAATCATTATCAGCTACACATGCAATGCACACATTACAAGTACTGTGAAATAAATATAAAGTGATATAATTGCTCCTACCTTTTCTGTTTGAAAAGCATAGATGTTTTTGAAGGTTTTAATAATGAACAGTCATCTTGGAAGCAGATAACTCTCTTGTACCTTGAAATTGCCCAAATACATTAGAATATTGAAGATTATGACCAGCATTGAAGTAAATGAAGGCCTAATGACTTCTTTAAAGCTGCTGTGTAGCACGATGATAAAAGGATCTGCTAGTATAATGAGAGCAAACTGGAAAAATTGGTTGTATAGCTTGTATTTTAATGACTGCTAACTGGCTCATGACAACTTAATATCAAACATTCTTACACTTATAAATTGGCCAGGAACACTAATTATGCAGTAATAATTATGTAGTATGCTTCCGTAATTATGCCATTCTGTCCAGCATTAATACATTTTGCTGTCATCTTGTGGCTATATTTTTGGCTTTTTTAATGTTTCCAGATATTGCAAATATCTGTGGTGGTTTCACCCCAGCTGACAGCTGAGCCTCACAGGGCTGCTCGCTCACACCTCCCAGCAGGGCACGGAAAAGACTTGGAAGGACAAATGGGAGAAATACCTGTGGGGTGAGACACTAACAATTTAACAAGCAAAGCAAAAGCTGCAAGAGCATGTAAAGCAAAACACAGAATTCGTTCACCACTTCCCATGATCAGGCAGGTGTTTAGCCATCTCCAGGACAGCCAGGCTCCATCATGTATAAGGATGACTTGAAAAATGTGATACCATCACTTCCAATGTCCTCCCCACCCTCCTCCTGCATTCCAGCTTCTATTATTGAGCATGTTATTGTAAGGTATAGGATATCCCTCTTATCCATTTAAACATATTGGTAGTTTTTATAGGGTTTCCTTAAGGGATCAGAAGCCTATTGCATAATAGGTTGAAAATTAAAAAAAAAAAAAAAAAGCCTGAGGAGGAGGTATGCTACCAGAAATTGCAATATTCTGTGGAAACTTACTGTTTCTTGAACATGATGACATGGTTTTGTGGGTGTCCACCAAAGGCACTCTATCATTTCACCCTCCTCAGCAGGACAGGGGAGAGAAAATATAAAAAAGGGGTCATGGAATAAGTACAAGGAGAGATGGCTCATCAATTATAATCACAGGCACAACAGGCTAAACTCAGGGCAAATTAGTCTAATTTATGCCCAATCAAATCATAGTGGTGTAATGATGAATAAAACTAAATATTAGAACATGTGAACTTGTGCTCCCACCCATTCCTTCTTTCTGGACCTTCTTAACTTTCTCTTCAGGCTTCCTTCACACACATTCTCTGCCTTGCAGGACAACAAGTACTTCCAGGAGCCTGGTCCATCGTGGGATTTCCAAGGGGTCACAGCCTCCTTTTAGCATCTACCTGCTGTGGTGTGGGGTTGTCCGTGGGCTCCTGGTGGATCTCTGCACTTCTGTGACATCTGTGGTTGCAGGCTTGCAGCTGCCTCACCATGGGCTGCAGGGGAACCTCAGCTCTGGTACCTGAGAACTTCTTGTCCTTCTTCTCCGTTGGATGTCAGGGCTGTGTCTCCCACATATTCGCACTCCTCTTTTCTGTGTCTGCTAGTTTTCAGCAAGTTTTCTTCCTCTGACTAACTCTGTTGGCCTGCCACCACAGCTGAAGGGTTCAGTCTTGGGCAGTGGTGGGCCTGACTTGGAGGTGACTGGCACTGGCTCCATCAGACACTGGGGAAACTCCCAGTATTTCTCACAGATGCCACCCCTGCAGTCCCCCCAGCTACAAAAACATTGACATGAAAACCCAATTCATATAGTTATTGGTTTCTGTGTTACCCATATAAATATTTTTGAGCTGTGATTATAAGATAGCAATAATAATTTTATTTTGATTTATGATGTATCTTGATATATTCCAACAGATATCTATAATCTAACATTTTAGGGATTTCTCCATAACTAGCTAGCCTAAAATCTAGAGTAATTTTTACTAATATTTCTGTTGTGTTGCCTTGAGAAACTTTCAAAAATTATGTCCCAAATTAAGTTTATGCCAAAGAGAAGAGTTAAATTTCATTTAAATTTGCATTTCCTTGCAGGCCATATGCTGATTTAATCTACTGAGCTACAGTCAAACTAAAGATCAAAGACAAAATATGGTGCTCATTGACAGAAAAAAGGAATAATTTTTTCCAAACTACCGTTTGAAAATCAGTAAATAGAAAAGTTACTGCATGTTGTTTTGATTTCAGTTTCCTTTAATCCCTATGACCCCCTCTAGTCTTCATATAATAGACATGTATGGATACTGCAAGCCTTATATTTAAGAGACATATGGGAAACACATTTTACAGGGAAAGTCTGAGCAAAGAACAGAAATATATTCCTGAAAGGAAGGATGAAGGAAAAAGATAAAAACAAGTCATGTTAGCACCTTGTTTTGTTTCTGCTCTTTTGACTGCTTTCTAATGTTTCCTTTATCAAATAATAAGTAGACTGATACACAGTTTTAGGGTCTTTGATTTTTATAGTCCACAATGTTCAAAATCTTGACAATTAGAAAGCCTCTCTTAAAGCTGAAGAATGGCTTGAAGAAATAATAACTTTACCTGATTCCTGTCTCTTTCTTTTTTTCAAAACATAGGAAGTTTCTTGATGCCATACTCCCTTCATTTTGTGTTCTTTATTTAGTATGCCTTTGCTTTAGATAATCAAGGAATTCTTTTGTTTTTTTTCATATAAGAGACAATAAATTGGAGATTATGTTCCTTTTTGCATAAAACGTGTTCGCTTAAACTCACAGATTTTTCAAGTTTTGTTTATTTGTTTTCCACTATATTAAGTACTCCTGCAGGCACTAAAAATATTAAAATGTAATCATCTAGAAAAATGTAAACATTTTCTTCTACAGTATCTCCTTCCTTAGTTCCATCCCACCACAATCCACACCAAGTAGCTTTCTATCATTCAATCATGTAATTGTGCAATGGTTTATACTGGAAGAACTTCTGAGGTCTCTAGTGCAGCCTATTGCTAAAAGTAGAACTAAAAGCAGAGCTAACTTAAAAGCTAGGTCTTGCTCCAGAAAACAGATTTTTGAGAAACCCAAAGAATTTATGGATCTCAAAAATTCTTATAAATTTTAGATTTATAGATAATATATCAATTTATGTCTTTAACCTGCAACTTCCACTACATTTTGTTTAAAAAGATCTGAGCTTTAGCTAAGAAGTACTGCTATCTGTATAGGGCTGACTGTGCTTGACCTGTGCTTGACAGCAATGTTGCATAGAACAAGCTCTTTTTGCATGGCACAACTGAGGGAATTCCCAGTTGTCTGAAAAACAGGATTTGAATGGAGATAATTAATTCCCCAGTTTTCAGAAAGCCACACGTTAATTTATTTAATTGCCATTTGTGGGGTACTACTTAACTGGATATAATTGAGGTGTTTCAGAAAGTCTTGACAAGATTTGAGAAATAGTTGCTGGATAAATGAATATAGTATTGAAAATAAAACTTGTCCCTTATGTCCAAATTCTGCTTTTCAGTTCTACTTGTCCTTGTTACCAAGACTTCTAACAA
Source organism: Regulus satrapa (assembly GCA_013396955.1). Taxonomy (NCBI): domain Eukaryota; kingdom Metazoa; phylum Chordata; class Aves; order Passeriformes; family Regulidae; genus Regulus; species Regulus satrapa. Next base: position 16,384 of record VWZN01012500.1, on the reverse strand, counting down.
AAAAAATTAAATTTTTAATGTATTTTCCTATATAAACAATAATAATGTGATACTATAATGTAAAATCTACCTGTTACTGCAATTGCCATTATTTCAAACTCTCTGTTTTGTATTCTGTTCCAAATTTAGTCCACCTAATCCATAAATGCATACTACATAAATTCTCTTCTCTATCCATCTGCTTCTAAATGAAACAACCAGAGAAGCAAACTTTCACATATGCTGCTTGCAAGTAAAATCAGGGCTTGGGTTTTTTTTGGTTTGTATTTTTTTTTTTTTCATTATTCTTAGTGTGTCNAAAAAAAAAGAGTTTCAAGATATTCTGCAATAGTACTACTGATTTCTGCATAGCAGTGCACAATCATAAAGAATGAACATTAGCTGCTCTGTTGTTTTTACTTCTATGTCATCTGGGTGCAAACAGTCCCCTTGAAAATAATGGGAGATTACATGCTATTTTGAAAAGATAGATTTTCAGTCTTTATTTGTTTTCTTATGTATGCTTTATCAATGGTAAATTTGTTCAATTTTGTTTGTAATTTTTGAATAAATATATGGCTGAATATATGTCAAAAGATAAAGATACAAGTATCTATTTAGTAGATACTAGATATTTAGCCTGATGCTACCGCTACCTTCAGCTGCATGTAGCCTGATGTTACTGGGCAGGGTGTGAAAAAGTTCATCTGTAGGAGAAGATAGAGAGGTGAGGTGGGCTGGCAGAATTCACCATTTAGAAGGCCAGTCAAAAATCAAGATGATCTGTGCAAAGCAGAATGTGTCGTTTATGAAAACAATCACCTAAAATGAGGTTAGCAGCAAATCTCTCAGTATTATTCTAGTAAGTTTTAGGTTTGAAGAGAAGATTTAATGCTTGGCTGACAGTCATATAATGAATGGGGCCTGGAAACAGTGGGACAAACATAGCTGTAGGCTACATTTGTTCTCAAATCTCCACTGATGTTTTAAAATGCAATGGAATTTGGATGCATACAAAGTTAGAAATGTCAAGAGAGTAACGGTGAAGGAGCAATATGATCTTCAGCCAGATATTTCTTCTTCATGCACAACAACCTGCACATAATTTCTGTTATTTTTATAATGGAAGTGTTCTCCACTAGTCTGATGGACAAAGTTTTACATGTCGTCTTCTAAAATGACATCACACTGAAAATTGTTACTTAGGAAGACAATAATTTTCTCTATATATGATTTTGAGTCTAAAATAGTTTCAGAAAAATAGAACAATCAGACAGATTTACTGAGTTATATTTCCTGAGTTTGTAATAGTTGAATGGGACCTGTGGACTAACAGTGTCATAAAGGTTTTAGCCCTTCATAAAGATCTTCAGCCTCCTGTGCTAAAGATGTTTCTCCCCAGTAGTCTTTGAAACACAGTGATACAGTAATACTGAGCAGGTGTGAAAAGTACTTTATTAAATTGTTTCTGTAGGAAAAATTGTAGCCAAGGTGAAAGAAAATTAGTTTGATTTCCCGAGGTAGTAAAACAAGATGAAATAAGATGCAATAAATACTTGCACTATTTGCCCACTTGTTTATTCCTTGGATCCTGTACCTAGCTTACAAGCATATTCCTTAAGTTGCATCAAATAAAACAGAGAGAGAACATAAAACTGTAGAATAAGTAGGCAAAATGCATCCAAATGACTGCCAGAAGATAGACTAGCTGCAGCTGGAACTCAGCAGGTATTTGCTTCTATTTGGCCTGCTGGCTAGCACATTAACAAAAACTTGCCATCTCACACTTAATTCAATGCCAGCCACAGTGTAATGCCACTTGTCCAGCTGGTGATGAAGGACATTTGATGGCACTTCAAATCCTCCAAAGTCTAGTGTGACAGGGCAGAAGAGCAGGGTAGTTGAAGGATAGAAGGGTCAGGATTATGGCAGGAAAATAATTCGCAGAAACCAGTCACTGATAATGCTGTTTATCCGAGAACACCTTAAAGTTTTTGTAGGTGTATGCTTTGTATGTGAGGAATGTTAGTTACCCTGGAAGACAACAAACAATAGTTTGTTTGCAATAATATTTTGTGTTACCACATTATGGAGTAGTGAGTTTCTAAATGTCATCATTTATGCCCCAAATTCCCGCAGTTTTCTGCTCTGGAAATTGGACTTGTTTGTGATGAAATTGATAACACTGTCTCATCTTCAGTTACTGATAAGAAAAATTCACACCACTTGAGAGGAAGACAAAAAAATCGAGAAGATATAGGCTAGCTGCTGGGATCCACGTACCTTGTAAAAGAAGCTGCAGTGGTGTAAAGCAAAATATTGTTCATGTTTTGGCTGCCTGACAAAACATTGTTCAATAACAGTAGTACTAGCTTAGAAGAAATGTGGACCAACAGATGGTCTGTCATCTTCCCTTTATGTCTTCCTCTGAGGTTGTACCTATGGAAATGCTGGGAAGTTTAACACATGCTGTTTCAGTAAAACCTCTTATGGTAATAAGTAAAAAATTTGCAAACAAGCAAAGGAATGACTCTTCTAAGTCCACGTCAATAAGAAAAGCTTGGGCTTCTTTAGTGTCTGAATAGAGGTAAATCATCTCTCCAGTTTTGGTTCAGTAGAGTTCTCTTTGTAGACTGCTCTTCTAAAAGAAAATGCAGCAGACAAATAGGTTTTTCTGATGGACTGGAAATTTAGGCTAGCATTCCTGAAGTTATTTAGGTACTATTGCTATAAAAGAGTTCAAAACTTGTGTAAGACTAGTCACTTGGTTGCTTCACAAAATTTAGATAAACAACTGAATTTAAGACCACCATGAAATTTCCAGCTTTATTAGATCATGCTTTAATGGTAGGTATATTTGGATGTTATATCCCATTCTCAAGGAACTTCTAAAACACTTTTGAAACCAGCATTTTCTGCCTTATACAGTAATAACCTCATCAGTGCTGTACCAATCATTGCTAGATACTTTTCTGCCATGAAAACTAATTTAGCTTGTTTCAAGAATTAATTATAGTATTTTCCTTTACTTGGTATTCTTTCTAAAATAGTAAATTGCAAAGTGAAAATCATTAACTATTTTGAAGGACAATGAACTGTTTTGAGGGACTTGGGCCTTTAATACTCTGAAATCTTTAGCTGTTATAGTATTATTATGGGTGATATGAAATAGAAAATCTTTACCTTTACCTTTCAATAGATTTCAATATAGTCACATGAAAATGAATAATTTTTCTTTATGTGGTGTTCTGGGGAATATATTTGCTTCTATTAAAAGGCTGTCAACTCCCAAGACTTGGTCTTTAGAAAACTCCAATTTATGCACAACAATACAATTCACTTGAATCCAGGCCTTTATTGGGAACATAAATCTTCTCCCCTAAATTTGTAAACATAAAGATTTGCAGACTTGATTTGGGGTTCATTTCTAGATAAAGAAATGTGTTCCACTTACCAGAGATTTCTGGATTCAAGTCATATGTGTGTATCTATTTTGCAAAACTCAGAAGAGGACACTGTCTTTACCCAGGTCTTTTTCTTTGCAATGGACTGGATCACCCAGGAACACAACATTTTCTAAGATGCCATGGCCTGGTCTTCAAGGAACTTGCAATATTGCTTGATGTTTTATGATACTCAGGTGTTTTCACATCAGAGACCTTTTGCTTTTCCATGATGCTAGGACACTTTTTGTTCATGTAAACAGTTCATGTTAAAAGTTACAGCCTCTCTTTTGACATCAATAATATTCTGTATAAACTTAAACATAACTGACTTATAAATGTGTAGTGATCTGGCTATAGTAAGAGAGTATAACAAGGAAAAACTGCGGAGCTCACAATTCATTAAAAGAAAAACATGATCAAAGACTTTAGCTGCTATGACAACCTGCTTTCTAATGAGCACAAGCAAAACATAAATTCATAAAGAGCTGTGCTTAATGATACCTTGCTTTTGAGACAGTATACTTCCTGTAATTTGTAAAGACTTTATTAAAACATCATATTTCTTTTAAGAGCAAAATGAAAAATTACTTGTGTTTGATAATTGCTCTTGCTCTCTAATAGTCTGCAAGGCTAGTTCAATCATTTATTTTTAAAAGGCTTGTGGCTAAATTTGGAGTAATTGCACTATAGGGAAAATAAGACCATAGCTCTCTAAGGACCCAAAATCAAACCACGTGTTTAGAGATTTTAATTCTCATAGAATTTGATAAGAATACAAACAGCTACAATTCAGATTTATGTTTTGGACACCACATGAAATAAGGTACTAAAACCCTTTAAACTGGCATTTACTTAGTTTTGAGAAGTAGTGTCTTGCCACATAGAAAGAGAAAAGTACAGTGGTTTTGATATAAAGGTTGATGGGAGAATTTAAGAGAAGTCTCTTCTACCTACACTGGAGCATCTTCCCCCTAACCTCATTGCTGTTTTGGAAATTGCATTTTTCTTGCACTGAGTGAATTGATCTTCTCAAACCAAGACTCACACTCAGACTACTGTGTATTGGTGTTACCTCTGCATTGACAATAAACGTTAATCACTGTCTAGAACTTCCTACTGCTCAAGCTTGTGTGCCTGTGTATCCCTGCCTATCTACATCATCCATTCCTATGGCTCATCATTTAGCATCTGCAGTGGCATTTTGGTGTCTTCCATTCTAGCTGTGTGGCTTGCCTAGTATAGCTGTTCTGTGGTGATTGTTTCTCTGCTTCCTGAAAGAGCAGTATGTTTCAAAATTTAATTGTTAAAAACAGTATTTGCTATATCATGCACAATATGGCACACAGATTGCGCAGATTAAACCCATTTAAAAACTTTATATATATCAATAGTATGGCAATATTTCACACCCTTAGAGCAAACTAGATACTACTGCCATGATGTAGATGTTTAATTTAGTTTGAAGTTTTCTGCTTTGCTCTTCCCAAACTCTGCCTGCTAATCCGCCATACAACATGCTGTATCTGGTAGTGAATTTTGTTAGACCCTCGTGTAAACAGCCATCATATGAGATATCACTAAGGCAACAAAAATTTTTAATGGCTTCCAACCATATGTTTCTGTTTAAACTTTACCTGGTGGAGGCATATCTATCACCTCAGTATTTTTCCACTGCTCATAATGACTCCTTACTCCTTTACAAATGAGGTTACTAAAGCCAAAATCAGTGTTTCAGCCTTAAGGTAAAATGTTTAACATACAGCACCTCACAATTCTCTAGAATGACACTTGAGGGTTTCAAGCTTATTAAGTTAAAGCAATTTCCACATTATAAAAAATGTATCCAGATCAAGCTCCTTGCTTTATCTTAGAGTAGCATAACTGGAGGTCAAAATGATATTAAGTTCTAATTTTGTTTGTTTGCTCATTTCTCTGCTAAAGGCAGTGGGATAAGAACTAGTGAGGACACTGACCTAACTAGCTTTATAAAACATGGACATGGATATCTCATAGGTTGTTCTATTAAGAAAAGAGAATGAGAACTCTGAAGTGATTTTTCTTTAGAAATGTTATTATTTAGCTAATCTTCTTTTGGTTTTAATTGCTTTGGGAAGTGGGTTGTTTTTTGCTTGTTTGCTTTAATTTGTAAAAGAGTAACTTTACAGATTTTTCAGTATTCACTATAGATGGGAAGATGCCAAATTATTTTTAATGTTAGTTATATAGTTCTTTGTAAAGCTGAAGTCTTTATCTTCTGCTGCTGAAGGCCTTAGTTTAAGTTATTTGACTAGATTTGGTTGCTCATCAGAAAAGCTTTTTCTCCATACTAATAGTTCATAATCAGTACTGCAACTCTGTGTTGCATTCATTCTCCTGAGTCATTTAGCTTAGGCTGCTGAAGTATCAGATGTTCAACAAGATGCCATCAAGTGAATATAAGATACAGATGGTGGCTTTTTGTCCCTTTTAGAGAGAATTATTAGTTTAATACTTTATTGTTCATTAAAAAACCAGGTTATTTCAATTCCTTTGTTATCTAAAGGATATACAGAAGTACCTGACCTGTTGCTGATCATCCTTTTAGTCAGGTATAGAATTTTACAATGAAGTTGAGAGGTTTATATTTTTGATCTGTTTAATATGTTGAACAAATAGGTTAATCAAGGTCTCTTGAAAAAGAAAATTCCCTCTTGTTTCCTGTTGCCGTGCTTGGTGCAGGAGAATGATACCTGTAACACAGTCCCTATTTTCAGTAAATGTTTGAGATCACATACACTGCAGGTCTGACTTATGAAATTATTGACACGGCATTTTTAATTAGGGAATCAAGAAGTGATAATTTAGCTGTGATTTGAACAATGACACAGGAAGAAACAAGCTTTCTTCCTTAATTTGTTTTGTTTTGTTACCTATATCAATGTCTGTCCCATATTCAGCTAATGTTAATCTCTGTATTGGGTTTCCATGGCCAAGTTTTGGTAGCAGGGGGGCTACATGAGTGGCTTCTGTGAGAAGCTGCCAGAGGCTTTGTCCATGTCTGAGAGAGCCAATATCAGCCTGCTCTGGGGCAGGCCCACTGCTGGCCAAGGCTGGGCCAATCAGGAATGATAATAAAGCCTCTCCAGTAACATTTAAGAAGAAAGAAAGAGGTTATTGTTAACATGTCATTACAGGCAGAGAAGATCAGGGTGAGAATATGTGAGAGGGACAACTCTGCAGACACCAAGGTTGGTGGAGAAGGAGGGGCAGGAGATGATCCAGGCATTGGAGCAGAGATTCCCTCTGCAGCCCATGGTGCAGCCTATGGAGAGGCAGCTGTGCACCTGCAGCCACAGAGGTGACAGGGATACAGAAATCCACCTGCAGCACAGGGATGAGCCCCACACTGGAGCAGGTGGATGCCTGAAAAAAGCTGTGGACCCATGAGAATCCTGTGCTGGAGTAGGGACCAAGTAGGACCTGCATATCTATGGAGACAAATCCATACTGGAGCAATTTTCCTGGTAGGACTTACGACCCTGTGGGGAACCCCCACTGGGACACATTGTTTCCTGAAGGACTGCACCCTATGGAAAGGGGACACAACTTGAAGCATTTCCTGGAGAGCTGCTGCCCATGGGATGGACTCACATTGGTGAAGCTTATGGACAACTGCTTCCCACAGGAGGGATGTCATGGTGGAGCAAGGAAATGGCTCCTCTCCCTTAACAGCAGTAAGGACAACAAACTGACTGTAATACCCATTCCCTGTATCCCTGCTCAACTAGAGGGGAGGAAGTAGAGCTGGAATGGTGAGAGTGTGTATGGAAAGGGTTTTTAAGATTTGTTTTTACTTCTGATTATCCTGCTCTGATTTTTTTGGTAATAACTTATAAATCTCATTCAAGTATGTTTTGCCCATGAGGGTATTTGGATCTCTTCAGCTGCTTATCTCAGCTAATGAACCTTTTGCTCTGTTTTCTTCCCCCTGTCCAGTTGTGAGGATAGTGATAGAGCTGTTTGGGTGGCTGCTTGGCATCTAGTCAGCATCAGCCCACCACAAGGCGGGTCCCTAGCATAAGATCAGATTCTGCTGTTAAAAATAATGTATGTTCTTACCACAGGCATCTGACTCAGTCCCAGTAGTCACAGCAGGTTCCACTAGGCTGTGCAGAGTTTAGCATACAGCGTTAATAGCTCTCTGGAGCCAACAGGTATATAAAAACAGTATAAAAACTACTCAGAGTGATCGTAACTCCTTTGACATCATCCATTGCAGCAACTGCAGTTTCCTTCACCCAGGCTTGGTTTCAACTTTAGTCACTTGCATTTGCACCACTGGGAATTGCATACCCTGTAACAGCTAGCTTTTATACAAATATTTATCAGAGATAATTCTACTCTTTGAAATCACATCAGAGAAAATGAATGTAGACTTACACCATACATTTTACCCAAATGACTTTTTAGAAGACTTTAAGTTAATAAAAGAAACAACATTTCTCATTTTCTACAACAATTTTGCACTTTACGCTTTATATATTCCTTACTATATTCAAATAATATTTACACTGGTAGATGCATGCTTCCAACTACCACAGATATCATTAGAAATAGCATTTAATTATAACAAAACTAATAGTATACTTTTTATTTCCCCTAAAAGCTGATTTGCTTGAGGCTATTACTAAAACTGATTAGCATTTTTAGTTTCTGGAAATTATGTGAATGTTTCTTCTTTTGTGCAACATTAATATGCTCCTTTAGTTGTATATTCTGCTTACATGAGCATTTTTCATCCTCTTGTTTCTGTGGAGCACTTATTTTGGGACAACAAAAAAATTGAAGCAATTATTTTTAGGAGGAACAGGAGCAGAAACATAGTTCTCAACTAATGGTTGACATAGCTGAGAAAGATTCCTCCTTACTCTTGGATGTCACAGCAATGGAAAGAAAGTCTGCAGAACTGCAGTTTACATCTAATGGTGTAATTCATTGTGTCTTCATAGATGATTATAATTTTACAGTGTGTGTGTATTTGTGTGTATTTGCTCAAGGGTATAAATTCTGGGCTGGGTCTCTTTAACAGCCTTGGTTGGATGAGGGGAAATGAAAAAAACCAGAAGAAACAAAGAAGTAATGATTAAATTCAGAAGTACTTGAAATCTTTAAATCAGGATTGCCCTTTTCCAAAGAAGGTGCTCGATTTAATTATGTAATTTGGACTTAATAATTTTGTTTTATTTTGTTTTACTTTTTTTTTCTTTTGTGTGTGGAGTAGTCAGTTTCATAAGGGGAAAAAGAGCCAACAACTGGATACAATAATGTGTATGCTCTCCTACTGGCCTAGGAGTAAGCACATGATTTCCAGATGTTCAGGGTTGTAAAAAGCAGATTATTCTGTTTTTTCTGTTTTGAACCACTCATAGTAATACTGATTTTTACATTTCTTTTTCCTGAGAGTCCCTTGTTTCAGGGGTTGACAATTTATAAAAAACCCTTTGATCCAAACTTAATCTGGTCATTGTCAGGTTGAAGATGAGCCCGCAGTGCCCTGGCAGCCAGGAGGGCCCCGTGTCCTGGGGCCATCAGGCCCAGCATGGCCAGCCGGGCCAGGGAGGGCATTGTCCCGCTCTGCTCTGCTCTGGGGCGGCCTCACCTCCAGCACTGGGGGCAGCTTTGGGCCCCACAACACAAAAAAGACATGGAGCTGTCAGAGAGTGTCCAAAGGAGGGCCCCGAGGATGGAGAGGGGCCCTGAGGGGAAGCCGTGTGAGGAGTGGCTGAGGGCACTTGGTCTGCTCAGCCTGGAGAAGAGGGGACTGAGGGGAGACCTCACTGCAGGCACAACTTCTTGTGAGGGCAAGAGGAGGGGCAGGCACCGATCTCTGCTCCAGGGTGACAGTGACAGGACATGAGAGAGTGGCCTGAAGTTGTGTCAGGAGGCTGGATATTGGAAAAACATTTTTAACTCAGAGGTTGGTCAGGCGCTGGAACAGACTCTCCAGGGCAGTGGTCACAGCACCAGCCTGACAGAGCTCAAGAGGTGTTTGGACACTGCTCTCAGACACACGGTGCGATTTTGGGGTGTCCTGTGGAGGCTAGGAGTTCGACTTTGATGATCTTTGTGAGTCCCTTTCACCTCAGCTCATTCTATGATTCTGTGACTTTTACACATCTCAAGTTAGGAATAAGTTAGGTCTTTTCCCACAATTTAGGAAAGTTTCCTCACAGATTAGGAAAACCAATACAAAAATGTTCAAAAACCCCCCTTTTCTAGCAGAAGCATAACCTTTTTTTTTCTCCCTTGAAATACACAGGTGAGGTTATATGAAGCGCCATGTCTATTTTATTCCTTTTATTCCTTGAATTTATTCCATGAATTCAACTCAGATATAATTTGATATTTGTCTTCATCTTTTTCTTTGTCAGTATCACAGCTGTGATCACCCAGAAAAATCACATGAAATTTCAACATTGATGTTTCCTATTTTTGTACACAGTACTATTAGAAGGCCACAGGATCACAAACACCTGCTTATCTCAAAACAGAAACAAAACAAACCATAAATTTTGAGGGTTTTGTCCTAGCTTGTAATCTAGTCTGTTGTTTTCTACATTTTTTAGAAAAATGTAGAAAGTTATTGGGGAGCAAACAAGACATTATCAGAAATTGTCTCAAAATACATTATCATTATAGAATGTAGAGGTTTTTTTGGTTGTTCTTTTTGTTTGTTTGGTTGGTTGGTTGTTTTTGGTTTTTTTGATTACTTGCTTGGCTAATTAGTGTCTTCCACCAAACTCTTTCTTCCTCCTGATTCTAAGAGTATAATATCAAGGTGAGGCTAAATAGAAATTCTAGGTTCAAATTTCATAGCAGGTTATAATCCAGATTATATTTATACTTTTATGTTATGTCTGCAATGATAATAAGAAAGCAGCTGAGAACATCCAAGGGTAATCTTTAGGTGTGGGGATTATATTATGCTTATAAATTGAGATAGGTTTTAGGACAATTTCCATTGCATGTTAGATTATTTGATGAGGTTGTTTTTAGTTTAAAGCTACCTCCAGCTCATATATGGCCATTAAAAGGATATGGCAGAATAATGAAGAGCAGTCTTAATGAAGAGGATAATTCTTGCTCACATAATCTATTCCTTAGTATAGTTTTCTTCTAAGAAGATAACTTTTGTTCTGAAATGTTATTTAACCTTATGCCATATCTTTCTATATTGTACAAGCAAATATTATACAATTATATCCTCCATATTTAAAATTCTTAGTGTTTACCACAAAAAGATAATGATTCATTTTATTTATAATGTCTGCTAATGATAACTTTGGGTGGTATTAATTAGGATGGGTGATACTTGAGTAAATCTGACATTTATTGTCTTAAAATTAAGAGCTCAATGTTTGTAGTTAGACTGCCTTAGAACAATGAGCAATTGTAAAAGCAAAAATAAAACATTTGTAAATTGTTATACTCATTTATGTTCCTTGATTATGTTTCTTTAATATTAGTTCTATTCTTTCTTGATAGAAGTCAAACTCCTCCTACATTCTAGTCTTAGGTCTTGGCAATTTTCAACAATAAACATATGAATTCCAGATGCTAACTAAAATGACAAAAATGACTGCCAAATCTGTTTGTGCCATTGTTGTGTGAGAGTTATTTTTCTCTCTTGAGACCTTTCCTCTTCTAATGATTTATAGTATGGCCATAAAATGTTGTTTCAAGCTACATTTGCCATAAAAATGTAATCTCAAGAACAGAATGTGTTTTTCACAAAATAAGGACTGTTCCTATTTTTTTGCTATCCATTTAAAGTTTATCATTAGACTAGGTCTTTACCAAATTTTCTTTCCTGAAACAGAAGACAATTCTATAAGACACCTAAGTGACTTCTGACTTTCATGTACCAGACTTTTTTTAACTTATACAGTTAGATACTCTCAAAGTGACTATTTCAAAATTCTATAAATATTTGTACTTGAAATTAACACAGACTTTCTAGACTGCTGTTCATACACAAATAGCAGCTAGCTCAATTTGCCAGCAAACAGACAACTTTAGCTAAACTCAAAAGGAGGTTTTGCATTTTACTTCATCCATGGAAAGATCTTTCAGACTAGTTGCCTGTATCATTATGAAATTCACAGAGCCAAATAGAGGATTGAGAGAGTAAAAGGGGAGAAAAAGAGGGAGGGAGAGAGAAATTATCTCATCCAAACAGAAACATAATAGGATGCATCTACTTGTGAGTGTCTTTACACTATCTAAGGACGAAATCTAGGGGAATTCTTCAGAACAGATATGTCTTCAATGTTTCTAATGTCCAGTGAAACAGAGCTTTCTCAACAAAATAAGAAATCATGGTTTAAAAATTAAAACTTGATAATGCAAAATATCTCAGGTACTTTTACAAGGGGTGGAAATGAGCATTATTAAAATAGGACGAAGCTGACAGAATTGGTTTTCAGAAAATGACAGTTTTTGATGTATCAAATGTGAACTTTGTATCACTTATTGAGAGTTTGGTTTTGTTAAAATTGTTTATTTTAAAACTCACGTTATGGAAATTTTTTTTTCCACATCAAGTTTCTAGTTGGAAACAGATTTCATTTAGTAAATGTAGGCATCCACAACCCATTTAGTTCCTATTTTCACAGCATTAGCAGTCAAGTGGAAGAATTTTCCTTCAAACCCCAGTGGCTCAGACTGAGAATCCTTTAATCTGAAAATAACTATCTCATGTCACATAGGCATTCAGAGGCTACAGGCACAATGAATAGGTTACTGAGGAAATTCCTCATGATAAAAAGTATAAATGGAGACCCTAAATCAGTCATATGAGTTTAGCTGATCATGCAGCATTTGAAATACATTGTATGCATCTGGTAAGTAGCTCTTCACCCTCCAGATATTTAAAAAATATATCTGATTCTCTCCTGTTAGGTAATGAAGTCAAAACCCTGCCTGTTTCCACAATCTTAAGTTTTAGCAGCTAAATGATGCTTTTGTATTGTTAGGCCATTTAAAGCTTAAAAGAAAATTCTATTTCTTCTTATCCTCTGTAATTTTAGGGGAAACAAATTTTTGTGTCCAAACACCAACTAGTTCAGTTCAAAGATATACAGCAAGAGGAGGAAATTCTATTTTATTACTAACACTTTCTAAAATAGGTACCTAGTGATAACACCATTTATAATTTAAGGAGTACAAAACATGAATTGACATTCATACAGAAGCCTTGTGCATGAATATCCACCTATTGTGCAATTTCCCCTTTTAGACTACACAGCTGAGTGGTCTATCTTTGAACTCAAATGCACTTTTTCTAGTATTTCTATTGGGAAAGCTATTGTAATTANCCAAAAAACCCAAAAAAAACCCCGCAAAAAAACCCCCGACATTTCCATGCTCTTTTTAAAAAGATTACATTTTTGCTTCCTCTTGGAAAATGTTGGGGTTTAGCTATTTTAGCAGATGCAATAATTTAAGAGAGCTGTTGTTGCATCAGCTTGTTATCACTGTCATAGCAGTGGCCCTATTTTTATCCTTGTTACACAGAAGCTGATCAAGATGAGTCATCTCATTTATACTTAGCCCCATGGTGGTCAAGCCTGTGAATGACAATCAAGTTCTACGCGACACCAGGTGGCCGGGGAGTCACAGCTGGAAGGTGCTCCCCGCAGCGAGTGAGTGAGTGACCTCCTTCCTGTACCTGTGCACAAGGTGCACAGCAGCGTTGAGTGGCTCTGGGTTACTGCACTTCGCACTGCTGCAGTGTAGGAATGAAAGTAAGAATGTAGGCAACCCGCCCTAATCAAAAGAGGAAATCACTAGGGATAGAAACCATTTATAGCAGGCCCGGCTCAACCTCCTGCAGACACTAAATAAGGCACTTTGCCTCTAGGTTACAGTGATGAGGGCAGTGGTGTTCTCTAGGTTGATCTGTGTGAGTGGGTGAGTGTCCTACCTCCCTGCTGAGGGACCTGCCAGAGCCATGATACTCTAAACAAGTCATGGAAGAAGACTAAAACAAGAAGCATAACAAAAAAGTCACTCAGATATTCAGTTTAACAGCAGAACTGCCACTTACTGTTACTTTTAGTATTCTTGTTTATTGCTCTAAAATATATTCATCGGTTTTGAAACATTAAACTTCGGAGGATTATCCACAGACATTCTGCATATTTTTCATGATTTTCATACAGTCTAATTTTTTCCTCTTACATTCCTACTTTTTGTAATGACTTTTGCTCTTATTTGGTGGGGTTTTGGTGGTGGGTTGGTTTTTTTTGTTTTGTTTAGTTTAGTTTTTTTTTTTCTTTGTTCGTTGTTAGTTTGTTTTTTAATCATACCCTGCCATTTTGAATGTCAATTTTAGCTATGTTGGGACAGGATATAATTCAGGATACACTTATATTTCAATTATACATCAAACATAAAATAATTTGAAAAATAATCTAATTCAGGTGCATCTCTGCTTTCATTTATTGCTTATTTGGTACAGAGTCCTCATGCTTCTAGAGATTTGTATTCAGAATAAGCGAGATATCAGTTAATGGAATATGCTAAATTTAGACAGTGCTCTATTATTCTATGCTTTTTTTCACCTAATTTTTTAATACCTTCCCACACACGAGGGGCTGACGCTACAGGTGACTTGCCTAGACTCTAATTAGTATATAGTATTCCAAGAGAGAGACTTCAATTTTCAGTTGTAGCTCCTCCATTAATTAAGGTTCCTGGGCTTTTATAGCTCCATGAGCTTCAAGGAACAATACAGAGTAATCAACGTGAATAATGAAATATTAGTCAGACCAAATGAAGAGATGGCATAAGAATAACAAAAAAGCTTACAATCAGACAAGAGTGACAGAAAATGCTACCACATCCCTGTAGCAGCCCCTAAGTGTACAGGTATTTTGTACAAAATGGAACATTTCTGGAATGAAGGGTTAAGAAACACACTCTCTTAGAACTGGAAGAAGAGGATTTGGTGCAGAAATATTTTTCTTATTATTTGAGCAGAAATAAGGCCTTGCTATGTTTAGCATTTCTCTTCCATCTTAGACAGGTATCAGCTAATAGTGCTGTGGGGAAAATATCATTCACTTACAGCACTATATTTTTGTAAGTGAATGATATGATCTAGAAAATACACTGCATTATTTACCTGAGGAAAAATATATAGAACACTGAATACTTTATCAAGACTTTTTGGTCTTGGGTATATAAGCATGGTATCATCAACAATTCACCAAGATGAAATGCAGGTGCTTAGATAACTTTACTAGAAGACCTTAGATGTTTAGGAGCTTTAAATATCTGAAAAGAATAAATATTAAATATTTAAATGTTGTGGACTTTCCCACAGATTTTTTTAAACCTTATGTTTGGGCTCTTTGATGGGAAAGAAACAGAAAACAACAAAACAAGAAACAGGCAAAAAATCCACAAGCCCCAGACTTCTTTCCTCAGAATTTTCATCTAGAGAATAATCAATATCTTATGATATTAATTAGGTTATTCTTATACAGCGTTTCATACTAGTACACTATTGTGAAAGGATCTGTTGCCAAGAAGCATAAAAAACTGGTTTTTGCCCAGACAACCATTGTAAGGAAAGATTAGGTCAGCCTCCAAGTTGCTATTAAATTGTCTAAAGATGTTAAAAGTGATTTGTCAAATATATACACTGAACATATCATTGAAATGTTTATTAACGGGGTTTTAAAAATATGATAACTACCCATAATAACTCCAATACTGCATAGAAATATATCTATTTTTATTTAGCTTTCATATCAACAGCAATAACAAAATATCCTAATGCTGTTGAAACACACTTTATTTCCTGGATATCTTGGGCCCCCGCAGAAGATATAGGCTAAAAATTGAGAACATGCTTGGAAAATGTGTGGACTTCATATGAAAGCACCATTATTCTTAGCTAATCCATTGGCAAATGCAACTCTAAATTTGATGTTGATATTCATTTGGCAAATCCTCTGGATTGCCACGGCAGACAGTGTTTTTCCTTATCACAGTGGTCTGAGAACCTCTCTCAAAAGAAACAAAACCTTCCAAAAAAGCAACAACCCCCTAAAGTCACAATAATTCTAGTGAGATTTCATGAAGACTTTCTTCCTTTTTGCTATCTTCTAATCCTTCAGAACTGCTCCAGAAAATCGATGCACACAAGAATATAACTGCAGAATAAAAGACTAGATAGAGGAGGTCTAGAAGTTAAATTGGCCTAATGGAATTATTTTCTTCATAATTTGTGAATTCTTCATTGGAATCCTGCTAGTTTATTAAAACTGCTTGAAAGTTTAGAAACTCTTTAGCAGCCCTGGTTTTGCAGCTCTTCTTTTTGCCATATTTACTATTTCTATAGTATTTTTACTGTTTTTATACTTTTTCAATTTCTATATTTTTTTCAGTATGTTTTCCATATTTACTATTTGCTGTTTCTAGCTGTTGGTGGGAAGACATCGAGGCATCTTTTTTTTTTTTCAACCAGACTGGAATACAGGTGAGAA
>VWZN01012499.1:66192-83193 GCA_013396955.1 Regulus satrapa | reverse complement strand
TTTTTTTTCTTTCTGTTCTAGCTGTAGGTGTCAGTGTTAAATGCCCCTTCCATCACTAACAGATGTTTCTAAACCTTTGGAATATTTAAATCTATACACCTGACAAGAATCTTTTCCAGTGGCCATATTTTGGTATAACAGAGAGATGCAATTTAGCGAACCATTTTGAATGTAAGAGAACTAAAACATTGTATCTTCCAGTACCACAGTCAAGATGTGAACATTAACTCAAATTCTATATATCGAGACTAAAAACTAATACAGATTTTTTAAAAATAGAATATAAAAACACTAAAGTGAAAAGTGAAAGGATAGAGAATACGAAAAAAACCTGCACAAAAAACCCACAAAATGTTCAAAACTCTTTTGTAACTCTTGCTTTCTGCAATATATATATTTCACATATTCAATTGTTTTTAGCAGGAAACAGTTGATGTCTTTCCCTTTAGTCTTCTTTTTATGCTGTTAGTATTCAAAAATATATTTACAGCAATTACCCACAAACACTGATTTACACCAAGGTGTAAATCATGATGCTTATTGAAAAAAGTAGTGAATAAGGAGATTAACAGTGTAATACTCTACACATACACCTCTGTAGAAGGCCGAGGTTCTTTTCAAGCACAGTTGTGGAGTTTAATGCTCAAAGTCATGTTATATGTCCTTAAAGACCACAGGGTCAAAGTGACTGGAGAGTCAATAGTCATGAGAGTTTCTTTGCTTGTAAGAAGGTTCCATTCTACCAAATGCAATTCCTCAACTGACCTCTTGGCCAAAAAAAGGACAATTAAAAGGTGCATCTCCTGTGCAGAATAGATGAGAAATGTCTTCTACACTAGAAAAAACAGAAACAAGTTTCTTGCAGATCTATTCATAGCTTTGTGTCCTCTTCTGTCTTTTCTATTCTCTTTAGGTTCCCAGAATTCTGAGTAATTTGCCTAAACTGGTAGGTTCTGCTTTTTCTCTCATCCTGCAGTTCAGGTATTTTTTGAGAAGTATTTTTAGAGACCCTACTACCCAGTCGGATTTAAAGCTCGAACAATATATTAATGATTCTCCTTAAAAATATTCTTCCTGTACCTACAAAAATTTGCTTTCTTCTTGTCAGCACAGGTGCTAAGATGTGAACAAATCTAACAATACAAGGGATGACACTTATTGCATCTGGTTTTCAGAGGCAGAATCTTTCTCCTAATGCATCTCCGAAATTTATCTCCTTTCATCTGTAGCCAGTAAATTAAGCTTCCATTTTCTTTCCTAAACTTGAGACCTTTGAAATAAGCATTAACCTTTCATATGTTCAAAGTCAAAAACATTCTTAGCATTCACAGCTCCACAAGCATCAGGAAATTTCCTTTGCTTTTCATTTTAAAAATTTAGCCATTTCTACTCAATGGCTGTCCAAATGGATAGTGGCCTGAATTGAGTTTTGCTATGTAACCGTTGAAAGATATTCTCCTAATAGAATCAGGGCATAATCCACCAGAATCAGACAATATTGCTAGCATTGTTCAAAAACTTTTTCTTCATTTCCTGTCATACCACCACTGAATGCAATATTGTTTTGGGTAGCTGAAGGCAAATATGGTTCTACATTTCCTGGTGGCTTTGAGTGCTCCAACACTGCTCTGCTAGATTGTTGATAAAGCATTTTCTTGGACTTATTTAAAGTGTGAATGCTTTAACCTATCAATAGATTGCTTAAATTTAAGCTATCTATTAATTTTAAGGTATCAATAGATAAAAGAGAAGTTACATACCTGTAAAGGATAATCTTTGAGAATTGAGTCAAAAATTACAAGTTTTCTGGTTATTTTTCTCTTTCAAAATTGTTGTTTCTAAATGTACATTTCTTTAGATGACCAGAAATAGGAATTATGTTATCTTTTATGGATTTGGGCAGGAACAATTGAAGAGTGCTATGTAAGGAGGAAAAGGAAAATAAGGCTGTTTACAAGTAGCAAAATGGAAGTACTAGCTTTATGCTAATGTATATGTGGTAATTTCAAATCTACTTATATATTTAAATACTGCTGTTTTTGGTGATAAGGCTCAATATATTTTGTCTTTTATCTTCAAGCATAATATGTGCCTTTACATTTTGAGAATTATGATATGAGAAAGGATTGTGTATGCTGAGTTATGAAATGCACTTGTTGCACCTGAACAGTCAGGACAAGCACTAAAATTGACTAATCTGATTGCCTTCTATGTTGGAAGGATTGGTTACATGGGCTTGTGTAATATAAATCAACTCAAAAACAACTTTTAACATCCTTTTCAACTGTACTTTTATTTATAAACTGAGATGAATGTATTGGATGAATGAGTTGGCAAATTAATTGAAAAATCAGTAGACATTTGGACTCTGAAGATAATAATTAATTGCTCAGCTTCCAGATGACCTCCAGTCAATACCACTGCCTTTCTTATTCCAATATTTTCATCAGCGATGAAAATATTTCAAATTATGAGATAGAATGAACCCTCAGAAAATTTTGAAATCAGGCAAAATTGGGAAGCTAATCTTAAGTGACACTGGATGGAAAAACACTGAGAAACAGAGGGCCTAGACCAATAGAAACCTAATAAATTTAGAAGGACAAGTGCAAAAGCCCTGCACTTTAAGGAAGAAACCAGGCAAGTGCATGAGTAGAGTTTGACAACTGACTGACTTGGCAGCAGCTCTTCTGAAAGGAGAGGTTATTTATAATGGCTTGCAAGTTGAGTATGAATGGAATGTTATTACCACAAATAAGGCAAACTGGGCTACATTGGAAGGAATGTGGACAATATATCAAAGAAAGTTATTGTTCCTTCTTAGTACGCATATGCTTAGTTTATGTCCATCTTGCAGTTCAAGAAGGATGTTTGAAAACTGGAAGGAATCCAAAAGAGGGCTAACAAGGGTAGAGTCTTGGTTAACCATCTTCATGGTTAGAGACCTAAAGAATGGTGTTTTTAACTAGAGATTGCTTAACCCAGTGAAAGAAAGGCCAAAGAGACCTTTAATAGCAGTTACTGCAATTTGAAGGTATCCTATGAGTATGATGTACTACAAGGTACACTAATTCTCCTTACTACTAGCATTTGGTACATTAAAAGGCAAAAGTCATAAATTTCAACTTTGGCATCAACATTAGAAGAAGTACTTCACCAAGAGGATCATATAGCACTGCAACACTTTATGAAAGTGAGTGATGAAACCTCCATCCTTGGGGTTTTTTTCAGACTTGTCTAGATAAAGCCAAAGTTGACCCAATCTAGTACTGGCTGAGGTCCTACTCTGAGTGAGTCCAATTAGGTGACCTATAGACATTTCTTTGATTCTGTGCTTTGTTCTACTGAATAATTACAAGTTGTCCTTGTACTCTGTGAAAAAACACACCCAACATGGGTGAAAATGCACAGTCAAGGTCTGTCCCCACTATGTTTATTACATATGTCGACATATTAGTATAGGAATTCAATGATTAATTAAATATTTTCTTTTCTTCTCATGACCACTGGAAGATTTACATACTGAATGAACAAAAGTTTTAATGTCATAATCCCTAAATGGTAGCAAGAAACATATTGTTATCTTCATTCCCCAGGATTCCTAACAATGTTTGTATAAATTAAAAACTGTTAATAGCAGAACACTGTAATTGATTAGCTTCTGTATGTTTACAGCTCTCTTTAATTGCTTAAAAATGCCATTTGTCAGCTTCATGTTCTATTGACAATGTTATTGATTTATCCGATTTGGGCTTTGTCTTGTCTCTCGTACATAAAACTCACATATGCAGTTCAAATGGGAAATGACTCTATTGATTTCCTTAACTTGAGCCCAAATGCTAAAGATTTTTGGATAAGCTTTCTCATTATTTAAGCCAAAATCAATAAGAGAGAGCATCTTTTAATGAAAGAGCAGTTTGAGCAACGTACTTCAGAAATGGGGTCCTGTTCATCCTTTGCTTTACAAATCGATTTCTTTGGTTCCCTAAGTGAGGTCCAATTGGTTGACATTGTGGTTTGTCTTTGTGTGTAAACTTGCAGCTTCAGAGAGGAGAAGATGAGCTACAGAGACAGCAGAAGAAAATGCTTTCTCTGCAACAGGAAAAAGATGATCATCTTATTGAGGTACCACACTGTATGTTGTGTTTTCCATAAAATTCTTGTTTCTTATGGTTGTTTTAAAACTATATAATTTATGGGGAAAAAAGATGCTTTCAACCCTATCTCTTTGATTTTTATTATTAATTTGTGTATTGTCATTATACTATTTAAAATATTACATACTTAAATGATACAATTAGTTAATTTGGAACTATCACCTTTTATGATTTTATGAGTAAGGTACAATTACAGGCTACAGTCCAACTCCATTGCTTTCTTAACCTCTTAATTTGTTCTGGTTTTATTTCAGCTCCATCCTCAAGAAATTAGACTTAGCAGCTCCAGACTAAGCTATGTAAAGTGAAATCTGAGATAAAAAATGAAGAGCTGAAGTTGAAGAGCTACAGAATGAACTAGGTATATCCAGCTAGTTATATGGGCAGGGCAAATGTTCAGGTACTGTACTAAGATATCATTAACTGACCTGAACTACATAAATTAAGCTGATTATGCCTTCACTTAATTAACTGAGAATGACCTATTGATGTATAGGCAGAGCAAGATAGGGACTACACGCTGCACTGTGCTAAATTTATAGGTTTTCAATTAGTTCTATTATTGACTGAGACTACTTAGAAAATGAGTTTACTTTTATGTTTCGTAGCATGTTTTTAATTTAGGGAGTTATGTGAAACTGTTCTGTTGTATCTCTTGAATGATTCAAATAATAATCCAGTTAGAATTATTTATTCAACTATAGACCTGGCTGACTAACACCTATAAAATATTTGTCTTTCAAACTTCTATTGTAGCTGATTACAAGTATTGATTAATAATGTCCAAAATATTAATACTCTCCAAATTTAAGTCATAATAGCTTTAGAAATAATACAACCAGAATATTTGTTCAAAAGGTACTTTAAAGGAATGCAAGGAAAATCTCTACAAAAATTGGATAATTTTATTATAAATAGAGACAGATATTTTCTTTCAAAAATTGTAGATGTGATTTTTAAGCTTCATACAACACCTGATAGCAATTTACTAAGCATATTAAATAATCTCAGTACTATATTTACAGTTTTTGTTCAGAGGAAAACAAGAATTGAGCAAATCTAGGGATTTTTATTATGCAGAATGATGGAGTAAATTAGAATTTAATTACAAGTCAACTTCCACTGTAGACATGATTCAAAAAAACCCCACACAATTAGAGACCAAACAGGAAAAAATATAGCTGCTAATTAGTACTACTACTACAAATGCTGGAGAAAAGTAATAAGTTTAAAAATATTAGCATGTAGTAGTAGTAGGACTGTTACATCAGACTCTGTAATGTTTCTATTTTAAAAGAAATATATTTTGAATAGTAAGAAAGTAATGAAGCATCTTAGAGATAAGCTTGTTTAGTAATAAACCAAGTAAAACAAACTATCATGCATATTTAGCTAAAAAGACCATGACTATTCATGTTTTAGACTCTGAACACAGTTTTCTTTAGCTCATTCTTAAGTATAAATTTTTGGGGAAATGTACTTTCTCTGCAGATAGAGGTTGTTTAAGATACATATCTATGACCAAAATTAATGTAAGTCTGCATTTTTTTTTTCAAATAATGGTTGATTAAAAGGTTGCTGTCTTTCTTGGTGCAGTTCTCCTAAAACTTAAAAAAATTAGGCATTTTATCTACATCAATTATAGTGTGTAATTGTATATTATTGAGATTTATGGTTAAACCTACCCTTTGTAATTCAGCAAACTTTACTCATATGTCTCCTGATATTTTCCTAGTTTATATTAAAAATCTGTGTACATATGCAGCTCTTTTTCTTCATGTGTGATCCATAAGCAATTGGTATGTACTGGTCATATATGGAACATAAAATGCATCATGGAAAAGTGGTCCAGGTCCTTGACTTCACTACAGTTGGACTATAGCAGCAGCCCCAACACCCAGTGTTCAGCTGCTGTCCAGCTTCTCTGACTGTTACTGACTCTCCACGCCATGTCTCTGTTTTGTTCTCCTTATTGACATGTGTATTAGTACATGCAACTTGTTACTCTACCCTCTGATAATTTTTTAAACTGCTATGTTGACTTGTCTACTAGTTCATTTATTGGTTTTGATAAATGGCTTATAAGTTCCACCAGTTGCCTAACTCCTGTCTCTGTCTCAGTGTTTTATCTGTATTTTCTACCAGTTAATTTATGTTAGCTTCTTGTACCTCAGATCTTCCCCTCTTAGCCCATCTCTCTGTATTTACCCTCCACTGTTAACATTTGCCCAGGCCTTTGCCTTTTTTTCTCTATCCTACCTGTCATTGCCATTTCTAATTATTTTATTAACTTTTTAAGCCTCCTATCTACCATTTGGATGTCTTTCATTAGGAGGTCTTATTCTGCAGATTCTTCATACACAGGATGGTCAGAAATGACACTTTTCTGTTATGTGATTTTTCTGTCCCTTTTCTCTTTTCACTGATTTGAAGCAGCTCATTCCTCAGCATGCCCTGGGGTGCATCAGGCACAGCATCGCCAGCTGGGCAAGGAAGGAAGGGGATTGACCCACTCTGCTCTTCACTGGTGCCATCTCGCTTGAGTCCTGTGTGCAGTTTTGTCTATCGCAATATAAAGAAGATATTAGTATCCAAAGAGGGGACCCGAGCATGGTGAAGAGCCTTGCGGAAAAACCGTGTGAGGAACAGCTGAGGTCACTTGGTCTGTTCAGCCTGGAGAAGAGGAGACTGAGGGGAGACCTCACTTCAGTCTGAAACTTCCTCGTGGGGGGAAGAGAAGGAATGGAAGCAGCTCTCTTCTCTATGGTGATCAGTGACAGGACCCGAGGAAATGGCCTGAAGCTGTCAGGGAATATTTAGGCTGGATATTAGAAAAAGGTTTTTCATGCAGGGGGTTGTTGGGCACTGGAACAGGCTCCCCAGGGAAGTGGTCACAACACCAAGCCTGAAAAGAACTCAAGAAGAATTTGGACAATGATTATATACTTGTGGGGCCCTTCCAACTCAGCATATTCCATGATTCTGTGATTCTGTGTTTCTGCGATCTCACTTATGTTGATTGTTTTCTCTGGCATCACAAATTCTTCTCCACCAACTCTCCACCTTAAGTTATCCTGTTTGCTTCCTTAACTGCTTTTCCCAGTTGCCTGAAGAATCTCTACAAATGTTTGTGACTCTAATCTCTTTCCTCCTTTACTACCATAGCCTCACTGAGCAAACAGCCAGATCATTAACCTCCTGCATAATTTTAGTTATGCCATTTTTTATTCTTCTCATGTCTCATTAAATTATTTTTTTAAACTTTCATGGATTTTTCTCATTTCTAACACTTTTCACTAACTATGTCGCATATTTAAAATTCCTTCTTTTTTCTGTGATGTGAATTTTTTTTCTGCTCCTTCATTGTCTGTCTTTATATTTTTTCCCATTATAATCCTGAAGCATGCTGTATTCTTCTTGGATTCGTATTTTCCCTAATTTTTTTCCTCTCAGTCCATCTTATAGTGTTCTTTAAATAAATTGACCAGCCAGTGATTGCTAAATTTTGTGTCAGTGGAACAAAGCTGATGAATGACTCTTTCCTTTTCTTGTCTGCCTGACAAGATTCCAGACCTTTGCACAGGGTTTAACAATCAAGTTTCACAGCTTGCATATTCATGTTGTCATATTTTAATTACAGTGTTCAGTTCTCTCTTCTTCTGATTTATCACATTCACTTATGATTAACTTCAAACGGTGTTACAGTTTAATTAGGTCAGGAATCATGTCTTCTTTTGTGCCTTTTTTTTTTTTTTCTTTTTTACTGGTCCAGCATAAAAGGCTGCACTTTTATTTATAAATGTAAAGGTAACCGGGTCTGATGCTTTACGGGATTCTCATGCTATTTGTGCTTCTCCAAGTGATTCTCAGAAATTGTTCAGGAATTTGCATAGGCTTAGGCTCTTTTCCAATAGGCAGTATGCATTTCAAATCATGGATGCTGGCTGATCCATGATCACTGGCCTCAGTGACAAAGAGTAGCTCCAGTTAATTTACTGGCATGGATGAAGTCTCTCTTGATTCTAATTTTTAATTGCTACCTTTGCACAAAAATAGTAGTACTTCTAATAATTGCAATAATTTAGGCTGAGAAAAGATGAAATGGAATTTTTAGTACTATTTTCATAAACTAAGTCCAACCATAAGTCATCTTAAATGACTAAGAAGTTTTGATCTGTGTAGCACATGTAGCACGTGTTTTCAGAGAATGACACATTATTATTTCTGCCTAGGTATTTGCATGCCTGTCATAAATGGAGAACTGCTGCTAAAACGCCTTTTCTAGCACAGTTTTGACATGTAAGTTAAAATAAGCAGAATTCTGTAGCTATCCTTGAAGGATATTTAAGCATCGCAGGCAGTTGTGGGTATAGGTATTCATACTGAATGACAAAGGTATTATTTATTCATTTGACAAAACTCTCACACCTGTATGACCCTGCTGCCTGGGTTGTAGTTCTTGGACTGTAGATGTCTCAGAGGCACACTAAGGAAACTTGACTTTGTGGTTTACAGCTTGTTACATGTGTTGTCTGCTGTGGAAGGTTTCTCTCAGTTTGGTAAGAGATAAGGAAATATGAGAAAGAAAAGATGTGTCAAAAGAAATTATTTGTGTCTTTTACTTTAATACTTTTTTCTTCAGTTTTCTGCTCTAATATCTTACTTTCTCTCCATAGACAGATGTGTTGCTGTGCACATTGCCCTTTTGACACCTAATTTCTCTATTTCTGAAAACCTTTCTCTGGGTAGCTACTCTTCAGCCCAGAGTTTGATTCTGCAACAAAGTTTTTGGCAATGCACCTAGGACTTTATCCCCTTCTTCCTAGCCTCCCCATGCAACAGTTGCTTCATCTCTGAGATGCCTAAGGTGTCAGTTTATGCACTTCTACAAGCAACATCAAGCTTCATCAAGCTCTCTATTTTTTGTTCCTGTTTTCTTTTAAGTGGTCTTTTTTATTTAATGTATTTTCCAAGCATTTTTCTTAAATGAGGTAAAGCAGGTGTATTTGGACCTTAGCTCTAATGGATCTGCATGATTTTTATCTTGACATGTTAACAGTTTTCCTTGAAAGTTTGCCCTCAAATATGCTACAAATATTCTCCTGAAATTCTCCAAAAAGAAACAAGATGAGATGAACTGAAATACCTCTATGTTGTGAAGAGCTGAGGAAAATTTCACACTGCAATTTGAGCTCTCAATTTGCATTTCAGTGATGGGTTTTTCTACTGAATAGCTGCTGAAGGCTATCTTATATCATGATTTTTCATTGATTTTACAACATTCTTTAAATGCTTGTCCATCTATATGTTCACACTCTGTGAGTTTATGCTGCAAGTATGTTAAAAGAACCTGGTGGTTCTGTTTAACCTTTTAAACTATATAAAATTCTAAAAGATAGGACTAGCACACAGCTTTTGTCCTTAGCAATCCAGAAATATTTAAAACATAGGTTTTGAAAAGGGGAGAGATAGAAATGTGGGTAGTGAATTTATAAATAAGCAACAATTGAAAATCTATAACAAGTATTATCTCTCAAGTGCAACCTCTTCACAGGTATGTTCTCATGGTGCATTTTTCTTAGCAGTACTTTTCCTTTGTAGTGAAAGTTACCTGGAAGTAAATCTTGAAATCTTATTAGAAGAGAAGAGCTGAACCATAGAACAGTTCCAAGAAATGTATCCTCCAAATGTCCTATCCTGAAGAAGTAATTGATGGAACTGAATATGCAGTTCCAGGTCCCCACTCTGCCAGTCTCAATAATACTGGCATCCTGCACTGAAATTACTACAGTTAGCATTCTGGCAGATTTTTCTTGCTGAAAACCATCATGTATTCCCTTTAGTTGTACCTAGACGTGTCCATGTAATTTGATTTTTCATAATCATGACTGAAACAATTATTTTGTGCTACCTTACTCATAATTTAATCATCATACATGTTTATTCCCCATAACTTTTCCATAATAGTAAGAAGATATGGGAGAGAAGAATAATTATTTTAATTTTAGTATTATAATTTAGTAATATGAGTAATATAATTTATATATATATATGTTTTTTTTCAATGTAATGATATAATTCTGTAAAAATCAGGGTATTTACTAATACTAAAAGATGCATCAACTTTTTAACATTAGAATTGATATTTTTTATGTTAATATGTTACTATATAAAAGTTTTATATACAGTAACAAAACTCACATTTTCACAGACTTTTTTTTTATTGCTTCTTTGTAAGCATTCAGTTTGTCAGATTGTATCATGTGCTAATAAAGTATCATCTTATAAAAAATACCATGCGGCATAATTACAAGAAAATTAAACAGCACAAAGGCCCACTTGTGTGCATGTAATTACAAGAATTTTGAGCCTTTCCCAGCCAAAGCTATTTCCATGATTTTCACTAGTATTCTTCATCAATTTACTTGGGTTACACCTAACTTACATGTTAATTGATAAAATGGCTACAGACATCAGATGAATGGAAGGTAAGATGGGGATCTTACCAATGCTCGAATAAAAAATATCAAGAAAAAGTTTTGAGTTGTCATGCAAAATTATGAAAATACTACTGGAATGTGCTTTGGATGGGTTGCAGATAGCATATATCTTTGTAGCAGTCTATATATGATGCTGTGTTTTATGCTGATGAAAAAATTAGTGTTGGCAACACACCGAGTTTTTAGCTGTTGCTGAACAGTGCTTCCACCATGTGCTCAGTGTTTCTCACTCTGGCTCTTCAGGGAGCAGTTTGTGGGTGTGGGCAAGAAGCTGGAAGGGGAGGTAGCCAGGACATTAATTTTTAAGATAGCTCTAGGTAGCCACAAGCCATGATCTGTTTTCACTAGGGTGAAATGGAAGATGAAAAACAAAGCCTGCTTCCTACCTCTCCAAGAACAGCAAACCAATTAGGAATGATGGAAGGAAGTACTTCTCCTAAAAAGATAAGTAGACACTCACTAGTTTCAGTGTATTTTCAAGTTTAAGTTTGACAAAAATCTAGGGTGGAAATGAATGGAAGAATTCCGACAGAAAGTCTGGATTTTTGTTCAATAAGATGCAAGGTGAGTCCAGATTGCAGTGTATATGTACTTCTGAGGATGAGAGAAGACATGGAAAATGCAAAAAGCAGGACAAAGGCTGATAAAAATTGTATGCATTATGGGGTTGAAAGCAATTTCTTGCCTAGATAGAAAATAAGTGTTCTTAGTTTCAGTGGTAATGGGAGAAATTAATAACTTAATGAGAGATGAAGAGGAAAGTCAAGTAACAGAAGAAAAAGAAAAGGAAGATTACTAATATTTTATTTCTCATTTCCTACAAAATTTAGTAATATGTGATCACCCTTCCTGTCTACTCTGTAGATTTCAAAATCAAACCTAAAATCCAAATCTCAAAGATAATTTTCTAAGTTTTGGGCAAAAAAAAGTAGCAACATAGTGAAAAGTCAGACTACAACTTGTTTTGTAAAGTCCGGTCTGGGTTGTCTGACTGAAAGCTAATCAAATTAAACATGGGACATGGTGAGGCTCAGAGGAGCAATGTAAAAGGCAGAGAAAGAAGACTTTGCAATCTAATGGAGCACACTGAACTGGCTGCTGCTCATATCATCAGAGGAGATCCTTTATCCTACTGCACTTGATGTAACATCCACCAGCAGCCAAGAAATATAATAGTTAGGGTTGGAAGGGACTTTAAAGATCACCTTGGTGCTGGGTAGGAACAAGTGTGGTTCAGCAGAGATAAAACATGTGACTGCCAGTGATGAGAGAGAGAAGGAATGAGTTAGACAACAGGGTCTGAAGGATGTCTGGATCTGCCTGTCAAAAATAGGATAGATCAGGATCTGGGAACACCCCTTTGACTATCACAGGCCTGAGCTTGGAGAGCCTCATGTGTGATATGTGTGTGTGTGCAAGATTGTCAGGCTTCAGTCAGACAGGCTGGTGGGTAGGGAGAGAACTCAGAACACCAGCCTCCAGTGTAAGACCACGAGTCAGAGAGCTGAGTCAAGGGGCTGAGCATCTGAAGGAGATCAGCATCTAGGGTCCAGTTGAGGGGCAATCCTGTGCTACATCTGTTCATCAAATGTCAGTCCTGGTCAGATGGAGGCAAAAGAGAAAATTGTACCCTGCCTGCTGTTCGCAATGACTGAAAGCTGTTTGTGTTGATGTGGGCTGCAGTATGGGCCACGTCACTTCTCACTGTGCAGTCTAGGAGCTTGGCCACGTGTGTACTGTCTGCAGTGTGTGTGTGTGTGTGTGTGTGTGTGTGTACCTGAGCACCTCTTGACAATGCACAACTTATCAAACTGGCTGGACATGGAGACGTAGAGCACTGGGAGCCTTGTTCCTGGGCAAATGGAACAAGAGGAGTTCTGAAGTCTGTCAATGTCATCCACCTCTAACTGCAGAGTGTCACAGCTCGGGTAGCAACTGCTGCCTGGCTCATCCTCAGATGCTGGGCTGGGACAGACTGGACCCTGCTGCAGTCTTTCCAACTCAGTGAGTCAAAGAGATAAAGTACAGAATGAATGATAAAACTTTTTAGTAAGTTAGGGCATAATGCTCTGTCTACTTGGGGAAGCCATTTGTTTAGGGTTTCTTTATACTTTGTTTTTTGTGTATGTGTTGTTTGTTTCTTGTTTGCTTTATTTTTTGATTTTTTTTTTAACAGAATGATAGTATCATATCTGAACAATACAAAGTATTTAACTGCTATTTCATGAGTTATATTGAAGTCATAGGATCTTTTGACTGAAAGCAGCTTTTCTCTCTTTGTTGCTCTTATTGTATTTGGAGATCAGGAGTTCAACAGGGACAATACCCATGAATCAGTAAATATATATTTTAAATTTAAACATTCTTAATTTGTTTATTATTACTTCCTGCATTTTGTATTATAAATTTAAATAAGTTTATATTTACGCTTCAGCTAAGTTTAAAACTATTTATGCCTGGGAACTTTTTAGCAAGATAGAATGCTACCAGCTTTGGACTTCTACTGACTTCAGAAGTCAGTATTTGTGTTTGATATTTTACAGAGGTTTTTGAATGTTTATATGGAGCAAGTTAATATAATTTTCCCATAAAGGGTACTGTAAAATGTTACTAATTGATGTGACACTTTTTAGGCTCTTGATTCTTTTTTAGAAGTGGTCATGGTATTTCACAAATTTCTTTTTTGCTCCGTTCTGGGTTTTAGCATCCTAAATGATTAGAGATAAAACAATCAAAACTGTAAAATCAGGCTTTGTTAGATAAGTCCATTAAGAATGAACTCTCTTCATGGGAAAATTATATTGAAGTTTATTTAATTTGAACAGTGTGAAGAGTTGAGAAATGTATCTTTTATTCCACAAAATGTAATGCTGTTTAAAGATTAAGTTTCAGAAGTGTGCTATAACTGTAATGAAATTTTTTTTTTAGAACTTGTTTTCAGAAGTTTTAAATTTGAAAAACATGAACATTTCTTAAACTTGGATGCACAAAACTAGTCTCTCCAATGTTAGATACACACAGCTTGATAATGAAAAATACATAAAGCTCAAATCTTCAGATTGTGCATCAATTATTTTTAAGATAAATTACCCATTTGAAGCTAGTAGCTAAGGAGGATTTAGATGCTATGCTGGATCACTCAGTATGTCAGCATCTTCTGAAGACATTATTGAGACAAATACAATTGTAGCTATAACCAGTCTGCACTGAATATTCTTCCCAGAAAATTTCTTAGAGTTTCTACACAGTCATTACACATTTTTTTANAAAAAATAAATAAAATTCCACAAGGTCTTTTAAAGTTTATCTGAACATATTTACACACCATATGTATGGGCTGGTTGGGGTGGTTGTCCCTGAAATTTTATTTTACAACCAGAATATACTTAGTGCTCCTTGCATTCTTTGTCACTTCTAATATATTTGACAATTTTTGAAATATTTGATGCTGCAAATACGACCCGTCATTTCAACAGATGGACAGATTGAATCTGTCAGAGCAGTTGAATTTGCAGTAAATTCACTCTAGCACAAGTGAAACCATGAAAAATTTTGTTGTCTTAAACAGTGGAATGTAAATCATTGTTTTTCATCAAAATACTATCTGGCATTTAAGTACAGAATAGGAAAGTTTATTTGTAAACAGTCTGCATAGTAGATTCAGTTAGAATATTTATATTGCTATAAATCAATTTTTAACTATACAAATGAGAGCAGAAGTATTTTAAATCAAGATTGAGCACTTTAAAAATGTTTGGCTATAGCTATAGTCTTAAGAAAAATATGTTAAATAATGTGCTCCACAGAAAAATTAAGATTTTAGGAAGTCAAATAAAACTTTTTTTTTTTCCTTGATTCCACTTATTTTTGAAATAGAATTATGACTATTTCTTATAAGACTAATCTGAGATCCTTATTACAGAATCTTTTACACAAAGTTGAAACACACCAGTCTACTCAGTAAAGGTTTAGTACTTTGTCAAGAACAACTTTTTAGGCAGATAATTGTCCTTTTCTGTCGCTGGCTTATCTAAAACATGCTAACCACATAATTTTTTACAATAACATAGAATCAAGTGTGGCTGTTTTTTCTGAGCTATATTACAATAAGTGATTGTTTTATGTAGATAGACCTTTCTTCTTGGTACTGAATTTTGTTGTGCTTTGTATCTTGTCACTGTCTGACTGAGGACATTTTCCTTGTGAGGGCAAATGTGTTTTAGTGCCTGTTTTGCTGTGTTCAACCTAATAGTTAACTTTGTTATTATGCCTGTATGAATACTAACACTGTAACAAAAATCATTTTAAAAGTCCTGCGAAGCAGACCACATAAAGCAAGAACACTTATTTTCATTGAAGGCCTGTGCTAATTTTTTATTAAGAGATACATTAAATATTGATACATCCAACCTCTGACTGAACCTTCAGAGTTGTCACATATAGGGGTAGCTGAAGATTTATTATGCAATATAAAATTAGGAGTATACAATAAGTGTCATTATAAATGACCTTTGCAGAAGGGAGATTGCCATGGAGAGTAGGTTCTTTTTTTTGAAGAGCCGTAAAGGAATTTTTAAAAAAGCAAATATGAAAAAAAAAGAAGTTGGAAATCCTAAAATGAAAAATATTTTCAAAGAAAATCCAAAATTGTTTCTTAAAGAGAAAACATATTTTAGAAAATTTGCCTTCCAGTGATGGAAAATCAAATTATGGTAGATAGACAAACATATTTTAGCAACACTTTTTTGACATGTTACTGTAGGAATACTACAAAATGATGAGATAATAACTCTTAGCAACTTAGATGTTTATAATATATTGAGAAACACTTGTAAAAGTTTATTTAAAAGCTCACTACAAAATTATTTCTCTTGTGTATATGATGTATAAGTTAATGGAACAGTAAGGTTCCTTGATAAAAATAAATAGGTATTATGTAGTAAGGAATTAAATATAATGATGCAAAAGTCAACTTATTTGTAGTGTGTGTTTAGAACAATGCTTATTCTTATCTTTGTCTTTTCTCTTGATTTACATACACAGCTGAAAGACCAAAAGATAGTTGTTCATCAGCACAGACAGCCCTCAGCAGACAATCAGAATGTGCTTACAGCTGAAGAAGCTCACTGGTGTGATGTCTTTCTCACTTTTAAATCTGATTTCACAGAAGCTGAAAGGAAGGTACATCAAAGCTTTAGTACAGCTCAGCCACAAAAAAGGAGTGAGAAATGATCTCGTAACAAAACTTTCAGATGCAACATGCAAAGCATTTTGAAAAAGATGCATGTGAAGCTTAAATAAATTTTAATTTTATTTATTTTTGACTGCGTATAATACATTAATTACACTGGAGTATATTTTTGTCTGGTGGGAAGAAAAAAATCTCTGGGTAAGCCAACTTTTTTTCCTGATAGGTTCACTGTAAAAATTTCATATTACTTTTATGAATTATTGCTTAGAATTATAAAGGAAGAGATGGCATTTTGTAGCTCATGCTTATACTGAGTAAAATTAATCAGCTTGGCTGTAGACTTTTGAAGCACAGAAAATGTGGCAGTATGTGAGAATGGTGTGTTTCTCTCCTTTTAAAATTAAACTTGTTTTTAAATAGAACAACAAAGTTACCAGACTTTTATTACAATATATTTAGAATAATTTATTTATACCAGAGTACATAAAATTAAAAAGACAATAAAAACTGTCAAACTGAGACAATTTTACAAAATGGAGTTGATATATGTTCCTTTCCTTTTGTAAATGGAATTGGTAATGCCTTTGCAGTAAGTAATGAACAAGTGATGTATCACTGGAATCATGGATGGTGCTGTCTACAGTCTTTGACAATCTTATGCTCAAGACTTCCACCATATCATGACATGATAGTGGCAGAATTTCTAAATAATCTGTAATATAATGCACTACTACTACTACTACTACATGTGGTGCATTTGGTTAAGACACAGATGCTTTTCTGGAAGGTTGTAAGTTTTTAAAAATTTCATAAAAAATGCAACTACTTGAAGCATTCTGGCAACTGGATAGGTGGAACAAATGTTCTAAACACTAAATCCAAGTTTATCAACTTCTAGATAACTGCTTCACTGAGGAAACAGGGAAAGAGAGTTCACCTGAGTGCACACCTGTTCAGGGTGATTCTTAACTTAGATTGATTTTTTTCTGCATGCAGTGTGTATGTAGTATAACCTAGGTCATAATGTCTCCAAATTTTCAATTACTGTAACAAATGAACATTGTGAAAAGTGTAAATTCATTAACCTTAGTTTTCAGCTGGTCATGTCAAAACTTTTTTTTTTTTTTTTTGTTAACTGATGAAAAAATTTTGG
>VWZN01012499.1:63349-66153 GCA_013396955.1 Regulus satrapa | reverse complement strand
GGTTGTGTTGTTTTGGTTTGTTTCAGTTTGGTTTGGTTTGGTTTGATTTGGTTTAGTTTGGGTTTTTTTAAACATATTTGGAACATTTTTACAGTGCTGCAATATGAGAGCTGCAGCTGCACATAAGCATCTGGAGCAGCAATTCCTTGTCTTCCAGATGGGCTCTAGATACACACTGATAGTAATTGAATGTCTTAACTGAATCATGGTAGCAGCTACCACTGTCAATGGCAGAACTTTCAACAGTATGTCCCATTTACATTTGGAATAGAGCAGTCTTAATTTCTTTCTAAATGTGCTGCTGTATTAACAACACGTGGTAACACCTCTTGGATATATGAGGAACATCTACTGTTTTGTTTCTCTCAGGCAAATCTGTTTTACTCCATGGTCACTCAAATATTTAACTGGCATCAAAACATTATTTACCATTTTAAGATATACAGTAGATCAGGTTAAAAGAAGAAATAAGAGATACCAGCTGAGTCAACTCTCTGGCTAATAAGTGAGAGTTTAGTGGCATGAAATGCTCTTTCCTTCAATATCCTGCCACATGCCAAGTGCTGGGGTCTTTTGTGGGTTTTTTGTTTGTTTGTTTGTTTTGTTTTCTTGTGGGTTTTTTTGTTTTGGTTTGGATTTTTTGGTTTTTTTCTGTATGGTCTGAGTAGCGGCAGCCAAGGAGGGTTCTAGGAAACAGCTCTTTCAAAATATGAGACAAGAATCACAGAATGGAGAAGGTTGGAAGGAACTACAGTGGGCCATCTGGTCAAGCCTTCCTGCTCAAGCATGGTCATCCCAGAGCACATGGCACAGGATTGTGTCTAGATGGTTCTTGAATATCTCCAGTGAGGGAGACCCCGTGCTCCCTCTGGACAATTTGTTCCAGTGTACTATCACCTGCACAGTAAAGAAGTTCTTCCTCATATTCTGGTGAAACCTCTGTGCCTCAGTTTCTGCTATTGCCACTTGTCCTATTGCTTGAATCACTGAGCAGGGTTTGGCTCAATCTTCTTGACATCCCCACATTAGATACTTGCAGACATTGATGAACTCCCATCTCAGTTGTTTCCTTTTGATTGTTTTGTACATTTGATTGCTATATGAAATGTACACCTAATATCCTCCATATATCATAATTAAAGGTACATTACTGCACATAATAATGCAGGAGTCTGAATGGTGCACAACTTGTGGGTTGCTATTTTCTGCATCTCAAAAACTGATTCATTATTTTCTTCTAGTGTTGCAGAACTTTGTCTTTTGGGTATGAAATATGAATTTGCTGGTAAAGGAATTAATACCTTGTGATAAAGTCAGTCCAGAAAGACTTTTCTATTCTTGTTTTTAAATAAAAAGCTTTTATTGTGTCCTTACTTTTCTTTTGGTTTTTATTCCTCTTATGTACCTGTATAATAAATGGGGAAGCAAAGATAGAGTGGCTGTAGGGATCTGTACACAGGACAAGAGAGAAAACGACCCCATCTCTACAATGGAGCTGAGAGGTCATTGCCAAGCCCTAGGTGCAAGTCTTAATACAACTGTAGTCACAGATCTATATTCATATACAGTTCCCAGCAGTGTCCCATCCTCTTACCAGGACAAAATGGCATCTCCTTGTCCTTCCACGAGGAGAAAAAAAAAAGCAAATAATTTTGAGGGCTTGTGGACTGCAAAGCATGTTACCAAATTCACTTGTTCCATGATGGACCTAACAGATTGTTAGTCAAGGTCAAGATATAAATATAAATATTTTTGCTTTTCTGCATCCTCATTAATTAGCAAATGGCAGCTATAATTCCTAACTTTTATATAGTATTTCTCATCTATATTTTTTTTAATCCATGCTTTTACACCTGTTTAAAACCTTTCATCATAAAAGCTATGGCTATTACATATTGCAGACAAAATGGATGTATGTGAAGAATTATATCAGAAATGCCCATACCTCTTTAATACTGAGCCTGTTCCTGGACTTCTCAATTTTTCTCTTTTTGGGCTCTTGGCTTTAGAAGGAAGAAGAGAGTGATGGAGGTCTGGCTCAGTTTCAGTCAGCTAATTTAATAACTAGGATGAAGAGGAGCCTATAATTCTAAAGTTTTCCTTTTACTTTCAGATTTTTCCTTTCCTTTTGAAGTATTAAAATTCTTTGGCAAAACTGCCACAAAATTGCCTCAATGGCAACTGCAATCCATTGACATCAAGATTTTGGAAACACTCCTGTGGATTTGAGATTTAGGAAGATTAGACTTCTTTTACTTTTTGTAACTATTTCAGAATCCTTGGGGGGAAAAAAAAAGAGAATAGAATGTAAACTACCTCACTGTGGCATCTGACAGTCTTTTTTTTACTTAGAAAGTTATGCAGCAGGCCACCATTTATTTCTCTCAGATGCATTGATTTGGGCTGTTATCTTTTTAAGAAAATTATCATTGCCATCTACAGAGATTTTTATTACCTCCCCTAAAATGTACTTCAACAGCTAATAATCTCTTGAAGGAGTCTATTCTGATTGATTTATGAATTTATGTATTTTGTAAAACTCTTGTGTTTTATTTGTTAGAAGTTTTTGGTAAGAAAACAAGATTTTGAATGCACTGATTCACTCAATAGGGGGGAAGCTGCTGCAGCAGGTGTCCCCAGACCTAGGCAGCAAGGTCTGAGCAATGAGACTGAGCACATATTTGCAAGAGGCTTCTGAATACTCGTACACACTATGAACACACATATAGAAGTGGCTGGTCCCACACATCAGTGAAGGCAGAAAACACTGTGTTCACATAAATAGCACCAAATGCATGCCTTAA
>VWZN01012499.1:55849-58349 GCA_013396955.1 Regulus satrapa | reverse complement strand
TTCTAATTTCTTAATTGTATAGTGCACATGAGTATTAGCCAATGTTAAATGATTTTTTTTTTGTCTGTTTCCTTTGGATTGTACTGCTGCAATATTCAACAGTCCAAAAAGATACACTGTGGGATGCTGACTGTAAAATATGAAGAGAATATTTTGATTCAGGTTTCATCACAGCTGTGTTGTATAGTATATTTTATCATCTAGAGAAATTATGTTATGCTAAGGAGCTTTAAAAAACTTTCTTACTCATAATTTGTTTTGTTAGCTTTTATAGAATGTTTTTTATAAATTAATATTTTATATTGTTTCATCTCTTTTATTTATATTTTAAGAGCTTTTATTTAAGATTACAAACAGCAATAAAATCATTGCTTACTGAAGCAAGCAGACTTTGAATCCAGCTATGAACATTAGAAGGATGTTACACACTGCACACTTTTAATAATGATCATTTAGAAGATAATTTTAGCATCCACACAAGGGAAAAATGGATTTTTGATGAGTTCTTATATGACCATATGTGGTATTAGTCAGTGTGAGGTATTGCTAGCGAGCTCATTGCTTTCAAAAATCAAAGTTAAATGGTTCATCTATCATCAGAATTTGTGTCTGGGCGACTTGTCTGAACATCAGTATGATTTATGGTTTGAATTGGAGGAGTCAACCATGCATGTTTCTTAGTTTATCGTTTTATGCTGTCTTCAATTAAATGTCTATAAACACAGTGATGGCTTTATGACATTGTCCATCAATAAAGACTATCAGATTTTGCATGAGAATATGTAATTTTCAGAAAAAATAATGACCTTTTGACTTCTATGTGCCCTGTTGTACACATGATATATATGGCATGTTTAGACTTCAGTTTTTATCCCAGATCCATTTGATTTTAATCTTGCAGACTAATTAAGACAGTGGCCATATTTTATTTAACATAATTCAGATAGACTACCATCTAGGATTTTTTGATGAAACTATCAAATAGTGATATATTCTGTAATAATTGTAAGATATAACAGGTGCACATCTCTAAAAGTATTTAGAAAATATATTATTTTAATTGTACTAAAACAAATTGAAAGTGATATCAGAGCAGTTTATTGCATATTGATTCAGTATTTGATTATTTTACCATTTCAAGGTTGCTTTTTTCCCCCTAAGACAAAATAATGCATACATTAAAATTAAATTAAATCATTCTGCAAAATGAATGAATACTAAAAACACATAGGTTCTCATTTTCTTCAGGGACATTGAATAATGATACTTTCACTCTTCATATTTATGAATTACAGTATAGTATACACAGTGGCAGCATATGGAGGTTGAATCATTTTCTGCACAGCTGTGCCCTGATATTGCTGTCGACAGCTATGTATTGTAAAAAATATATAGTATTCCAATTCTTAAGGCTATTCCGAATATCTTTTCCATGTATTTTTATTGAAAAGTATATATTATGTGATTTTTTTTCTTATGCCATGTAGTCTGAATATGCATAAAGCACCCTTTACCTGAAATGTAGTTAGCATATCTTCTAAGTAAAATTTAGATTGAATAAGGAAGTATTTCATATGCAAAATCCAACTAACAGGAACATCCATGCTCCTATCATCCTTCATATTCCACCAGAGGAAATACATGAGACTTGGGTGAATAGGTGTTTGCTCAATGTTTCACCAGCTTAGATTGGTGAAAATCATAAACATAATGTATGCTCATTCTGGCCTGCCTAATATTTTTCTGAGCCTTTGTGAAGATTCCTGCTGTAAATTTCTCTGTCCCATGAGGCCATGAGCTGAATTAATTTTGCGTTTGGTGCATTCTCACAAGTTAAAAGTTGGTAGACACCAGAGGGTGCTAGGGAGACAACTGTCAAAATCTGTACAAACTTGAGTCAACCAGAAGCTAAAAATGTCTGGGGTTGTGCAGTTGAGTAGGTGCNATCAATGAATATATTACATTACTTTTATGAGAGTGATGGGTTATGAAAAGATTTGTATTTCTTTTTGAGGAAAAAAAATTAAAGTAGAAAAAACCACTGGATATCTAGTTTTATATGAGACAATTTTGAAAATGTCAAATCTGCAGCATTAAAACTCTGGAGTTTTGAGCATTTTACATAAATCAGAAGAAGCTTCTCAGTAGCTTGCATCATAGTAGTTGTGCATTATGTGCAGTCCAATAGCAGGGTACCCTAATTTCTAGAAAAATATTTCATATCACTTCTTGTACAGCCTTAATTCCTCTGAAATGAACATAACCTGATAAGTAACAGAGGCAGATTGGACAAGCTTGCCGGTTTTTTCCTAATTGCTACGTGACATCATCTGAGCTATCAGATTTCCTTTCTTTGATGAGAATATGAATCTTTCCACCTAGTGGCATTTGCAGCCATGGACACTGAAAAGTCCTTTTTTGCCTGTAGTATATGATTACATTTAGAGTTAGACTTGGTAGTTCTTGTAGACTCTGCAGTTTGGGTTTTCTTATACTAAGT
>VWZN01012499.1:12371-27555 GCA_013396955.1 Regulus satrapa | reverse complement strand
ATCAAAAAGACATAGTACACAAAATTTTTTATATTTCAAATGTTTATTAATTTGGGATTCCATATAGCAATCTTTTTGGACTTGATTAAAAACCAGTTAAAATCCTGGAATTGCAAAATATGTTTGCAAAAAAAAAAAAGATAAAGAAGAAAAACTGCAGATATTTTCAGTCAGAAACACAGGGGTTGGGGAAAATGTACAGCAATTTCAGATGCTCTTGGTTTAGACTCCTGGACATTGTGGATCTAAATAGTTTTCCTAGACCATGCATATATTAGTACAATGCTGCTTTTCCTGATAATGTGAGCATATCACATTATGCTCTTGTAGAAAGTGCTGCTGTTTAGATTTTTCTTCCCCTCCTTCTATCCCTCTCCCAGTCATTACAGTGATTTCTGCTTCTTCATTAATGTGGGGATTCTAGATGATTTTTCTTTCACTGACTGAAATATTCCAGCAGATTCTTTTACCTGTACATTTTTAGTGACCCAGCAGCTGAGCTATAATGGAAAAGTTAAGCAGAGTCCATTCTGAACAGTTCATAGGCCTGTGTCTTCCTGAAATAAAACTGCATTTGCTTGCATAAATCCTTTTTTTTTTTTAAATCTTTTGAGAATTATAACAAAACTTTGAGTAAGATTTTCTGGAATTAAGTAACCATTCAGAATTACTCTCTCACAAATCAGAAGATGAGCTTTACCATTCTGTCCTCCACAAGAGTTCATAGCCAAGGATGAGAAATTGGAGAAGTTGGTTTGAGTTTCTTGACTGAAAAGGAGGAATTAAATCTGTTTCTTAAAGTGCAGAAGAATGATCTAAAAACTGAGTAGTAATTTGCTTAAAATACAACAAAATGAACAAATTAATGAAAAAACCACAAATGCTAAAATGGCTTTTCATGAAACCATAGTTTGTGGTGTTGTAGTCCATATACAAAAAAGTTAAATCTACATTATAATGAGTTTGGGAGATCTTCTTAAAACAGGTGCCTGAACACGACATATGTTTTTATGACAGTGTCAAGAAAGTATTTTGGCATGGGAAAAAATTGAAGGATTTAGCATTTGAAAAATTGATAAACTGAAATTGATTAGCATGATTTTGGTTTCCCATCCAGTGGATCCAAAGTACTTCCACAGCCAGACAAAAATTTGGTAGTTTTCCTTTTGTTCCAAGAATAACTAACATACCAAATAATATTTAAATCTCTGACTTTTCAAGGAAGCCAGCCTGGGTTCTCCACAACAGTATTATTATTTTATTTTTTTTTGACAACACCTACGTTCATATTAATACCTTAGTGAGTGAGAAAATACTTATCAAAATGACAATAGTCACTCTCAGGGTTTGGTTTGGGGCTTTTGTTTGTTTGTTAGTTTGTTTTTGTTTTGTTTTGTTTTGTTTTTCTCTATCATTATCTATTTTATAAAAATACACTTTTTTTTTTTTTTCCTGCCCAGTCCTCTCAAGCTTTTTGCAGGGAAGTAGGGAGAGTGACACTTTATACTGAAGCTTGATAAATGAATTCTTTGCCTTCTTGTTTCTTGGTAAGTGGACCATTAAGCAATATGTCCTTGACTTTCCCTGTAGGTAGGATGAAAAAATATAACAACAAAAGGATTTAACACTGAGTAAATTTTAATTCCTGCACATGGTTAATAGTATATTTTATATACTATTTCCCTAGTATACTACACAATTGAAAAGGTGGTAGGATGATTAAAATTTGATATACTTCATGTTTCCAAAAGTATTTTTGAAGTTTGTTGTTTAAATATCTTAACTTAAGCTTTCATTCTAACTTGCATTATGTTAAGATTAGAGCACAAAGAAAAAAAACTCCTCTGAACCAGTTTTTATAATGTACATCCTTAAATGACAATAAGTAATTGGAAAAGAATTTTTGTATTTGTAAGACTTGACCTTGACATTGTTTGTGTAGGCCTCCAAAGCAATTATGGTAGAAACTGAGATGGAAAACAATGGCAAAAAGCAGAAAGAAATGCTTGAATTAGTGCAAATCACAAACATAGCTGAATGGTATTAGATGACAGTTTGCTTTTAATGAGGGAAGACATGAAGTAATTAAATCTTGACATACAATTATGAAAAATATCAGGTAACAAGCCTGCTATGCAATATAAAATAAGAAAAGACATTTTCTGAAAACTTGCCTGATGCTCTGTCATCTGAGACTGTTCTTTATGAGTGCAGGGTGAAGGTCAAGGAGGTATCTCAACTCCATCAATCCTTTGGACAGTTACAAATGACCTTTCACTTTTCATAAGACATTCAATATTCTGAATGGGGGGGGGGATACATTTTTCTGTGTTTGGAAAATAGCAAAATTGAAACCTTTTATAGCGCACAAGGTGCATCTGTGTTTGCATCTCCTGAACAGCTCATTCATTTTAAAATGTTCATTGACACCAATATCTCATTTACATGAATTAAACTATTTTAAAATGCTGTATCTGTTTCAACATGTATTTAACTTTTCATACTTTTATTGCCGTAATTTCCAAAATTTTTTAATGTGTATTCTAGTTTTTAACCAAAAATGTTTTAAAACTGTATAGTGCTTACAAGTGTATGGCTCTGAATGGCTGCTGTTTATGTTTGATATTGATGCAAATCCAAATATTACACCATATTTTTGTTTCATATTTTGCAAGAATTAAATATCAAAGTCTGTTTTCATCTTGATTTCTCAAGGTGTGCATGAAAATTGTGTTTTTAGAACACATACCACCAGATGCATATTTCTTTGTGACATATGGGATTCAGCTTTAATCCACAGGAGTTTCTGTGTGTAAACAGAGCTTGTTATTTGGTAAAAATAACTTTGATTCCAATGGTACTTGTGTGAAGTAAGAATTTCACTGTTACTATTTTTGTGCTGAGTAAAAATACAGTGTTAAGCTACTAA
This sequence comes from Regulus satrapa, assembly GCA_013396955.1. Taxonomy (NCBI): domain Eukaryota; kingdom Metazoa; phylum Chordata; class Aves; order Passeriformes; family Regulidae; genus Regulus; species Regulus satrapa. The sequence goes on along the minus strand of VWZN01012499.1, from coordinate 24,626 downwards.
TTCACTTATATTTTGGAAAGTCCTAAGTATTTTTTGCCTTTTTCACATAAATTAATTTATTCCTCCCATTTGTTACACAAAACAAAGGAAGTTGAAATTCTAGACAAGAACTGTTGCTGGACCTCTCCAATACTCTGCATTATCAGCAGGTAATCCTTTTGTTAACATCAGTTGTACTTTACTATATGAATAAAGAGAAAATAAAATAGAAAAAAAAGTAAATATATGAAAACATTACAGAAGAATGGCATATCTTCATTAAATACTTTTTTTTTTTTAAACCTCTTTGAAATAGAGCACGATAACAGACTGAGACAAGTTTTGGAACAGAAATATAAAGTTACATTGGGAGAACACAGGTACATATTTTCTAGTATCTTAGCTCTCTTGCTGTATTTAATCAAAGATCTTACAACACAATTGATGCAAAAACTGATGCCACACAATTCTATCAGTTTAGAAGAATATATTACTACTTTTAGTGCTGAAAGATAGGTTTGCTTTCAACTGAACATAATTATTTATTTAAATCATACTTAGTGTCTCATTCATTTCCTTTAAAAATATTATTCAAGGTCTCCTATGGGAAACAATTTGAAATAAAGCACAGGTAATATTATTGGATTTGAAAAGCTATTCAGACAAGAATTATTAAAACAATTATCAGAATATCAAATTTGTTAAACCAAAGTGACATTCATAATATCTAAGTAATTTGTTTTCAAAACTATGTCATGCTACTGTCTTCAAAATCTTGTGATTTAGTCAACCTGTATCTTGCTTGCTTATTCCTTACTTGCATTTTACACTGAAGTAATTAATATACTCAGACTAGTGTAAATCACAAGTTAGTACAGTTTGAGACACACTTTTTTTTTCTCTCCCTCTCTCGCACTTTCTTTATAGGTAAGCTCTGAAATGGAAAAATAGGAAGACACATTTCAGAACATTTTAGGGAAGCACTCCAAGGCAAATATTGTCCAGTATGTGCTCTTCTGTGTATAAAACAGCATTAACATGAGCTTGTCTTTCAAGAATTTCAGCAAAATAAATCACACAGAATTATAGTCCACATGAGTAGATATTTGGAAACATTTCCTAAGACTACTTAATTACATTGAGATATAATGGGCATATATATGGGAAAAAAATGTTGAAAACAGCTACTTAAAATTCAGAAAACTTCCCTTAATTTTGGTGAGGTACATTCAGTTTCAAATCAGTTGCTGACCCAACTTCTCATCACGGGGAAGTTTCAGACTTCAGTGAGGTCTCCCCTCCCTCTCCTCTTCTCCAGGATGAACAGGCTGAGTGACCCCAGCCTCTCTCCATGTGGCTTCCCCTCCAGGCCTTTCACCATCCTTGTGTCCCTCCTTTGGGCACTCTCTAACAGCATTATATCTTCCTCATATTTTGGCACCCGTAACAGGAGTCAAGGTGAGGCTGTCCCAGCTCAATGCAGAGAAGGACAATCCCCTCCCTTGTCTGCCGTGATGCTGTCCCTGATGCCCCAGCCCTCCTGGCTGCCAGGGCACTGCTTATTCATGCTCAACTTGCCAGGACCAGGACCCTCAGCTGCCTTTCCTGGCACTGCTGTCCAGTATCCCATTCCTCATTCTGTCTGTGCATGGAGGGTTGCCCCATCCCAGGCACTTTCCCTTGGTGAACTTCACACGGTTGGTGATTTCCCAGCCTCTAAGAAACCATTTTCCTCCCACATCTTTTAAAGGACAATGCACTTCTCTCCCAGAATTAAAAAAGATATTTAAGTTGGTTCTTTCTTGAAATGGTAAAAGTTTTTATTTTAACACAGGGCTTCTGAAAGCACTCCTGTTAAAAACTTCTGATCTACTTTCCTGATAAGTCATATCACTCTAATGCGATACAAGCAACTGCTAAATTTAATGCATTATATGTAATGGATGTATAAGCTATATTTTAAGCAAGTTGAAAAAACTATAGTTTACCCATGCATGACATTCCTTCTTTTAATTTGAGTTTATGAATGTTAGTTAGGCACTCAGTCCAAAATTGTTAAATTTAAACTGTTGTTACATCCTCAGTATGTAAGAACTGAGTTCCTGTCAATCTTTCCTTACATGTAGGTTGCACTGCTTTAAATACATATACAACACATATACAGCACATGACATTTTTCCCTGTTAAAACCTCTGAATTCTTGTTTTGAAACTAAAGCTCAAGTCATGATATTGGGAAGGAAAAGACCAAAAATGAAAAAAAAAAAAACCCAAACCAAGCTCACTAATATGCAGTGAAATTAAATTTATTTAAGCATATTCATTGCTTGGAGTACAACTCAAAAACGTACTTGCCTGCAAAAGCAATGACTTCTAACTAGGCCATATACATTGAAATGATACGCTATCTTCTTTAAAAAAAAACAAACCCAAACAAACGAACCAGCAAAAACAAAAGAAATTAAACATAGAAAAAATGGCAACATTATTGTAGAAACTTTACATTACGAAAAATAGAAACTCACTTTGTGTTCCCAGAACAACCATCACTCAGTCATGGTGCAAATATATGAAAATACAGTGAAGCTAATACTGCACAGTATATGGCACAGAAATACAATATAATATGTACAGAAAGTGCAAAGTGGCAGAATTACAGTTGCTGTGGGAACCATACTTGGAATTTAATGACATTTGTTTGTGTCATCTCTCAATCATAATGTTGCATTAACGTAGTCATTTGCATTTAATTCTATATTACATTCCCAGTTTAGAAGAACACATTTGCAGTTGCTCATGTCTCTGCTTCCAACAACGATTCAAAATTATATACTTTCTAAGATTATTTTGACAGAATTATATATAACTTCATGATGGAGCATCTCATTACCCTGGCAAGAGACCTTGAAGAGGGAAGCAGTTTGTGAAAGGGCTTGGTATTGGCAACTGAAAATCTTGTTTCTAAAGGGGATTATGAACTACACTACACTACTGCACTATTATGTTGTACCTATACTTTCATGGATTAATATTTTTGTTAGGAGATAAGGAGTGCTTAATTATTTCTCAGTGACCACAACCTCAATGTAAGTGGTCTGAACCTGTAAGAAAATAGCAAGCATATTCCTGTTAAGGGTCAAATTGTGGGTCATTAAATTTAAATTAAAAAAAAAAAAATAAAATTGAGAACATAGGGGACCAGGCTGGTAGGCATATACAGTCACAGGATAGAGGTCCATAAGCTTCTGTCATCTGCTACAGAAAAGCAGAAAGGTGAGTGAGAATGAAAGTGATGAGAAGCAGGTAGGACATCTACTAATCAGGATAAGGTGAACTGTGCACAACAGTAATGAAGTAGGGCACAGATAAAAATTTTGTTTGAAAATAGTCTAACAGGCAACATGACCAAAAGAAAATTATATATACTAGGTATTAAAATTTCAATAATACTGTAAAGTGATTATGAATTTTTTTGTATATGGTCCTGTTATTTGAATGGAGATGTCCCTTGGGTAATCTATGCTTAGATCAAGACTGTATTCTTCTAGCAATTAAACAAGGAAAGCAGGTGCACCATTCATACGTCTGTTATGATGAACCATTGCTGACGTGAGGATGCTTAAAGAAATAAAGGTAAAAAAATGAGCCCTAAAAGAAGTGGAAAACTCCATTCAGTTTCAGCAGGAGAAGGGCTTCAGCTTGAACATTCCACCTATGTTTATTTTAAACTAAGCTCTAGAATTTTTATTAAATATACAGAAGACTGACGAGATCTCAACATATCCATTTATTTTAAAAGATTGCAAGGATTAAAGCAGGTTTCCAGGGTAAAAGACAGCAGAGAGAGTGAGACCAAAGGAAATACACATTACTCTTGAGCAAAAAGGCAGTATCATGGAAATATCCTAAATTCTATTCAAAGTTGTGACAATATTGTGTTGTGAAAACTCGACCAAAACTTGACCAAAACTCAAACACTGTGTTTGGGACATTTTGGAATAATTTCAACTCCTGCATGAAGTTGCTGACTAAAATTCAAGCCATATTTAAGGTCATTCCTTTGTGAAAAAATTCTTCTTTTCTACCACTTGCCTGCATATGGTTGGTTAGCAAAGAGATTTGGAATCTAAGTTCCCCACTACCTGTCCTCTACATTTATTTACCTTGGGAATAGTTTCACAACATAATAGACTTCAATTATTAATAGTTATCTATTTTGAGAGCATCAGGAACAACAAGCTTTTCTACTTTATAGAGAAATTAATTTATTTCTAAGTTGCATCTTCTTTTATTTGAAGGGTTTAAATTATTTATGAATTTATTTAATAAGAAACCATATACGATTTCTCCCATCCTCTTACAATTTAAGTTTCTACTACAATTTTTGCTCTTTTTGAGTTTACTTGTATGGTTAACTTTACTCAGTTGGAGTGCTTATCTCTAAGAAATAGATATTTCTCTTATCAGTGCAACTAATCAAATCAGTGTGTGATTGTAAAATCTGTAGGAGCAATAGCAAAGTATTCTCATTAGCCAATCTTGTTAAGTGGCCATGAGTAGTTGTCAATTGTTTATCAATAGGCAGCTGGTGAAATGCTTAGTGATGACAAAAGTATTCGTGCAGCAAGAAAGAAGTGCTTGCTCTGAAGTATTTCAAGGTCAAGAATTTTTGATTCAAAATCTGGAAAACAGAATTGTATAAAGCTGTATAAGTAGATGCAAAATGTTCAGCAGTGCTGTAAGAAATACAGTATGAGGAAGGTAAGTTTCACACAAACCTGTCCAAAATTAGTTTCAGATTCGCAAATCATCCTACTGCCAGCAGACTTCTCTTGAATGAATAAAATCATAGGAAAAAAAAACAGGGCCTGAGAGCTATTCGTTTTCTCCAAGTACTTTGGCATTGATATATTGGCTTGACATAACCACAAAGAAAATGCTGAACACCAAAATTAAGGAAAGGGATGTTATTTGTCATGAGACTGTAAAACCTCAGTATTTATTCATGGCTTTGTAAATATGGTATATCCTGTTGAATGAGATATGCTACATCTTTTTTTCCTATCCTTTCTCCTTCTTGGAATGCAGAGTGTACCTATCATTAAACTCCAGACCTAGTGAATTTTAATGGAACACCAGGTTTAAAGTGGGTGTCCTGGCCAAAAAAGTTCAATGAAATTTTAGTAATGGTAAAATGTGTTCATTGATGATCAAAGACCAACTGACATGGATAATATCATTACAAATGTGATTTGTTGCTATTGATCCTTTTCTGTCCTGACCTATGATAAACTTACTTTGGGTCATAAACCAAAAAACTCTTAAACTATTACCCAAGCAAGTGCAAAATATGTACAGAATAAGCCAAAATCAGCTGATTGTCAGGTGCACATAAGATCAACCCATTTTTAATTGCTCTTTGTTTTCCATTTTTCATTTGATAAGGAACATATAAAATGTGTCTGAAATGTGTATAATAGAATTGGAGATACTTTCCCAGCAGTTAAGACCTTTCAAGCCACTGGAACACTGTTGATGCATTCAGGCTTTGATTGCCTTGTGTAAAACATCACAATTTTTCTATTTGTTGGCAAGAGTCTACGCTGGAGAAATTTTCCTGCAAGGATAAACTGGCAGGCAAGAATCTGTTTACATTCTAAGACTTGTGTCTGTAGGGCTAGATGTCTTCTTTGTTTCTTTCAGTGAGATGATGTTTATCTGTGTGATAGGCTTGCTTTAGTGGATGGGCTCTGTGGAGGTTTCTTTTTCCTGGCTTTGAGAAAACTGAAACATTGGAACACATTATGTGTAATTGCAAGAACAGTTAGCAAGCCAAACTTGGAGAGCCTTGGGGCACTTTGGTTTGTGGGTTAAATCAAGCATGAAGTCATGGGAGCAAGAATCATCTCTTCTTTGCCCATAGTTGGCAGCATAGGAAGGAATCAGGCTGGTGCAGAAACTGGAAAAAGAAGATCAGCTGAGTTCCCCTAAGGCGCTGTTCTCATTATCAGCCAGTGAGTAGCTCTGGCTAGAATAATGCTGCTCATCTACTGTGCGTCCTGCTCCTGGCTATAATGAATCACAGTTTGCCAGGGTGATGCATACACCTTGGCTTTGGCAGTAATCCACTGTCATAGCTACCTATTCCCTTGTAAGACAACAGGAGGTGGTAACATTTAACTGAGGTAGGAATCTGCATGAAGGCAGTTCCTTGCTGTCCTGGCAATGTGCCTCTGATTTCACACAGCTCCAGGCATGCGAGCTCTCACTGGGTGAATAATGTTTGAAACAAGCTGGTGGTTGATTCAGGCAACTGTCTGGTGTTCTCACCTCTCAGTTTGTGGCAGTTCTCATTTCTGTGCCTAGCCTTTATTTATTCTGGTTGTTTCTTTTTCCCAGTCTTGTTTCCTTCATTTTCACATGAACCTGGCATGTTTTTCACCTAGCTCTCCTCTCTGATAAGGATCTTACTGCTGACTTTCCTCCATGGTTTATGTATCTCAGCTGCTCAGGGTAGAAATGATGGTGACGATTAGGTTATGAAACAGAACTCACCACTTTGTTGACAAAGTGAGTATTACAGGGTTACTAAGCTTTGGATATAAGTGGAACAGTGTTGGAAAAATAACAAGGTTTTAAGCACTCTGGAACTTTACAATTTTCCTTTTGCATCTCTATTAAAAAAAAAAAAAAGTCAGTACCTCTGAATTGAGAAGATTTAACTATTTTCTTCTTCATTTCTTATCTTCACTTTACAGTTTTGTTAATCAAGAGAATGAAGCAGCAAGTACTTAGATGGGAGAAAGGAAAAAGTGAATGGAACAGCGGAGCAGACATTGGGGCCTCTGCTTGCTTTAATTGCCAAGGAAAAATGAAGGACATGCTTGACAATGCTCATCACTTATTCTTGCACTGGAGGTGACTGACATGTATCTTTATGATATCTGCCTGTCAAGCTCCTGACATTTAGGCTAAGCCAGTGCTATCCTGTTGAGATATAACCATGTCACTTTCAAGTATCATTAGCCTACATTGCAGCTCAAAATTTCATTAGACTCTATTTCCGGTTCTGCTATGCTTGGCAAAATTCTCCTTGCTAAAAATAATTCAAATCCCCAAACAAACCAAGAGTCACCAAACCCCATTGGTTTCTTTCTTATAAAAAGGTAATTCAAGGGGTAAAAATAAATTTTCAGCCTTCTCTAAAGATGTTTATGGATACCTTTAACAATGCTTGTTATAAATTAATTCTTTTTATGTAATATTTTAAAAATAGATTAGCAAAACAATAAAATTAACAACATAATCTGTGGTCATGTTAATGCCTATGTAATTTTCATATAGAAACTTCTGCAAAGAAATTGACTTAAGGAAGGAAACTCCAGTTGTATTTCACAAGTAAATTTGGTAAAAAGTAGAAGTAATTATAAATGAAATTTGCAATAGTTTCAATTAAAGGGAGGAAATGTGTTTTGAGAATATTTATAATTTCTTATAACACATAATTTTATTTTCTTAAAGGTGTATAATTTTAAGAAAGTTCATCTCACCAAGTGAATATCTACACATTAGTTAGTTGTCTAACTCAAAGACAACGAGAAAAGAGAGGCAATTGAGAGATACCACATGACATGTTTCTGGATTATTTTGGCCGTCTTTTTCAGAGGCTACAACTTGTCTTTCAGCTAATTTATCTTTCAGAGCAATTTATTTTTCTTCACTGTCCCTACAGGGAATTTATATGACTGATTCAGATTTAGGTATCTCTATCATAAATACCTATGTGTGATGCTTCCAAAAAAATGGCTAGAAGTAATATTCCTGGTTTTAAATTTTAATGCAAATTCACAATTATAACCTAATTTTGGAATTAAGCTATGCATATTTTAAAGTTATAGGTCTCAGAGCTGGTAATCTGTGGGAATTATGCCCTCAAAAGTTAGATATTTGCTATTGTAAATATTCACCTTATACAGACAATTGGTAGATACAATCCTACTGAAGACAGATCTGAAAGGTAAGTATCATCCTCAGGTGTAAGGACTGTCCTGATACTCAAACAGAGATGTAGATGTACCAAACAGAGGTGTAGCTGTACCAGGCGACCCGTTTGGCTAAGCAGGATTTTCCTGATAAACTCCAACCTATCAAAGCAGAACATGGGATGAAAAAGGGGACAGAATACAATGGTGGAGTCTAAAAACATTACCCAGTGAGGTGTACAGTTAGCGTCAGGAAAGCAAAAATTCAGCTGGAGTTCAGCCTTGTAACAGACTTTGAAGGCAACATGAAGAACTTTTAATACTATGTTGTAAAAATATTAAACAAAGAGCATGTGTACCCAATGCTAAATGGAGTGGGTGATTTAGTGGACGCATAAGGCTTAGGTACTCAATATTTTCCTTTCTCAGTTTTCTCTTCAGGTCTCTCTGACTAATGAAATAATTTTTTTAAAAAACTGTAATCTGTGTGTGAGTTAGCAATAGCTTGAGAGAACTTAACCCATATATGTCCTTAGGAACTGATGGGCTGCATACAAGCACATTGAAAGAAGTGGTTGATGTCCTTGCAAGATCATTCTCCGTCATCTTGACAGTCATAAAATTTAGGAGAAATTTTCAAAGGTTAGAAGAAAGAATATACTTCACAAATCTACAAACAAGAGCATAAAAATATCCAGGGAGCTACAGGCTATTTTAATGTAAACTTCAGTCCTTAGAATAATCATGGAACAAGTCTTCTTGTACCAAACACACTTCTTGGCACACAAAGGAGGAGAACAATACGAGGGAAAGTTGACATGGTTTGGAGAAGGTAACTCATGCCTAATCAATATGATCATCTTCCATGTTAAAGTGTCTGAATTTGTGGATAAGAGAAGAACAGTAATTGTATTTTACCCAGAATTTGGGAAGGTTAGCAACACTTTTTCCCAGAATATTCTTATGTTCAATTTATGACATGGCAGTCCAGATGGATGTATAGGCTGGCAGTTGGGATGAGGAACTGGAGAATTATAAACACAGCCAGAAGATGAGGGAAGGCACTATGGCCTTTGCTCTGTATTTGTGAGATGTAATGTAGAATTGTACAGTTTGTACTGCTCCCACCTCCCTAGCATCACCTCCTAACTACAAGACAGATTCTGATAACAGAGTGAGTCGAGTGGGAGGCCATCAAACTGGACAGAGACTGGACCTGCCCTGGGCTTGTTCAGCCTGGAGAAGAGACAGCTTTAGAAGCACCTAATATAAATTCTTTATGATGACAATCATGAGACACTGGAACAGGCTGTCGAGGGAAGCCATAGATGCCCCAGTCTCTGGAAGTGCTTCAGGTAAGCTTGGAGGGGAGTTCAATCAACCTGGCCTCATGAAAGCTGTTTCTGCCTATGGGTGGGAGGGCTGGAACTAGATGTCTTTATTGTCCCTTTCAACAAAAATTGTTCTATGATGATGTGACTCCATGGTTCTATGACAATCCAGCAGTAAAGCATCTTTTCTAGAAACAATGTGCAATCTCCATTCTTCAGTGTTGATAAAGTATTAATTTGAGGCTCATTTTTTGTTGATTTGTTTTAACAATTAAGGGAATAAGTAGAGTTTATTGCCACTATGGGAAAAGTGCTCTTCTGAAAGCTTTCAACTTACAAAGTTTGGAGATTTTTGTTTGGTTTTCTTGGTGGCGTTTTTTTGTTGTTGTTGGTTTTTTTGTGTGTGTGCATGTGTTTTTTCTTTTTCCTTTTTGTTAGAGTTTTTTTGTAAGGAGCAAGCATGAAAAATTAATATGCTATGAAAAGAAAAAGGCTTTCATTTGCATTGTGGAGTAGTGAAGTTAGTATATCTCTGGAAAATAAGATGTAATGAGGGCTTATAATTAGACTGATCAGAGAGAGATAAACAATCTGTGTTAGGAGCCTCAATAAAATGTTTATGTGCTGGAGAGTTATATCAAAAAATGGAACCTTTTGTTTTATAGTCCACATTGCTTCCAGATTGACTAAAAACATTCTTTCTTCATTTATTATAACAGCTGAAAACTGTCAGAATTTTGACATTTGTAAAAACAAATGAAAAAGTTTTATTTCTTTATATTTTCTGTATTTCCCCAGTAGTCAATCTATAGGTTAATAAATCAATTTAATTAAAAAATAATTGCATTCATATCAAAGCAGAACAGATAAGTTGTATTTGAAATGGCAATCTTAATGAATATGGAATCATAGAAATTGTACAACAGTTTTAATAAGTTAGCTTAGCATATAAACAACTTAAAGATTCTAATTAGAATTTCTCAACAATAAATTTTAGCATATTTTGTTCCTTTTCCTACCTTGCAGTCAGGACACCAATATGAAAACAACTAATACAATTACGGGTTCAGTAATAACGAGTAACAGCTTTTTAATTAACAATGTTTCATGGCTATACATATATGAGAAATCAGATTTGAGATCACATCATATTTAAAATAATTGGTGAAAAGATGTCTTCAAACTTGGCAAATTAACTCATTTCTGAAAACTTTTAAAAGGCACATCAGATAGGAAGCACTCAGACTGCAAATGCTTCAGTAATGCCAATGATATCTTAGCCTGCTTAAAATTAGCTGGATACATGATGCCAAGCAAAGAGACACTGACACTGTCAGGAAGGTTGTCTAGATATTAAAGTACCAATTAAAATGAATGTTAGAGAGTAAAATGTTAAGAGCTAAGTAGTTCCTACCTCTTAGACTTTTCTTGCTGTGTAACAGGATGTAAAGATCTCCCTTTTCTGTGTGTCAATTTTTCAAGTGGTGGAAAAGCTGACTGAAGGTCCCTTAAGCCAGCTCAAGATCTCTTTTTTTGTCCAGGATTGGAGGTACTCAATTTTTTTTTGTAGCTTTTTTATCCAGGAAAACATTAACCCATCTTTTTCCTCTTCCCTGATAATTTTTCCATTAATTAATTAGCACTAGTATATGTCAATGTGTGTTCTTATTGTATGTACCATAAACATTTTTATCCTCCCAGCTTGAATTTTCTTAATGACCCTACTTCATAGGCACTTATAATTAAACTCATATTCTATGTAATAGGCAGTTGAATCATCACAGAATTTTCATTAGGATAAGCATTTCCTGAAAATTATTTTTTTAGACATAGCTAGTTTGTTATTTATATAGCCAAAAATATAGATAAAGTAATTATCTTTAAAATCCCCAGAATTACTATGTTTGGCTAATGTTTTGCCTATTATAATTCTGAAAATTAAGAGTCCTGTATTTCATTCTCCAAATTGAAGAAAATTCTTGTTCCCACATCTATTCTCACTGAATGATAACTCTCCAAACTTTCCCAAAAGTTATTTAATGTCATATATGCATTTTTCAGATTTGCAGCTGCTTACAAAGTAACCCAAAATGTCAATATTATCCAAATATGGGTAGTATTGATTTGCTTTGTTTTCCAAGGGAGTTACCCAGCTGTAATACTCTGCCATGTCTTTGACATATTCTAAAATACAGTCTTTGAATCACATCTACATGCACCATGCTTCTCTATATTAAAGCAGCTTGTCCCCAGCTATTATCAGATTACAGCAGTCAAGTTTTCAGTACCCATTTCTATCAACTCTGTGAACAGGGATTTATTTCAGAGTTCCTTGATGCAACAAACCCACCATAATTTGTTATCTTTAAGTTCTTGCAGAATGAGGACCTGCTTGAAAATTTCTCTTCATGGCTTGCTATCTCTTTTGAATGACCACAGCTCCTTCATCTCAAGCACTGTCTTCTATTTCATTGCAGACCCACATACTCTGGGCGTGGTGACCTCTTTAAATATCTCACCTATAAACCTTTCATTCCAGTGAATGCTGCATACTGTGGCAATTTGTCTGTTGGGATCATCAGTCTTGCTCTTGAGGTTCACATATGCTCTCTTCAGATGTCTTCATCCAGGAAACACCACATCTCATTCTGCTCACAGATCATAAGATTCCTCTTTGGTTTAGGTCCCTAATCCCTCAGACTCAGAGTCTCTTTTAACTTGTAAGAATAATACTGAAAGGGTAAAAAAAGACAATAAAACTGGATGTAACGACAGCCAATCAGTCAGCAACACCACCACCTCCCCCTCTGCCTTATATCTCCTTTTCCCACTTACAATCAGCAGCAGCTGTAGTGCAATTAAACTCAGCAGGTGTTCGGAGGAATTACATTTTATCACCACCATCCCCTCTCCTCCTCTGCTCCCCCTTTTCTCCCCCCACTCCCACAAGACTCAACTGCCTTT
>VWZN01012492.1:122544-138167 GCA_013396955.1 Regulus satrapa | reverse complement strand
AAAAAAAAAAAAGGCAGCAGCTTTGAGTTTTCAGCCTCCAGGTCTGCTCTTGCAGATGTGTATGAAAGGCTGGTGTTAGGTAGAAAAGCTGCAGAAGAAGCTTATAGCCCCAAAAGAATGAGTGTAGAAGGAGCAAAACGCTGCTGCCCAGAGGCTGTATCCAAAGCTCTGCCACCTCCTTGGCTGTAGAACACTACCTAGATGGACAAGAGTGACCCTGAGAAAGTTCAGGCAGAGGCAACAAGAGATCAGGGCCACATGTGATGCTCATACAGGAGAACACCAGCAACATCACCAAGAGGGTGACGTTACACAAATGGTTCAACGGGGATAGACATCAGCTTGGGAAAGCAGGAACTGGCACCCTGCTTAGTGAGAGGGTCTTCTGAGTTAGGCTCGGGATAAGAAAAACAGAGAAGGGGAAGAAAGACAGAAACTGTCCAGGCACACATATAAAACAAGAGGTGATAATACAGACACAGAATGACCAGGAGATAAGGTTAAGTCCTCTGAACATTTTAGATACCTAATGCAACACTGGTGAATATGTGGGGGCTTTTTAAAAGAGAACTTAAGTCTTATTTTTAAGATCTCCTATTTGAGGCAAAATCAATTATTTAATTGGCATTAATTAAATGGTCTAGTAAGATCAATGATCTGACCAACCTATATCTGGAGTATTGATCTAAAAATGCATAGCTTATATGTGGACCAGCAAAGAAAAAGTAGAGGGAGGATCTCTTGGCATACCGAGGGTCATGTGTATATTTGCTCTGAGGCCCAGAAAATAGGGGTAGGAAGCACTGCTAAGTTATCTGACTAATAATAAAGGCAGAAAGCAAAAAACAACATAAACACAGGGGAAGGTACAACAAACCTTAAACCAAGTACCTGATAACAGCTAACTCAATGGTAATGGTAAAGTAAAAGCATGAGATACCTGCTAGGAAAGGAAAGCAGTAGGAGATAGAAAGTCCTGGTGCCTTCAGAGCAGCGTTCTCACATAATGGATGGGGTCAAGTAATCGGCAGGGAAGTGCCTCCAGAGAGAGATGCGTTGGGGGTAAGGAGGTGGAAAGAAACTCATGTAAAAATGCCTGTAAAATCAAGGGATGGGGAACAGCAAAACAGAAATGCCTGGCTTCACTACATTTAAAAAAATTAAAATTAAAAAAAAAAAAAAGAAAAAACAACAACCTGCTAGGAGAGTATTCATGGAGAAGAGTTTAAAGGAAAAAGAAATCAAGGTGAGCTGTAGTTTCTCGAAGAAACAATATTTTGTGCTTAAAAGGCATAGGCACAATAGCATCTTAGTGAAGAAGGATCAGAAGACTTGGCAGCATCACGAGCTTTTTATTTTCCTCAAAGACAAGAAGAAAGAAAACTAAAAGGTTACTGAACACAAGTTTAAAAAATAGTGTGAACACATGGCAATATAATAGAAACATCAGGGTATAGAAATGAAATGAAACTTGCAGAAGATTTTTTTTAAAAAGTTACCCTTTATATGCATATTAATACTAAGAGGACAATCTGGAAAAATGTTGCTCAGAGAGAAGGTTATTGAAAAATTACACCAAAAGAGGCAACATTGGTTGGAGTTTTGCTTTAGTCCTTATTAGAACTACCAACTATGCACAGGGGATTAGTACACAGTGTGACACAATATCACTACAGAGGCGTGCTGTCCTCTTTTCTGCCCTTTACAGAGTAAGAGATTGGTCCAAGTCAGGCGTTTCCAGTCCATCAGAGTGGGACAAACCACCATTTAAATTTCCTACACAACCAGCTGAAACCATCTCAGATAACTCCCTCTTGGTCATTTCTGAGAACTCAAATAGGTAAGGGGCCAGAATTAAGGGCAGCAGCAAATGCAGTGGCTGTCTTCAAGGGTAGAAACAGAAGCAGCAGAAAAATGTGACGTCAGCCAATCTAGCATCAATCATCTTAAAAACTCCAAATAAAACAGAGAAATAGCTTGCATGTATGTGGAAGATAACAAAAATAAAAGCAGAAGCAGACACAGGAGAGGCAAGAAAAAAATAATCTGAAATCAAATTAATTTCTTTTCATAATGGAGAAGTTGTTGGATGTCCTTTATGTGGGCTTTATTATAGCCTTTGTCACTGTCTCAAACAACTTTTTCATAAATATACTAAGGAAATATGATTAAATGAGACTACAATAAATCCATACCCGGGGAGTAGTTATTAATGACATTCTGTGAAAACAGAAGGACACTGCAAGCAGAGCTCTGCTGGATCTATATAGTCTAGTTCTGCTCAGCACATTCATTAGTGCCCTGGACAATGAAAGCGAGTACACATATTAAATCTGCAGATTACACAAAGCTGGGCGTGTCTGCAGACCCACTGAAGAAGAGGATTAGCATCTAAAATATCTTGGCAAAAATCAGAAAAACATACTCTAAAAATTAGGGTAAAGTTCATCAAGGACAAATGCAGAGTTCTACAAAAGGAATATCTCACTTAGAAGGGTCGTTTATGTGACAAATCTTTGCCACAGATGCAACATTTTCACAGAATCACAAAATGGATTGGGCTAGGAAAGAATGTGGTCCCAAACACTCCTGCCATGAGTAGGGACACCTTCCAGCAGACCACAGCCCCATCCAAAGCTTGTCTTTGAGCTTTTTCCAGGGTTTATAGGGAATCTTTCCATCACTCTCCCGCTGTTGGAGTAAAAAAAGTGTCATTGTCCCAGGATATGTCAGCAGGGACAAAGCCAAAAAGGTCTATGAAGTATTTCTGTAGCCTCACACAGGACTGGGAAGGTCTCAGCAGCAAAACTGCCCCATTGGAGCAGAGCTCTGACATGACTTGCCAGTCTCGAAAGTGTGACTTACTAGGAAATAATCAAAAAATTAGGGCCTGCTAAAAAGGAGGAAGTATTGCGGGTAAGGTGGGAGAGTACAAGTTAAAGATCCTCATGTGCTTTAAAATGTCCCACAGTGACCATGAGCAGTCTGTTCTTCTTGTCCATGATGGAGTAATGTATGTGAATCACATCCAGGTATATTGAGGGTAGTGGTTAGCTGACAGTCAGAAGGATGAGAATATCAAGGTGCTGGGGAGCACCATCTCATGTGCTGGAGTCTCCATCACTCATGGTCTCCACAGAAGGTCTGACATTTGCCATGAAAAATGAGTAGAGCCAGTATCTCTTGGGCTGTGGGAGATAGTAGATCTCACCATTTCAATCCCTCATAGTTTTACTTCCTTCAACATCATTTCAGTCCTAGTAAGGGTACAGTAAGAGGTCATTTAATGGATAACATCCTGTGAGTTATGACAGTGACACCCTTATGACAATGACACCTTTTGCTTCAGCAGCAAACTTTGGCACAGCTCTTGGTGACCATACAGGGTTCAGAACCATTCAAGCTCTAGAAAACAGTGGACCAGATCATTCTTTGAGGCCCTTTTTGCCTAATAATTAAAGGAGTTTTGCTCTCAGATATTTATCAGTTTTGGCATTGGGCAGACATATTATGGGCTGTCTATCACCAACTATCTCCAGATCAGAAGCACTGCCAGGATCTCCAGCCTGGAGATCTTGGAGCTCCATGAAAGCAGCCCAGAGTTTTAGCTCAAGTCTCCAAATGTCCTCTGCATTGGCAAAGGGCACTGATGTTGACTTCTGCCTCAATCCTGCAGTCAGCCGTCTGGAGCATTCAAAGGCATCTGCATTCCACGAAAAACTCATCCATCATTCATTTAGCAGCATTGCTGGAGGGCTCTCCGCCTCCACGCACACACATCCCTCCAGAGATGGAGGATGACACCCCCTCCACGCCGCCGGAGGCAGGCAGCCTTCAAAACCCCATTCCTTCTCCCCACAGGAAAAGCTGTGGGCGTCGATGCACTGCGGGTCGCCTGTCTACACCCCTGAGCTCACTGCAGAGCCATGGCAGACACTTAAATTAATCATGTAGATAATTATACAGTACTTTCAAGGGATTTGATATTCTCAAACAAAACCTTCTGGCTTTGGAAAAATTACTCCAGACAAGCATAAATAGGAAATATTTCTTCCAGATATAACAGACAGCACAGCACTGAGCTGAATGCTTCTGTGCTGGTGAGAAGAGTGGCTCAGGTGTCCATTGCCAATGGAAGTAAAAAATAGAAAGGTGGTAAGCTCTTCATCAAAAGAAAAAATAGACCTGCCTGATAAAAACTGAAAACTCAATGCTAATAAATTTATTTTTACTCTTGACTTCACAAAATAGGCTCAAGACCGATGTGAGAAAATTTCATGGAGTCCCTACCACCTTGCTTACTTTCTTTAGGTGACAGATCTACCAGACCACCCTACTTTCCTCGCATCAAGTACAGACCTATGTACAAAATACTCTAATTTTATGCCTATCCTGGAATTGCATAGACTTGTCTGGAGTAAAACAAGCCAGAACTGGGAATGGGCAGCCCCCTGGGCCTGAAGTCCCCTGTCTTGTGATAAGGAGTCCCTGTTCCTGAGGACAACTTTTTACCAAAGAGATTTTGTCCTAGTTGCTCTGAATCCCTCTGAAGCTACTGATTCACACTCTCTGGTAATTAAATTTCCCATCTTACCTAGATCTCAGCAGTGTGGTCTGTTGAGATTTTTCATTAGCAGTCTCAAGGATAAAGTGAGAGATTTTGCAGATAAGATGTTTGCAAGCACAGAACATCTCAACTGGGAAAGTACTAGGATGAGAAATGTCAATTAAAATACTGAGTGCAATATGGAAACAATATTATTCCTGGTCAAATAGAAGGATCGTGATGGTACAGAGACAGCATGACCACTCCGTTTGAGGAGGACCCACAAAGGGGATCAGCCTTCCACGGGATTTCATCTTTTAGAGACTCTCACTGGTTTTAGGGCTGAGGCTTACACCCCACTGCTGTGACAGCCCATGGACTGTACCCAGAGCCAACCCACAGCACAAGATAGGCGACCTTGCTCCACCTTTGCAAGAAGAGAAACTTTTGGGCCAGGTGCTCTCAGAGGAACAAAAAGATGCTGCAAAAACTTAGATAGAAGTATGGCCCCCTCTCACCCAGCAGTGCTAACAGCAAGTCCCATTCCTTTCCATCCAACCACAAAACAACCAGCCACTTTGCATGACTGCAGCCTGGGTGCACCCTTTTCCCAAAGGTGTGCCACCAGCAAGTGGCACAGCAGAGCTGCCTGGTTCCCTTCCTTACGCCATCAGCCACAGAGATCCTCCTGGGCATCATCAAATCCAGATCCCAGCTACCACAGCACCTTTCTCATGCTCTAATCAATAAAACTCATCGGATTTCAAATAGAAGTAAAGAACGCTCACATCTCTGATATTTTCCTGGAAAGCTGCCCCAACACTTCGCATGGTTGGAAAAGGTGTGTATTCTGGCTTGAATGTATTCATTATCAGTTCATACCTACAGACATGCAGCTTCTACAGCTCTCTGCTCTTCTTAGTGTTTATCAGCTCTTCTCACCTTCATCCCTGGAGTATTTACAGCCAGAAAAATCAGCTTTTACCTGCCCTTGTTCCACCCAGCACGCCCACATAAGATGTGCTCTCAAAGGCTGAAATACCACCCACATAAATAAACCGACTATCTTCTTCTCCATTCCTCAGTGAAAGTTTTTAGTTATGGCTCAGGAAGTAACACACTTTTTTCCTTTATGTCCAGCCTTATAGTTCAAAATATCAAGTTAAACATACTTGATGTAGGTGAAGAGAGGCTGTTTCTTTGAAGTTTTCTTAAGGCAGCAAAAAAGCTGTCTTAAATGACCGCTTGTGGAAAAATAAGAATATTTTCTTTAAATAATTTGAGGTTGGAGCTGTCAAAAAGCATACATGGATATTCACTGCATAAACAATAAACTTTTTTCTTTTCTGACAAATTGAGCTTTTTCTTCCTGTGTTGTCCTCAAAGGAACAATGTAAAGAGCTCAAATAATCACTTTCTCATAGGGGGAAACAGAAATGTAGAGGGTCATTAAAATGTCCCATTACTGATTTTTAAAAGGTGATTTTGTGCAAATGGCTGAGACCCAATCCTCCAGGATGACCCCTCTGGCATTTCCAGCCTGGCCTAAACTTCCAGAAAAACATATATACAGTTTCTCCAAAAATTGTTTTCATCTCCTGAGTGAGATCACTTAATAATTGCTTTAAAGGTTATGTTTGACATATACCGTAAATCTTTTCATATATAGATGAAGGCATTATGCTTGTTTTCCTAAAGTCATCTGGGCATTTCAGCACCAGAGAAACAAATCCACTACCATCAAAAGACATTCATGTAATAATTTTTATTTAAGTGTAGCTTCTACTTATTTGTTGGAAACTAATAGCAAAAAAAAGGTAACAATAGGAGAAAAAACACCTCAGAACTGAATTGAGGTTTTTCACTGAAAGACACACTATTGTTGAAAGATGGTTTTGCTGTAATGGTCTGAGGTCTGAAATCCTTCAGGACAGCAGCAAAGCTGTTTTATTGTGGATTACCCAGTGGTACAAATCAGATCCGGGCACACAGTTATGTTTCTGCTGAATTAGCCAGAGTGCACATTTACAGGTCAGCTTTATGCCAGCCTTAGGAAGACTTCTGATATTTGACCTGGCAATAAAAATATAAATCCTGAGCTGGGAGGCTTTGAGAGATTTTGAACAAATTTGAATTGACAGCAAGTTTTATAGCAGTCAGCACTTTGTATTTCATAGCCTCAACGCTTTTAGTACAGCTGTAGGAGCCCTAAAGCTGGATTTTCTGCACAGTCAAACCACAGCCTCAGGTTTGACCTCCACACAAGTAACCAACAGGAATACAGGAATATTAAAACAGGGATTTCTGTCCTTTAACATCAGCTGAATCCTCATCTGAGCTTGTCACCATGGGCTCCATTTCTGGCCAAAAGAGAGGAGCAGCCACTCTTAGAAGGAAATAGTTATCTGGCCTCTTGTAGGTCTCTATTTTCAGACTAGATGCATTACATCTTTCAAGTGCACTTTCTAAAAATTTGCCTAAAAAATGTGTGGCCAAGTAAAATAGAAGTATCTGAATACAATCAGATTAAACTTGCTTTAAACCAGTTAACCAGGCAAACTGGACACAGAAGAAAAATCTAATATAGCATAGCTAAATAAAGTCAGTGGTGAAAGTGTTATCAATTCTTGCAGACAGATTCCCTGCAATGCTTTCTTAACTGCTTTGATTTACAAGTATTTATATCCACTATATTAAAGATCAAAAGACTTGTGCAAACATCTAGACTTACTAAATCAAACCTAGTAATTGCCAGGACGTTAACAGTATGAGCCCAAGCAAGCCCTGAGAACAAAGAACAGTTCACCAAGAGGACACTGAAACAGCCAAGCATGGAAATGCAACATTTTTACGGGAAACATTACACATTAAAGGGGGACACAACAGTTAGGTAAAATCCTAACCATATACTTGGATTAGTTTTGAAAATCTCACCACCAAATAGCTCTCTACATGAGTTATTTATTTTCAGGTGTTCTCACAGTATCCAAAACATTGGCAATTACTAAGGAAATGAGATTGTGCCCATTTTTATAAAGAGGGAATGGAGCTGTAAGAAAGTAGGTGTCCCCTACAGCCTCATCTGAACATCTGAAGCTCTCCTGTAGGCACAGGGCCACTGGAAAATTTTGTAAGGACCACATGTGCACCCACTACCATGCACCATACGGAGCACTATGTCCCATCAGAGATGGGAAGAGAGCAAGGCTTTCCTAATTCCTTCTACCCTTGCTCCAGATCATCTGAGCGCACTGCAGGACTGGATCACTCTCAGTCCAGGGACAGTGTGAAGTCTACAGTGGCTTCCACCACCAGTATTACTCAAAGGCCACAGGGTATGTCCTTGTCAGCAGCACTGGTCAAGAGGAGCTGCCTTAGCTCTCACAAAACAAACCAGTGCCTCTTAGTAGAAGCTGCTTATTCCTTCTAGAGCTCTAAAGCCATCACTTCCTCCTTCCTCTTTATGTCCATACAACATAAGGAAGCTCATAACGGAGACACATTTCCAAAACATACTGAGCAAAATTATACCAGAAATCAGGGATCATGATATCCCAGAAAGTATTTCCCACTGGACCAGGAATACAGTGGGATTTTAATGATATTACTACAAATAGCATGAATAGGTGAAAGCTGAAAAACACATCCACTGTATGTCAGCAGTTAACAGTAAAGCTCTGAATCATGGTGTTGACCAAAGGCTTCAGCTCCCACTCCAGATTAGACAGCACAAGCCCTTCCCTCACTGCATGTCCCTGCAGTCTTGCCTATTAAAGAGACCAGTTTAAGAAGCTGGTATCCTCTGGGAATAGCCAATATAATATATTTTGGGATGGTGAGCAATCATACAGGCAGCCCTGCTCTGAAAGCAGGGAAAACCAAAGCCAGTTGTGTTGCAGGTGGCAATAAAATGCTGAGCCAGGGCTGTGATGATTCAGCTTCACAGTTTTAGGTCTTTTGAGTATTAAATAACTAGGTTGTTTGGCCTGCTTGGTTTGGTAAGGAAACCTCCCAACTGCACTTTTCAGCATACCAAAACTGCTGTGTTGCAAGAGGAGGTTCAGAGACAGAAACAGTGTGCTTTTAAACTGGAGAGACAGCTGGGCTCAAACCACTGGTCTGCATTTTCCACAATCCTTCAGATGAATTAAAAACAGACAGAGGAGGAAGCATGCATCTGTCCATCTATTATTAAGGAGAGGATCAAATCTAAAACTCCTTCTGATACTGATACAGAAGCCCATTAGTATGATCAAATTATTCTCTTTTGTCCTTACCCTCTTTATACACAAACTGACTCCAGCAGCCTCTTCTCCAAGTCCAGGTCAGGTGGGAAAATGCAGAAAGTTCTCAATTTCTAAGCAACTTTCTAAATATTTCCAATATTCTTATTCTCAACGTACTTTTGAGTATTGAAGGAAGATAGGCTTGCCTTTTTGCATTCATTTAAACCCCAATGAAACAACTTACTTCAGACAAGACTAGAAAATCACCTAATTCTCACAAGATCTTTTGTCCCATACTATATAAAAGCAAACTTCTTTAGCTGTCAGAGCATTAAAACTACTTTTCCACCTCTAAGCCCTTAAAGACTATTCAATGTGATAGTAGGGGGAAAAAAAAAAAACCAAACAGGATTATTTTTTTCAGTGTTTAAGGAACCAAGTTATTGCAGGCTTGTTCAAAAATAAAAGAACTGTATTTAAATAGTTTCTTGAAGAATGGTATCCATCCAGTTCTGCAATTATTCAGCCTTCTCTGTACGCCAACATGCCTAATCATTTTTTGGATCTCTTCCACTTGCTGAACCATTCAGAGCTGATGCTGGGAAGCACCATTATGAATTTTCAGAGTACTCAGAATTCATTTCTGATATAATTTATAGAAGTAAAAATCTGGAGTAGCATAATTAGTCAATGATGCTTTTCTGGATTTACTCTACAATTGTGTAACCACAGAGGAAATCTAATTTTAAGTATGCAGATTCCAAGAAACATCCCTTTTCCAAGTTTGAAAATAGCACAGCTCTATCTCTATCTCTCTCTCTCTCTCTCTCTCACACACACACACACACACACACACACACACACATATTCACACAGAAAACTAGTCACAGCTACAGGCATATAAACAACAGAATTAGACTTCAAATTTATACTTAGGCACCTAAATAAGTGACCCAGTTTTTAAAGGCCCTCACTAATGTCACCTACTCCTGTATGACTTTGAAACAAACCCCTTTTTACCTTTACTTTGATAGCCAAAACCCCAAATTTCTCAATTGCAAGGCTTCCTGAGGGACTGGGCTTCCATGTAATGTTTAGAATACTGAGATAGAAATTTAATGTACACTCCAGTTCTTTCTGAAAACAACACTTACATTAAATGGAGACAAAAGTAGATCTGCAATTATTTTTAAATGCTTCCACCTCTTCTCAAGATCTTCCTGTGGGAATGATCTCTGCAATAATTATCCATAAAACAAGAAAATGTAAATAACATGTTAAATTTGGACTGCATTGTGTGCAGGAGTCATGCATCTAGTATTAGAAACAAACCACAAACATCTCATGTTCCAATACTGTGATTCTATATTAAACAAACAAATGTACCCAACAAACTGTTTAAATTAAATGTTGATAAGCACCAAGAAAACAAACAGCTTGCAACACTGTTCATTGCAAAATGAATACACTTGGAAGGCGGACTGATGGGATTTCACCGTGTTACTGGAAAGACTAAAATTTTAAATAAACACATAAATAAATAAAAAGTTTTATATTTTCCTGTAAGTCTGAATTAAGAGTAATAATAATGATGATGATGATGATAATAATAATAATTTAATAAAGTATTATTATTGACAGACACAACAAGACATATTTCTACATCACTATTCCCAAAATCCATTCATCATCTCTAATCTGACCTGAGCACTGTAAATAAATAACAGCCTACTGCGAGTGCTCCCAAACAAGTGTGCCAAGAAGAGCTTAGGAGAGGACTTCCAGAGACGGTCCTCCCCATCTTGGCTTTGCCAGCGTCCCGGGGTGAGTTTATGATGCTGAGCTGATCGCCATCCATCTCTTTATCCCAGAAGTAAGTTCTGCACCTTCCGGACTGTCTCCGAGAGCGAAGGGGAGCAGAAGCGCGGTTGCTTTGCGGGAGCTGCGCTCGCTGCCCCGCGTCCTTCTCCCGGACGGCGCTGCCTGCAGCACGGACAGCGGCACAGAGCTCTCCCGGGCTTTGCACTGAGCTNCTTCAAAAGTTTCCTCCCAAAATTTACCCTAAACAATGATGGGCAAATCCCACAACACTGCTCACTTACTCATCATGTTCTCATTCCCTTCCCAGTCAGCTGAGGTGAAAAACCAAAGGACTTATGAGTTTACATCTCTACCACCAATATCTACCTGGAGGAAATACCTGAATTTCCCTTCAACATTGTATAGTTGCACTTCACTCCTTCTCCATGAAGGGTTGGTCCAGGTATGTGAAGCACTTCGACACATCAGCAGAGTTCAGCTTTTCTCCATGTAGCCCTGACAGGCAAGAGCACACATGAAGCTGACTGTTCATCACTTCCTTAGGGAATGTATCTCCAAAACCAGGACATGGCTTCAACCACAGCCAACAGCAGGATTTCCACAGATGGAGGGTCAGCCTCTGCAGTTTTAATTTAGCTCCCATTCCTGCTCTTAGATCAATACAGGGGTTTTTGAAGCACAAAGGGTTTATCTGTGACCTCTGAAGGACACAGACCACTGAACCATAACCCTGTCATTGCTGCCTCTGTCCTCCAGCTGAACTACAGCAGCCTCCCAAAGCATGCACGCCAGACTGAATTTTTCTTTCCCAAATTGAAGGTTAACCCTGCTGGTAGAAACTCACTGGAAGCAATGAGCTGTCACTTCTCAGAGAATATATGCTGCTGATGCTGACCACAGCATTCATTTCTTTCATAGAATCATAGAATCATTTAGATTGGAAAATACCTCCAAGGTCATTTAGTCCAACTTCAGCACCTCAGTGTCTCTCCTGCACTGAGGCAATCAAAACTGAACCCAAGATTTGAGGTGTGGCCTCCCCAGTGCCCAGCACAGAGGGGCAGTCACTGCCCTGCTCCTGCTGGCCACACCACTGCTGACACATTCAGGATGTCCCTGCCCTTCTTGGCCACCTGAGCACACCCTGGCTCGTGTCCAGCCCCTGCTGCCCAGCACCCCCAGGCCCTTTCCCACTCAGCAGCTTTCCAGCCACTCCGTCCCAGCCTGGAGCTGCAGGGAGTTGTTGTGAGCCAGGGACAGCACCCGGCATTGGCCTGGCTGGGCCTCACTCCATTGCCCCAGCCCAGGGATCCAGGCTGTGCAGATCCCCCTGCAGAGCCTTCCTGCCCTCCAGCACATCAGCACTCCCACCCAGCTCGGTGCCATCTGCAAACTGGCTGAGGGTGCACTTGATCCCCTCATCCAGAGCATCGATAAAGGGATCACACAGGACTTGCTCCAGTACTGACCACAGCAACAATATCTTTCTGCAGCCATATTCCTCTTGGAACATGGATCTGTAAGCCTCCCAAGCCTCTTCTGACCTTTCTCAGGCAGTGTGTGATCGTGCTTTTGGAGGCTTATGTTTCTGAAGTTCCACACAAGCAAGCCCAGGATGGTACTCTGGTTCCAGAAATAACTAGATGTGGTAATCATGGCAGTCTTTGGTCTAGCCCCTTCAAACAGAGTTTTTTTGCCTGACTGAAAATTATCTGTCAAGAAACGGGAGGGGAAAGTGCAGCTAGAGATAGAGCAAGCTCAGCTTCTTAGAATGTAAGGGGGATTTTACCTAGCTTTGGCAATTGTGAAGTATTTGCTGCCATAACTGTAGGACCTACCCCCAGACTATAGAGCCTGTGCTCTCAGGTGAAATTCAAAAGCTGCTTGCCTTCCTGGAAGTCTGCCCAAAGTTTATGAGAGTCCAGATACACAGGATCGTAATCAGATTCACTCTTCAGGAACGCTGTCACCTCCATGTATTGGTGAGGAGAACTCATTTTCTACACATTTACACCACATACCATCTCACTAAACCTGCACAAAGTCTGAGGCAAAGGTTTCAGGCACAGAAGTGTGCTTGTCAGGGTAGTATCTCTTTGGTGCTTTAGAAGACTTCAATGCTGAATTGAAGCCCGATTAAAAATACATAAATAAATGTTGTGCTCTATAAATAGTGACTCAATGCTTCATCTAATCATGTGCTTTTATGCAGCCATCATCTCTGCCAAGACAAGGAGCAAAGCCTGGAGAGCAAAGTCTTGCCTTCAGGCATTTTAAATATTCAACTTTCTGAGTCAGTGTTCTTACTGGGCTGAAGGAACAAAAGAGGGACTCCATTCAGAGCAAACTCACACAACAACCTTTACTATCCCAAAGAGCATTGGTGTATTAACCCCACACTGGTTAGTGCACATATGCACATCATATGCACTTTCATGTACTGTGTCGCTCAGATGTGTGTAACTGCAGATCACATCTAAAAGAAGCTAGGCAGGCTTTCAGAAACATGCCAAAGATTAAGAACATACAACAAGCCAACTCCCCCACATAAGCTCTCATCATAATCATTCTCTGTAACAGGATATAACCACTAAAAGAAAAAGACACAAAACAGAACCACCACACACCCCCATTTTCCCCACAAATCTACTATTAAGTTCAAGCTTCAAAGTGAGCCTTATTTAAACCAAACAGACTTTTAAAACAAATATAGTGCTACTACAATATTGGATTCAAATATTGTAAATTACATTTACATTTGGGGATATTTTAAAGAAAAAAGCAAGTACAGTGTAGGCAAAAGTCCAGTTATCAAAAACTAAAGTATTAGTTCTTTAAACACTTAAAGAACTGTGTACTATTGCTCATATCAACAGACTTACAATGTAAGTCTGTTTTATCATGTACTTAGAAACATGCTAGGGAACAGAAGCTGAAATATGTATATGTTGTCACCAGAATATTCCCAAAGGCTATATTACATCTATCAGTATTCAGCATATATTTCAGCATTAGAAAATTTAGCCCACCTCTTAGTACTTGAAAATACTATTCATAAACACTTTCAGCTTCAAAGTCATCACAGCATCCCAAGCAACATACTAAGATGCTGCCAAAGAGAGGTATTTGATATCCATATCACTGCTCTATGTATCTATTTTTAAAAATCAGTTTTACTGATGACTAATGTTTTACTTTAAGCAACCTGCACACAGGGAAGGCTCAGAGCCAACAAGAAAAACAACAGAGAAAAGGAAATACTCTGAAATTGCAGAAGAAATCACTCTTCCCAAGCAGGAAAGCTCCTGAAGGGTTGCCAGCAAGCACTGACAACCAAGCAGCCAGGAAAGCCAGAGCATGACAAAGTGTTATTCTTTCCACCCAGCGCCAGAGAAAGCAGGTACAAGCTTCCCTGCTTTGCTAGTTCCATATTCTCCTGCTCTGGCAACAAGCAAGCATGGACCTGATTAAATAGCATCTCTTTTTCAATAGATGGTCCAGTTCGAGCAGGGTGAAGAAAGAGAGGAGGAGCAGGGTGTAACACACATGCATTTCTTCATGTTTGGCTGACAGTTGAGATGATACCCAGGGCAGGAGCCATCCTACAGCTGTGCTCTGTGGAGAAGGACAGAGACACACTGCAATCCAAACTTCACCCCTGAAGCTATTTCATAGTAAAATGCGCTGAATGAGACTATTAAAGACAATTCAGAAATTATAATTACAAATTACAATTAGAATAGTGATTGTATTTTCTGGAAAAGGGTATTCTTCTTTAATTCCCTCTTTGACTTTACCAGAGCCACCAAATCTCTTGTATGAACTGTGGTTACAAAGCATAGAAACTTTCAATTATCTTCACATCACCTGCAAAACAGCAACATGACAGTCTTGTAACTCTGGGTTTTGTCAGGTGAACCAATTTGGTATCATAGCATTTATTTAAAATATTATAATACAATAGTTTGTAACTTTGGTTTCACTTTCTTTGTTCTGTCCCATGATGAAACACTGGGTAAGTATGTATATGTCAGCACAGCACTTTGTTTCTAAAAGCTGATTAAAAATGCATTCTTTAAAAAGGAAATATATGGAAGTGACTTTGGAGGCCTAGATTTTAAGCTTCTTTCATTTTTTTGACATCTGTTTGCTGAGTGCATATAATTTCTCCCTTGAATTATTTAAATGTCCCAGTGCTTTTTTCATAAAAGGAAAACTGAACCCAGATGCCCAACCTCAAGATGAAGAAACCTTAAAAATACAATAAAGTAGAGTTAGTAAAAAACTGGAATTCTCATCCACTGGGAAAACCTAGTATTTTAAAGAGATATATTCACTGGAATATCATCTTTAAATTCCTGTGAACATTCCAGAAAACTATACTAAGAAATCTCCAAATATTTTCTTTCATTTTGCCTTTTTCCCTACCTTCAGCCTTAAAAATCTGAAGAGTTTGGGTGTCTGATACTGTTCTTGCAGATGAGGTCGATGACCACACATCCTTATCCTGCTGTTCTTTGCCCTGATGTAAAAAGCCCGACATGCATTGAGGAGCCAAGCCTGAAAAGGAGATGTTGTCCCTTGAGAGGAGCAATGTCCCACAGGAATTGCCACTGCAGGCTTTCCCACAAGGAATAGCTAATTTATAGACTCCCTACAGACAAAATACACAGATGGAAAATTTGCCCTGCTTCTACAGAAAGCCTACAAGTGCAAACTGTAACAGGAATCCATTAAGGAAAGAAGCAGAATTAAATGGGATTTCTTAAAACCATAACCTGCCAAGAGATATTTTGGATTATTTTGAATAGACTTGATACGCCAGGTAATAGCATTTTCCAAAGGAAAAATTAAGCCCTTGTTTAATCCATCTCAACTACTCATCCCTGGGGTTTCCAGTCTTGCAGTTCTCCTGGGGACAAGGAGGTTGCTTACAACCTCTCTTCTCACATTGCATTGCCGTACTTTTACATTTGCATTTTGAAAGTGCTAATCTTTAGCTGGAAATTAATTGTACTTAGGGCAAAAAA
>VWZN01012492.1:82132-122504 GCA_013396955.1 Regulus satrapa | reverse complement strand
AAAAAAAAAAAAAAAAAAAAAGAGGATGCATGCATATTGGAGGTGTAAATATAAAGCAGGGCAGTTTCCAAAGCAGAAGTACAATACTTGGAGAGGAAGAGGGAAGAAAATGCTGAAAATAAGGTTGTTCAGATAAATTATGTTGTACTTCATAATTTTAAGATGGACAGAGATATGCAAGATTTCCTTTCTGCCTCATTATCCACACGGCCACAGCTTACCCCACAGGCCTTTACCACCTCCTCAGGGCAGCAGGGACTTGCAGGAGTGGAAACTCCTTCCCTCAGACCAAAACTTGGGAGTGCAGGAAAACAAACAAGGGACTACAGCTTGGTCCAAACCCAGAGCAGCTCCAGCACACTCAGGCAAAACCACTGAAATGCCCCAAAATGAAGACAAGCGAGCAGTCACCAGCTGCCTCTGCTTCAGACACTTTGGGAGTGTGAGCTGTGATGCTAATCTTTGCATTTAAGGCAGTAAAGGCTTTGGAGAGCAGAGGTTTCTTTAGGAGAGCAGACAGAGATCCAGCCAGACTGCCCTTTTCAACTGGCATGCAGTGAATCAAGAGCAGGACCATGCCCTCAGAGACAGGTTTTGCTTTCTTCCTCCAGAAAAGAAGACCCCGTGTCTCTCTCTCTCTCTCTCTCTCTCTGCATGCACACACAGACGAGACACTGTCTTTTCACACATCTTCTCCCTCCTCTGCCCTCTTCCACCCTCTCTTCCTACTACCATCATTACTTTGGGATGCTGCTATCAAAACTTATCCTGCTCCCCTTTCCATGACTGGGCAGCCCCACCAGTCTGAGCCACAGCAGTAATTTGGGAGGCTAAAGGCAGGACTTTCAACCCCCTCAAAGGGCATTTAGAAACCAAACTCCTCATGCTAAAAGCAATGGTTTCTAAAAACCATAAGCAGCCTCAGCAAACTTCAGACTTACTTTGCAAGTCACTAAAGTTGAAGCAAACCTCATCTGGTACCAAGAAAAGTTTTTTTGTGTCTTGGAAGCTACACAAAACATTTATTGTCATGAGAGTGATGAGAAAGTAGAAATTCAAAATCTGACAATCTATCTAGAAAAAAAGTTAAGAGCTCAAGCCAGTCATTGCAGCTGAGCAAGCTCCTAGCATGTTTGGGAATGCACATATGATGTCCTCATATGCTCTCTCATCCCAAGGATTCAGAGGGTAGCTGACCTTCCACCCCCCAGGGAATCAGCCAGGCTGGAGGCCTGTCCACAGAGACGTTAATGTTTGTGAAAGGGAACCATGTGTAGGACCACGCCCTGGCAGTAAGCAGGGCAGGAGCAGCACAAGAGCCTGGTTCTGACCTCTTGTTGACTGTCAGAGGCAATCACTGAACCCCAGTTACCACAGGTTTGCTGACGTCTATGAATTGCTATCCAGTGCAAACTCCGCTCTGCGCCTGAGCCTGAATTTCCATCCAAATACAATATAATGGCTCACTCTCAAGTCACCTCTAACTTTTATTTCCTGCTATGAACTAGATTTCATGCAGTGCTGGGAACTGCCTCTTGGGGATATTAGGTTTCGAGGTCTCATAAATCAGCTTTCCATTGAATAATGATTTTTTAAAAAAAATTCTTTGGTTTTACTTACATATATACCACTTGTTGAATAAGAGTGACTCAACAGTGCAAGGAAATATCTCATTTAAAGTTCCGTGCAAATACATACAACCAGGTGCTGAAGAGTATGAGACCTCAAAAGTCATCTCTGTCTTGGAGATAACAGCTATCTTGGGCAGTAGAAAAATAGAAAAATCTTCCTGAAACACCAAACAGAGAGCTTTTGTTCACACTCTAGTGAGCTATAAAGTCTTCCAAAGCCAAAGAATAAATGCTGTTTTAACATCACAGAAAACAGTTACTTTCTGAAGCTTATGACCTGCTTAGGGTCAGGGCATTCTAGTGCAGCTGTAAATGTGTTATCACGATTACTACATGTCTGCTTGGACTCATATTCAGCAGAAAAATACAAAACTAATCTCAGGACCTGCCAGTTTTAGACTACCCATTCTGTGAAGAGCCCTTAGGCAGAGAACTTGCTGCTAAGAAACCCAAAGGTCTGGAAAAAAATCAAAGCGACTTTTTGCAGCCATGGGGATCTGGATCTTATTCTGCTCTGGTTGTACATAATTTTTTAATGTCAAATATTCTTTGCATTAACACGCTTTTCTGTCTTGGGCAAGGACAAAGGAAGGTAAGACTTCTGCTTCCTTGATTTTAACCTACTATTACCATCTTCAAAGGCTGACCTTTTTCTGTCACAGAAAGCACACTAACCTAGTTTGGAAAGTACCTCAATGGGCCTCTGCTCAACCTCCCTGCTTGAAATAGTGTTGGACAGAGATGGCACATCCCTGCAGATTCCTGCACAACAATCTCCACTGGTGTGGATTCCCCAGCCTCTCTGGCTAAGTGAACCCAACCCTTACAGACAGAATTTTCTTCTCTGATGTCTGAATTATCCCTCCTTTTTGCTGCAGGCTTATATCAATGGGCCATTTTCCATCTGGTGTTAGAAGGGGAGGGGGCATGAAAGCTTGTGCCTTTCTCATCTTTAAAATTCTTAGAAAATCGTAGGCACAGAGCAAAGGACATAGAGGACCAAACGATACAGACTGAGCAGAATTTCTGTGTTAGTTTTATTCTCACATTAGACAAATTTGTCATTTTTATTTTATTCTACATGCTAATGTGTGGCAACACCAGCTGCCAATTTAGAGAGACATACTTGGCCTGCCAAGATTTATGTCAAAAAGCTTCGCATCCCTTACTTAATTCTCCTGATAGTCACCAACCCTTCCAGAAAGATAGATTTACTTGGCACTCTTTAAAAAACACTTACTTGATGAATGATGCTACCTCAAATCATGAGACTCACAAACTCAAAGCTCTTTGTCTAATGAAAACTATTACTGCTTTTTAATAAGTTCTTCAGCATTTAAAAATAGCACTCCTAATTTCCTGCTCCACCGAGCACCACCTTGACTTCAAGTCAAATTATTCACAACCTCTTCTCCACCAGCCCTGGGGGATACAAGTCTTGCATTTTGGGGCTAAGTACTTCTCTCAACAGCTGTGAGAAGCTCTCTGAAGCAGGAAAGAGCAACTCACTCCTAACAGTATCAGACATCAAAGCTAAGCCACCCTTTTTTCCCTGCTATTGTAACCCAGATGTAGAGTAACAAGCAGTAACACCAGCAGGATTTCTTAGAAGCAACTTATACTCAACTAAATAATATTGTGGGAGAGCAATAGCCCATGAAAGAGATAACATTACCACGCAAGTAAGCTTTAGCAGTTTTAGCTTGCTCTAGTTCTCACCAGGCAGATTTCTCTCATGAAAACACCAGAGGCATAATACTCACAACACAAACCCAAGCAGAAGTGTGTTACTGTGCCAGTGTCACAAACCTCAGTACTGATATTTAAAGCAGCTCTTTCATCCATAAAATCATACGTGGGTGCTGCACAGAGCCCTCCAGAGAACCACAGATATCCTTGCACAGGTGTCATCCCAAGATCCAGGCACGCAAGAAACTCACAGAGCCTTCACATAGATGGAAACTTCACCCTTCACCCCAGCATGAGCAGCACCAGGACCAAGGGCATTCAGAGAGCACAAACATCACCAAAACCAATGATCTCCATATTCCATTGTCTGGCCCTTCTTCAGAAATTGTCATTAAATACTTCTTCCACTGCTTCCTGAATTTTGTCAGCTCTCCAAACCCACTAAATTTCTTTACATGTTTTTGTAAATCACTTTTTGAGTTACTTTGTTTTTTTCTTGTTGACAGTTCAAGCATCTCAGATATTCTTACAGGCAAATGAGTTTCTTAAAAGTCTGGTCCTTTCCCAAACTGCCTGACTTCCTGGAAAACTGACATTCCTCAAACATTTTTACAAATCTCCCTGTTAATTGCTTCATTAGAACATCCTTCTGTGATTACATTTTTGTCTGTAAGACACAAAAAGAAACAGTGCACCCTAGTGTGACCTACTTTTCTATAAAACTAGAAAAAACATTTTTAACAACATGGGAGATTAATTCTGCACAATATCTGCCTTTTAAAGTTCAAACAGAATTTTTCTAGGGATTGAAGAAAAACAGTTTTTTCTGAAAAAATGTTGTAACTCAGGGCTTGGTCAAATGGTCAATGGGAGCTTCCCAGCTCTCTCCTAATAGTCACTTTATATAATTTTTTATTCTTCAGCCAATGTAAAAGGGGGAAAACCAGTCAAATACAAGCTGCCTGCATTTTCTGAGTCAGTTATCCAACAGCTCTGATAAGAGACTGTGTCCTGATGTTGTGGATCTGTGAAAAAAAATACCAGAAAGTTCTTTCTCTACAAAATTTTTATTTGGGCTATTGACCTATTGAGTTAATGCAAACTGCTTTTTCCTGAGCAGGCAAATTGCTCATCTTGAAGGAGAGAAAAAATAAAATCCAAAGAAAACTCCTGTTTTTCCATGTAGATAAAACTCTAGCTGGCTCCAAGAGAACTACTTGTAAAGGTTTTAATGCAAAACCAGAACAACCTCTGAACGACTCTGCTAGAAGAGGGCACATGAATACAGTGAGAACACATACTCATAAAACATGAAATTATTAATTTGCAATATATAACATTTGACGTTCAAAATACATTAAAAAGTCCATTAGAAGCATTTAATCCAAAAGCTAAAAGAAAATTATTCCATTACATTCAACTGTAGTGTTTCTCCAAATCTCCCAGCAAACTCAATTGCAGCTTCTCCTTAATTTTCCCAACCTTTATTCCATGTGCATGCAACTTTCCTATGAAAGAGCACAAGTTTTCTAGAAATTAATTTCAAGCATGACATGAGTTTCTCTAAAAGAGACAGGGCACAAGGATGCTGTGTCTAACACATGGCAGCTCTTGCCTTCATTCTCCGTCTTACAAACCTTCCTGGAGGATTACTTATTCTATAAACAGTCTTGCTGGACACAGATGGCTGGAAAAAAACAAAATAAAAACCTGTTGACATTTTCCTTCAGATTTTTTGACACTGTTTAAGTGTATATATGCTTTTACATATACACAGAGAAACCAGACACAGGACAACCTATTCTCCTAGATATAAAAAATATTTTAAAAGCTAACAATTCCAAAAGAAGGCTAAAATTGTGAGTGTAGTTTTTTTTGTTTTTTCCACTAGACCTTCTAGGGAAATGACTTGTGGTGATAATAATAACAGGTATATTAATTCCTTAAGTAAATATCATGCTCTCTATCTTTTTCTGCTAGCACTGTTTTGGCCTTATTATATATGCAGAGGGATCTGTACTTTGGCCACAGAGAGTTTTTGAACTGCCTTTAACCAGAACTTTCTGAAATCAATAGCATCCATACGCTCCAGTGCACCCAGCTTGTTTCTCCAGGGACTGGAAAGAGGCCCCGTTTAATACACGCTTAATTCAATTAAGAGCTACACAGCGATAGCCTTTGGTAAATTTTAACCTCCTCTCCACGCATCGTTTACTAACCCACCATTAATTAAACACAGTTATTAAAGTAGCGTGTTTATAATTACTGCATTTTCAATGAATGAACAAAAGCTATTTATGGGGCCTAACAAAACGGCGCCTGTGCATTCACAGCGCGGGGCTGAGCGTGGATGCCCAGAGCCAGCTGGCATTTCGACAGCACAAACAGCAGTCCACAGACACACAGAGGCAGGTCGGCACAAATATCTTCTGCCCAGAAGGAAACACTGCACTGGAATGCTTCAAATTCCTGCTTTGAACATTTACTGCTGAAAAACACTCCGCTGCCAGGTGCCTGCATACCCAGAGGAAGCACTAACCCCAGCTTACCAGCACAGTCCTTCTGCAGATCTAGCAGGTTGTGATCCATTGTCTTTATAAGTGCTTTGGAATAGCTTGGCACCAAGTGTCATTAGGTACTAGGAAATATTAGATACTAGTGTTGCCACCACTTTCAAACATTATCTCTCATCGAACACACCTCTGGAAAAAATCTACTCTGGGTGGAAAGGCATGCTCAGGGATGGTTGACTGACAAGTCCTCTGTGCAGCCAGTGGCATGATGCCATGAAACACACAAGCCTGCAGAAGTGGACAGGGATACAGGATGTGCAGCCCACACCTTCCCACTAAATCACGTTCAGCACCTTCAGGTAAAAAGATTAGGGTTCTTCAGATGAGGCAGCATAGGACTGACACTGCATGTGGACTAAGGCAGATGCAATACCCAGAATACCCACAGGCCTTTCATTGTGCATTAGCAAATTCAAACAAACTAGCCAAGTGACAGCAAAGGTAGAGAAACAAAGGATTTCTAACCCACACCACTAATCCAGAAATTTCTAACAAATGCATGAAAACTCAAGCACAGATCTGAGTTTTTTTAAAGGGAAAAAAAGCAGTTTTGCCTGTCTTTACAAAAACAAAATGCTAGATGTTTGTGCATGTCGCTTTTCATTCATACGTAAGAAAGCGTATGACCAAACCCTCCTACATTGTTCTCTCTGGGAATGTTCTTAGCCTAAGTGGAGCAGTGGGAAACTTAGTTTAGACTTAGCTCACAAAATCAGCAAGAAAATTGTCAGTCTTTCTTCTACAAATGTAGTGAATAGAGCATCTCAAGAGATATGACGACAAATTTGTTACACTGGTTTCAAATCCCTCATAGGGAGGGGACTATACCCTGGTCACCTGCCTTTTGGATGGTTTCCACTAGCATGTTTTATTTCATATCAAATACCTGTGATGTTTGGCACAGGTGGCTCTGCAAGCCAGGTGAGGGCAAGACATGGGCTGCAGCTCCCTGCTTAACCAGACACTGATGTGCAGTAGAGAAGAGAACCTTCAGCACTGAATCACAACTCTGTCTTCTTGGGTGAGGGTGCTCTCAAAGTTGGAGAGGCCTTGTATGGAAAGGAGGAAACTGGGTGAACAGCCTCATCACATAGTCAGTGGGCAGGAAGTGCTGAATAAAAAAGTAAAATAAAGTCCCAGGTGAATGGAAAAGAGGAAACATCATACCCATCTTTTAAAGGAAAGAAAAGAGGACTCAGGGAATCACCTTTCACCCTCACCTCTCTGCCTGGGAAGATCACGAAGCAGATTCCCCTAGAGACTGTGCTAAGGCACTTGGAGGACAAGGAGATGATTTGGGACAAGAAACCAGCACAGCTTCAGCAAGGATAATCCCCCTTCACTGACCCAGTGACCTTCTGTGATGGAATGACCACATCAGCAGACAAGGGGAGGGCCAGAGATGCCATTGATCTGGACTTCTGTAAAGCCCTTGACACGATCCTCTACAACATCCTTCTCTTGAAACTGGAGAGAGATGGGTTTGATGGGTGGACTGGTAGATGGATAGGAATCTGGTTAGAAGGGTGTACCCAGAGTGAAGTGATCAGTGGCTCGGGGTCCTGATGAACATCAGGGACAAGGGGAGACCCTCAGGGGTCCATACTGGGACCAGTGTGATTTATTACCTTTATTTATGACACCAACAAAGGGATAAACCCTCAGCAAGTTTGCGGATGTCAACAAGCTGAGGTGTGAGGACACACGTGAAGGGCAGGATGCCATCCAGAGGGACCTGGACAAGCTGGAGGAATGGGCCTGTGGCAGTCTCATGATGTTTAACAGAGCCAAGGGCTGGTGCTGCCCCTGGGTCAGATCAGCCCCTGGTGCCAGCACAGGCTGGGCATGAACAGACCCAGAGCAGCCCTGCCCAGAAGGGCTTGGGAGTGCTGCTGGGTGAGAGGCTGGACACGCCCCGGCCATGGCACTCAGAGCCCAGAGAGCCAAAGGTGTCCTGGGCTGCACCAGAGCCCCGTGGGCAGCAGGGCAGGGAGGGGATCCTGCCCCTCTGCTCTGCTCTGCTGAGACCCACCTGAAGCCCTGCATCCAGAGCTGGGCTCCCAGCACAGCAGGGACAGGGACCGGATGCAGGGAGCACAGAGGAGGGCACTGAAAATGATTAGGACAGTGAGGGATGGAGCACCTCTCCTGAGAGAACAGACTGAGGGAGATGGGACTGTTCAACCTGGAGAAGACTCCATGGAGGCTTAATGTGGCTTTTCAGTAAAGGGGGACTTGTAAAAAAGATAGGGACAGACTTTTTAGTAGGCCTGTTGTGACAGGACAAGTGGTAGAGATTTTAAACTAAATGAGTGTAGATTCAGACCAGATGTAAGAAATAAATT
Source organism: Regulus satrapa (assembly GCA_013396955.1). Classification (NCBI taxonomy): domain Eukaryota; kingdom Metazoa; phylum Chordata; class Aves; order Passeriformes; family Regulidae; genus Regulus; species Regulus satrapa. Next base: position 114,266 of record VWZN01012492.1, on the reverse strand, counting down.
TTTTATGGTGACAGTGTCACAGTTTGCCCAGAAAAATGGTAGATGTTGCATCCCTAGAAACATTCAAAGTCAGAATGGGGTTGTGAGCAACCTGATCTAGTTGGCCACTGAAAAGTGGCCCTGCCCATGGCCGGTGGGTTTGAACTATTCCTCTGAAGATTCCCTTCAGAGAACCCAGCCTATCTTACAATTATATGATTTGTCAAAATACAGCAGAAAGGCTGCTACATACAACAGGACAATGATGTCTGTCAACCTCATCCTTCAGTCTCTGGTTTAACAAATGTGCATCATTCAGAAGATAGGTTAGAAGAGAAGCACAAAAACTTTCCCCTTAATCCTTATTTTAAAATTATTATGAAATCCTTCTCTTATTTTACTTCATTTTTTATGTAAAAAAAGAAACACCATTTTGCTTTGCCAGCAGCATGAAAAACTTCACACCTGTTCCCAACAGCATTGCTACACAGCCCCTGTTCACTGAACACATTTGCAACTCAGGAGCAATTACTCCTGGAGCATATTGCAGTTTAGCCTGCTCATTTGTCTTCTAACAATTATTCTGCTTTTCAAAGAACAAACTCCTCCCCTCACATGAGCAGATGGGGAAATGTCATCTCTCGTTCTTAGAGAAGCTTTGACCAATATTCTGACTTGGGCATTAAATAGAGCAGAAGTCTGTGGAGCTACCTATGCTTTATGGCATACATTTTTTTATGCATGAGCTCTGCTGTCAACAATGTCAGCAGGAATATGCATGATGTTACATGCAGTGTTTGTCAGCTGGTCGCTTACTATGCAACAAGGGCCCGGGAGCAGCAGAGAGTGGAAAATCAGAGCCCTCTTCATTTGAATTTATAATCTCCAAAATCAGGACAATGAAGGAAAATACCAGAAAATGGCCCAAGCAGCAAGATTTAGACCAAGATTCAAGATGCTGAAGGTGCAGGAGCACTCAGGAGCAGTGGTGATGACTCAGCCTGTGGAAAAATGCAAGAGGCAGAGAGGCACACAAATACAAGTGCTGGAGGAATACACACAGCACAGAAAGCCAAGGGAAGCAGGGCCTGCCCCCAGCCTGCCAAGGACAAAAGCAGCTGACTGACAAGGAGCCCAGGGAAAGGGGCAGCCTGGAAGGCATCTCTGCTCAGGCAGGACCACATGGAATACAAATGTCAGTGCTGGGGACTTGTTCTTGGGGACAGCTAAGAGAGGTGTCCCCCCACTCCGAGGCAGGGTGTGAGGGATGCACTTGGCACCATTCACAGCATCACTGGAGACTACAGTGACAACAAGGGGACACAATAGCACTCTTTTGTGGTCAACAGCTGGCAATGTCCACTATACTCAGAGGCTGCAAATCAATTTGCATTATAATCTCCTCGGTTTGCATGCCTGAATCATATCATATTTAGTTTCTAGAAAAAGATCTGTCACTGTATTTTAAATTTTTTTTGTTGATGAGAAAGAGGAAAAATTAGTTTTCATTTAAAATTGCTGACTTCTGTAGTGAAGATGAGTGGGAAAGTATGGTTGCCAAAATAAAGAAGAAATGTAACTGCCTTTCACTGAACAAATTTCCCTTGAAACCTGGGATAGGCATTATTCTCCTCAAAGAAGCAAGTCAGTGACAATGGGGAAGGAAGAGGCAAGCAGCTACGGGAGAAGTGAGCTGTACATAGCACAAAAAAACCTCCAAAGCAATATGTAACAGTGAAAACAAGAGTGAGATTTCTCTGTGCTCGCCATCAGGATATACCAAATATTTCCAATATTAGACTGCTCTTTACAGCTAAGCTATCAACACTGCTGAAGACTAGCAGTAGCTGGAAAGAGAGTGGAGCAGCCACATTTAGCTCCAACAAACTGTTTACCTGCAGTTTTTCCTCTTCCTAACCATTTGCTAATGATGTATGTTACAAACTTTGTGTAACATAGAAAGCAAACTGTGGCATGTAAGCCACTGTTGTTACCTGTGAACTTTGCCATCCCATTTACACACTGGAGGGGTTTATTTGATTTTTACATCAAGCATCAAGCAGCAAGGGTAAAACAAACAAAACAAAGCAGTTAGTCAGCCAAGTTTCAGTGCCTCTGATGGGACCCAAGCAGACATCTCAGTGATGTGCTTTGGCTCTCAAACCAGACTACTGGGAGCATAACAGAATTGATAAAACAGTGAGTAATTATGCATAACAATGGCTGAAGGAAGCAGTTGCCGATGCAGCTGCTGAAACATCTTTAAACTGTTGTCTTGTTGGCAAAAGGAGAGCTTAGAATAAGTAAAAATTACTGCAAGTACCAGGAAGATTGTGCAGCACAGTTGTCTTCAGAAGGAACAAAGCCTCAAGTGTTGGTGTGGTTGAAGACCCTTATTGGGTATATTTTGTTTCTCTTTTGAGTTGTTCTTATAGCATAATAGTTCTCCTTTGCGTACCCTAAGGGTCAATGTGAGGTTATGCTCCACCTTTCTGGAAGAGCTATCAGAATTCTGGTTGGAAAATTGCCCTCTTTTTGACCTGTTCCGAACAGAGTGCTTACATATGGAATTATTTATCCCCTTGTTTCCAGACCTTCATTCAGGGATCTGCTTAGAGACTTCCTCCCTTAAGCATACATTTCAAAAGAGCATTTATGTCTCCAGTGATGCCTGTACTAGATTTGGATGTCTGAAATCCTGCCTTTTCCTCCGAAGTCAGGAAAGCCTTTTGGCTGTTTTCAGTAGCCTACTGAGTATCTCTCTGGTGCAAAGGAGGGGACAGATCTGTGCAGCTTGGGGAGCACATAAGTGTGCCACCAGCCTGGGATGCAACTGAAATGCCAAAAGGATGCAGGGCATGCCACCAAAAGCTCTTGCAGCAGACAGAATGAGAGTACATTCAGGGAGACTACAACCACTCTCACCCCCAAAGAGTCTGGAGCACAGAAGGTATTCCTCTATCAGACAAGAATAGAAGATTCTGTAGAGCGGTTAGTGAGACAGACACAAACTTAATTTGAGAACTTAAGCCATTTTATTCATGGAACTGCTCTGCAGCACTTGCAGTATTGACATGAGCAGACTGTAATTGCCAGGATTGTTTTCTGCTGAGTTCTCACTTTCCAAAAAGTCATTACCCAATCAGTATGGAAAGTCATTAGCTAATCCCCTTAGGATCAGACTGTTAACAGAATTTGGTGGATTGCCTGGACACTAGCCAAAAATATTGTATATCAACACACAAACTAAGGAAACATCTTAAGGATTACTCAGCTGCACTGGGCAGAGCCCCTGCTCAAAGGCTGGGCACTTTTCTGTGCCGAGTTCACAACTCATTCTGGGAGAATTTCTGATGTGTCCTAAATTGTGCCAGTCTATAATCCCCATAGTCACTGCTGCACTTCTAACAGCATGTTCCCTGTGCCAGCAAGAAGAGCTGCAGAGGTGGCTCTGCACTGGTGGAGAAGGTGACCATCAGTGGGCAACCCACAGCATTGCAAGATAAACCAGGCGTGTTTAAACACCAGATTAACTAATGCAAAACTGCAGGCTAAAGAAAAAAAACAGCCTAAGGATTAAAGATTAGAGTGTAGGGAATTGGCTGAGGCACAGGGAAGATATAGCAGGCAAGGGATATCAAGGATACCTGGATTTAGCAAAATCAGGGAGACCAGAGAAAGAGAAAATTGCAATTTGAGATGAGGATTTGCAAGGATTACTTCTTAAGAAAAATTCTAGGCAGAGTCCTGTGGTTTGGTGGGAGACTATTGCTGGCCACAGTGAAGGCAGCTGCAGCTTGACTAAACAACTTTTCTAGAAATAATGATTTAGTTAAGGCACATCTTGTCTCTAAATGCACGACAGCTCTGCTTTTTTTTGCTTTTTTTTTTTTTTAACCAGTTATTTCTCCATTAAAAATGTGTCTTCTGATGAGAAACAGCAATTCATATGAGCAAAAACTGGTGGTTACCATGGGAGAGAAAATGAAATTCAGTTCCCAGTAGGTTCCAAGTACACTCCTAAATGAGCTGCATGCATGGAAAACATGCCCCATGGGATTCTGACACAGAGGAGGGTGCACTGCAGCATAGGCAGGAACGTGATGGTGGTTTGATGACCATCTGCACCTGGTAGCATCCAGAATATGATGGTGATAGAAACAGGTACAGGTAGAAGAAAAGGAAAACCCACCCTGACTCATGAAGTAGAGTTTCACATTTCTACAGAGACGACAGTGCAAAAGCTAAGCAATGCCCCTTGGTAAATATTGTGGGTTTTTTTGCTTTACTATCTGGAGTTTAGCCCTTACAGATAACAGAAGCATTCACCCAAAACTGTGAGCCCCCCAGCTGTTGGGAAGCTTTCTCCCAGCATCTGTGGACAGCAAAAATCCTAGCATACAAAGCACTTTGTCTTGGATGCAGACATCTTATTCTCTGCATATAAGTCATTATACCAGCTGTGCTGCTCTCACAGGCACTTGTGTCAAGCCCAGGCAGTGCCTATCAACCTTATTGAACAACATACTCCTTGTCTGCAACAAAACACTTAAAATGTTTTGCAGAAAAGTGGTTGAAAAAGGAAAAAGAAAATCCCCTGCCTTCTGCAGATGCACATCCTTAGATTAGGCTCTGTTATACCCAAAACATTAAAACCTGTCTTATCTGGAGGAGTAGATCCAGCCTGCACACTTTGGTGATGGCCAGACCTAGAGCCTTTGTTGTTCCTTGCGTGGCTGCTCAGTGTTTCCAGCCTGTTGACACAGGGGCCCAGGGGGGACTGGCATCCTTCCATGCCAGTGCCCAGCTCTCTCCACAGGGAGCAGCAGCAGCAGCCCAGGCAGGCAGATGCTCACACCGTATTTTTCACAGCAGCTCAAGATTTGGAGTGTGTAGCATGGGAAACTGACCAGAAGGCCAGGCCAGGCAGCCACGGAGCTGGCTGCAGCCTGGCATCACACTGGCAATTAACTCTGGCTGTCTATAATCTGAGGAGAGGACACGCCGCATCACATGGCACAAAAATCCCTCCAAGTGATACCAGCTTTGCTTTTTATAAAATAAGTACCAGTTTCTGCTGCAATGCTTCTCCCAAGAAACTAAAGCAGAGTGCAAAATAATGCTTGGAAGACAGGGATTTTGTACATATTGAGAGTCAGGACAGCTACATCACAATATTTTGATGAAGTGAAATACTGATTACAGGTCTGTGGTACTATCTCCTTTCTTTGTGGGAAATATTAGTGATATAATCTGTATCCATGGTATGGAAACTGTGATCTGTTGAATAAATTTGGAACTATAATTTACTTAGTGTTTTCTTTCCCCCTGTTTTTTCATTGCTTTTAGGAGAAAGCCCTCCCACACAGTCAAATATTCTGCTGCAAGAAAATAGTCTGAAGTCATTCAAATCCACAAAGCAACTCCAGCTCTGGTTGCCCCCACATTTACAAAATTGCCCTGTGGTATTCTGGAAGAAGCACAATTTTTGTGGCAGAGTTTTGAGGTAAGAAGGAAGAAAAAATGCCCACAATTCCCTAAATCTTTCCATCCTATATTTTGAAAGGAAGAAAGAAGCATTTAAATTGCTGATGTATAAAAATAAACTTCAATAATATTTTGTGCTAAAGAAAATGGTTTTTTGCTTATATGTACTCATGTCTGGTAAAGTCATCTTTATAAAGAGGTTCAAAAAGAAACTTCCTAGAAATAAAGATAGCCATGACAGACTATAACCAGCATTTTTCCATTAATCATCTCGAATGAATACAGTGCGAAAGATTCCCAGACAACCTAGTAGGTGACTGAGAGAAATATTCCAGAATTTGGATCTTTTGCTGCAGGGGTGAGCGTCCGTCTGTGGAAAGGCTCAAAGAAAAGAAAAGAATGTATGCTCAGAAAGAGAGGTCTGAACACAGTAAGTCTTCGGAGCTGTGTAAGGCTGCAGAAAGGACAGCAGTCAGTTGTTCTACATATCCATTGAGAGTAAACCAAAAATTAATCAGCTTAATTGCCAACAAGGAGTATCTAGGCTACATATTAGAAAAAAAAACCTGCAGGACAGGGCAGTGAAACAAGCTAGAAGAAAATGGTTTTGCCTCAGGTTTTTAGAAGAATAGGCTAAATAAGCTATGACCCATCCATCAGGGATGGCCTAAGCATATTGTTCTGCTCTAGAATGGGCAGCTGGATTCCACAACTCCCAATATCCCTCTGGACCTACGTTTTGTTAACTTTCTAGTCCACACATCTCCTCAAAACAAAAATAGACACCCATCAGAAGACTGACACAAATCCCTGCAACGGCTGCAAGCACACGGATGCTGAGCTCTCTCTAAGAACACAGGCATATTTTCTTTCTATACCGACCCCAGAGCACAGTGCAGGAAAAGAGAGATTCACAGAGTTGCAGTCAATACCCGTCTAACAGCAGCTAGGCATGGGTAAAGCAAATATCAGTGGAAGAAAAGTTTCAGCTCTGATTTCAAGAGCAAAGCAGACACTTTCAATCACCAAGCAAAACAGGGATCGTGTCATTCAGCCAGAGACAACCATTCCCAAAGTACCATCAGAGGCAAGAAAATCCATGAGTGAAAGAGGACAGCCAGCTCCACCAGTGACGATGAGTGCCATTACCTTGGTTACAGACTCACAGGAAATTCAAATAATTTGCAGTAGCAGTGCACTGGAGATGATGAGACAGAGATGTGTCTGGTCACGGAGCTTCAAATGAAGATAGAAGATTCCTGGCTTCCTACTGAGCTCCAGATGTACAAGAGCACCAGTTCAGTGTCCACAGGCAGCACAAATGTTTGGGATCCCTCTAAGTTTCTGCAGTTTGTACAGCAGCAGATCTCACCAGAAGGGTATTTTCAAAGATATTCCCCTGAGGCAGAGGAACACATCTGGCACCCCCCTACAAAGTGTTCCCTGCCACCCACACATGGGCTGGACACCACATTGTGCTGTCAAAAAACTCAATCTGTTTTTAACAACTAAGGAAAAACATTTCCGGCAAAACGAAACTTAACCTAAATGTTCCTTTGCCAAGTGATGCTGCCTTCTTTCTGGTTACATTTATGGGGGTGGAAACTCATGAGACAGAAAAAACATTCAGTAAATCAGTACCCCCTGCCACACCCACCNGGACAAAGAATTTCAGACCCCCCCCCCCCCCCCCCCCAAAAAAAAAAAAAAAAAAAAAAAAAAAAAAAAAAAAAAACCAAAACAAATAAAACCCCCAAAAAGCTCTCAAATGAATCTAACTTCTACCTTGTCTTGGTTTCTACTTGATCTAAAACTTACAAGCCTCCCATGTGAAAATGCCAGCAAGGAAGCAGGACTCTGACTGCTTCCCACCCCTGGGGTACACACAGGCAAAAAGAGACAGCAGCAGAGGATTTTCAGCCAAACTTCAGGGAAACCAGCTGTGAGAGTGAGTAACTCTTCCCCAGAGAACCACAGAGCAGAAGCCACCAACTCCCAGCCACAGAGAGATTTCAATTTTCAGGGCTGAGCTCAGAAAGCCAGTGTTTAAAACAGAGACTTACTCTTTTCTTGCATCTAAATCACAAAGAAGAAGGAAAAGGTGAAGTGCCTTTGAGGAGGTGATGGTTCTGGCGTGCTGGCCATCCTGCATCTAACACCAAGTGCACACCATCATTTATTCCCGGGGTGTAAATTTGCTGCTTGCTGCAGCTCCTTGGTGTGCCTTCCCCAGGCAGCACATTTCTGGAGTTTGAGGATGTGGAGCTGAACCATTCCACCCATCAAATCCTACCCCCAACACCAACAACATCTCTGGTCTCAGTGCCTCTCCATTAAACCTCTTCTTTCAGTTTTGCAACTGGCACACACTCCCCACTAGTATTGAAGAAAATTTTTGATAAACAATATGCAGTATAACCCTGATATTTGCCAAAATGAGAATGTAGGATACTAGCATTCAGAATCATGCAAGCATCTTAATCCCAGTCCAGGGTTTCCAGGACCTACCCTCATAATGGGAGATCCAACTGGATTGGAGAGTTACTTGACATCCTGCTTTCCTGTCCTACTTTTTCCAGCTATCTGAAAAGAGTTTAATTAAACCCTTCTAAAGGACATAAGAAGCACATACTTACATAAGAAGCTTACAAATGAACAATCAAATTATTGGAGTTTTGGGCTTTAAACTTAGATGACAACTGAAGATACATGGACAAGCATGAAAAGGAAGGGCAGTGCACAGGCCTGCTGTTCAAACAGGTGCATGACAACACCAGGCACATGGTACCCCTGAGTGTTAAGCACCTCACCAAACCACAGGATGAAAGTATATTGTAACATCAACAACAGACAATATTGTCATTAACTCTAAATTAATAATTTCATGTACCCTGTTCAGGGACCTCTGCATATCTGACTACATAAATACAACCTAATATCTTTGTTGCATTAATTCCCTTTTATTGAAAGGATCTGTGGTTATTAATTTTTACATCCGTTCAATTTCATATGCCTTTCTGCTGACAAATACTTCTAAGACAAAATAATTTAAACATCACCACAATTAAGCCATTTGTGATTGCTTCCATTTTAAAAAATAATAGTTAAAGCCATGAAAGAGGGGTAGATATTAATTAATAAATGCATTCATAAAGCAAGCTTTAAACCTCTGACAAGACTTGGTCAGAAATACTCAACAGTCATAAGTTTCTATTGAAAGCCCCACTAAGTCAGATGGTAAATCAATTCCAGCTTTTCCTCTGCAACTCAAAATACTCTTAGGTACTTCCAGAAACTACAGAATGTGAAGAGGGGGAAGGACAGGCCGAGGCCACAAAGCCAAGGAGTCTCACACCAGATCTGGAGCTATTTCCTTGGAGATATTATGGTGTCTATCATCATTTAGCTTAAAAACACTACACAATATAGGCCAGCTCAACAATAATCATCGCCATCATCAGTCCTTTTGTAGGAAAGGTGCTTGTCAAAGCAAAAGCAAATGGACAGTAGTTTGCTCATGGCTAGAAACAAGCCTTTTAAAAGTCTAACAAAGGTCAACCCAGGACCACTCTGTAAGCTGAGGTTTTTGTGTCTGATTGCTTGTTCAGCCTGATCAGCTGGTGGTGGCTTCCCCAGACAAGTATTTTGTTCAGATGAATTGAACATCACACTTCAGGACACAACATTTCAGCCATCAAGGCCCCACACAGGGGCTGTGCAATGGAGTAGAGGCTGGAGCAGAGCCTGGCTGCCTCCAGCAGCCCCACCCCTGAACATGCAGAAGAAAGGTGAGTTCTCCTTCATGACCCAAAGCCCCCCAGTGATACCCCTCCAAAGCTGGCAAACACAGACAAGGTACACAGAGACTTCAAAGAGGGAAGGGAGTATTTCATAGGAGATATTTTAAAATTAGACAGAAAACAAGTTTCTCTTTTACTTACGTTACATGCAAATATTCAGTTCCCCTCCCTTTCTGTGTTTGAAACATTTCTGTAGATGCTGTCTCTGGTTAAAAACAACATACTTAATTGTCCTGTTGCATGCTCAGCTTTCAAAGCCAACAGTTCTTTGTATCAAGACAGAAAATATAGTTCTATAACCAGAGTTAAATAAATTACTTAAGAAATCATCCAGCTGAAATAGGTTTTCCACAATTACGATAAATTATAGATGTGATTTGTTGGCATATTAGTTACAGATGCATGTGTACCAGTCTGCTAGCCAAAACATTCCAAGATCAAAGGAGAAGCTGAAAGTGGACAAGATTATTTATTATCCTGATGAATACCATGCTCAAGAAGTCGTCATCACAGCCGTGGGCTGTACAAGCACAGAACAAACAGATACTGTCCTCGAAAACTGAGTGCTGAAGCAGAGACCATGAAACAGATCCAGGGACAAGTCAAGGATGAATTAATGCATCAACACCTCACTTTTTAATTTTACTGTATTAAAAAACTCTGCTTAAATCTCTTTCACTTCATCATGCTGCCTCTGTCATTGTGTAACCATTATGTAAGGCAGTATAATTAAAAATAAACTTTTCACTCCCCAGCAGCAGTTATGCAATAACTTTTAATTAACTAAGATGCTTCATGTTCAAGAGAACATTTAAGGAGTATAAGTTATAACTCAATACCCTTTTTCATAGCTTCACATTCAAATCCTCTACAGAAACTATCTGCATTTTTCTTCTCATCTCTCCAGTACAAGGATGGTTTGTCAGGTTTTATTTGGTTTTATCTTCTTGCAAGATGCTGTCTCGGGGTCCTAAAAATGCAGGGACATATTTTGTGCAATCTGTCAGCAACTGAATTCAGATGCAAGGCTACAGGGAGTTGATGAGCTCTTTTCTTATCAGAATGAGTCACAAAAATGGATTATCCACTCTTAATCCTCCCTATACTGGCAAATTTCTTTATTTGTTTTGTACAATAAAAATAAAAATAAAAGCTAAAATTGGCCTGATGAAACCATTTAAGAGCAGTTTTCTCTTGGAATGCTCTGGCAGAACAGAACATCACTCTGCCATTTTAGAGAGCCACAGAGCTTCCATTCCATTCTTTTCCAAAAGCAAGCATCTCCCTGCTTCCAGTACCCATTCTGGCACTAGGGATGGTTTTCCCCATTACTCTGAGTTTTTGTCATATCCTCTTCTCTCACAGGATGTTCAATAGTTTTGGGGGTACTTTAGGGCTTTTTTGAAAACCCATCTTCTCTTCACAGACTTAACAAACAAGAAATCATTTAACCTGTTTTTTTTTTTTTTTTCACAAAACTATAAAAGTCTTACTTATCTGCATTTCCTTGAAATGCAAATATTTTTCACAAAATTGTTCTGCTAATTTTCATGAAAGCCAGCACCTTACAGGATCACAACCCCCTCACTGAAACTCTCTTTCAGTTAAATCTGAAAAGAACAAAACCTGAGCTTGGGTAACCTCCCTTCCATTTTGAACGGAGATTTAGGAAGAGAAGTGTGAGTTTTGCTTCTGTTTGCTAATCTCAGCAGAGAGAAAAAAGAATCTAAGCTGCCTGAGAGCTCATCCCTGAAAATAATGTGATTTTCCTATAGGATTTTTTAAAATACAGCTCTTCATAGATTTGAGCCTTAAGAGGAAGAAGTAGGGGAAAAAAGAGGTCTTCATACTTCTAATATATGGTCCATAGCCAACTTTTACTGCAAAGCTGCCCATCAGGCAGCAAGCTGATGGACAGAATGGAAACCAGGGCTTCTTCTTTATGGTTATTTCCTTGCTTATTGGATTTGGATTTTTAGCTTCACTCTGAAACGCTGCCATGCTAGACTGAGTATATAGTAGCTGGCATCACTTTAAAGGCCCTGGCAGATCCCAGTCAGCAAACCAGATTAGTTACACCGTGCAGGAAGGAGGGCTTGTGTGTTTTGGGGAGCGCTGGGGAAGCAGGAAGACATCCCGCTGTGGTGGTGAGAGGGGCACTGGTGGAGGGAGAAGGAGGGGAGAGAAACAAGCCTGCTCTGAAATTTGACTTTCATCTCAGACAGCGTGCTCCACTTAACTGCACAAGGCCATTACACACGGACACGACTCGAAGGTCCTGGGAGACCCCGGCAGGCTGCACTGCACGTGAACAGTCTCGCTGCCAGAGCAGAAGTTGGTGTCCTGTCATGCCACATCAAGTGCAGGTTAGTGAGCACCATCAGGGCTGCAGAGCAGCGCAGTCAGTGCCTGCATCAGTGCGGGCAGCGTCCTCCGGCTGACACGCGAAGGCAGCAGAGGGTGAGCACCTGAGCGAGCTCACAGGGCAGCAGCACGGCTGAGCAGCACCCCCGGGCTCCAGGAAACATCCCACCGCTCTAGGTTCCATCTTCCACCCACATGAAGGAGGCTTCACCCACTTCCACGTGCCTGTGCCATACCTAATTTGCCTAAATTTCGCTTTGAAGGGGGTTCGGGGCCAAGTGTTTCCTATAAATTACTCCTTTTTCTGCAAAACATGCTTAATGGAATTAATTAACCAAGGATCTGTTTGGCCCATGGAATATGTGGAGAATTAGATTTTATCTCAGACCGTTACAGGAAGTTTCAAAATTGAGACAAATTTTCAGTCATAGGTTGATAAAAGTTATTGTAAAAAATACAATTTAAAATTATGAAAGAATTTTTTTCCTTCTACAAACCATTTTGAAATACATGTTTTATTAAAAGCATGTACATCATGCAAGAATTATAAATGACAGCTACAGAAGAACTTGTTAAGGAGAAAACTTTAATTATTTTAAAATTTTCTTTTCCAGTTTTTCAGATAGATAAGAAAAATCATTAAAGCAGAATATTAAAGTCCCTCGCACACTACCTAAGATACTAAACAAAGGTAAACGTATTTAGCAATCTTCTATTCATTAAAATATACATCTGGCTAATCCCTTTGGGTTTAAGAATTTTCAGAATTTAGCCTAATGTGTCCTGGGCTGCACCAGAGCCCCGTGGGCAGCAGGGCAGGGAGGGGATCCTGCCCCTCTGCTCTGCTCTGCTGAGACCCACCTGGAGCACTGCATCCAGAGCTGGGCTCCCAGCACAGCAGGGACAGGGACCGGCTGCAGGGAGCACAGAGCAGGGACACCAAGAGGAGCAGAGGGATGGAGCACCTCTGCTGTGGAGACAGGCTGAGAGAGCTGGGGTTTATCATGCAGGAAAGAAGAAGGTTTCAAGGTCAAACTTATTGTGGCCTTCCAGTACCTGAAGGCAGCCAAGAGCAAGAAAGATGGTGGGGTACTATTTACAACAGCCTGGAATGACTGGACAAGTAGAAATTGGTTCAAACTGAAAGACAAGATTTAGTTAAAGTTAGGTTTTAAGAAAAAATAGTACAGTGAAAGTGATGAGGCGATTGGCACCGGTTGCCCACAGAAATTGTTGGGTGCCCCATCCCTGGAAGTGTCCAAGGCCAGGTTGGAAGGGCCTTGAGCAACCTGCTCTAGGGAAAGGTGTCCCTGCCTGTGGCAGAAGTGTTGGAACAAGATGATTTTTAAGGTCCCTTCCAACCCATGCTAATCCATGAGCCTATGATCTCTAACCTAAAGTTAAGGTACCACCTTTGCCCATTTATCTTGTCACTTTCTTTTTTTTTCATATTTTAGCCCTTTTTCCACTAGCAAAAGGAGAGGAAGTTATTTTATTATTTTGGACCTACCCCTTGGAAACGCTGCTTCCTCAATGGAAGATTTTGCTTAGGGCATGACTCCCTTCCCAGTCAAAGGATTGTACCCTGCAAAGAAGGAGATAAAGGAATAGCAAAAGAGTTGCATGAAATATTATGTATATCTGGGAATTACAACACCTTATCAATACCAAAAAAGCATGTAAAATGATAAAAAAATTTAGGTCATTTTCTGGTCACAAACCACTAGTTCCCTTCTGCTGGGATCCTCCTGTCTTTTCCTGCATCACCTCTGAAAATGCTCTTGATGCCCTCACTGACCAACACTCAAGGGCTGTGTGACAATACTTGCTGCATGCCTATCACCTCTGGCTTACACCTCACCTCCCCAGGAAGAGACAGATGCAGTGCATAAAGATGGCCTCAGAACCGTAAGATTATTTTAACATGACATGCACACAGAGTGCCATCTTGGGGCAACCTGCTACTAAGTTTTCCAGACATTTTGTCACTGTAGGAACTACAGACTGGATTAATTTCAGCTCCATTCTGCTGCCTGTATTGTATATCTGAACGCATGTCTGAGCTGCTTTGAAAGAAAGGTGGCTTTCTGAAGGAACAATTTATTGGATTTTTCTAGATACCAGTGTGAAGGCTACCTGACCTGCCCAAAGCACTGCCGGTTTTTGCAGCCTGAATGCAGGAGCAAAAGCTCTGACAGTATTTATACACTCACCTGTGTACTGATTTAATTAACAAAACCACAGAAAACACAGCCTGCAAGAAATCAAGCCTCTGCTTTTAAGAAGTCAGCTATTGCACAGGGGGAAAAAAAATAGAAATAGCTGATTCTTGGAGAAATTGCTAAAAAGTTAAAGCACTGGCAGAAGAACTGAGCTGCTCCTACTATTGTACTGCCTCCTGTGGAGGCAGTACAAAGCACCTAGTCTCAGGGCTTGGCCCTGCTTGAGTCCACCCAGGACCGGTCCAAAAGCAATGCCATATCTTACCTCTGATGTTCAGCCTTAGCCCACACAACTCTCAAACTCATGTCTGACAAACACGCAAAGCCCACTGGTAATCCCTCAGGTGGAGCAATATGGAGGTACAGAGGGGTTTCCAAGACATATCCCCAGACCACAGGAGAGCAACCGTCCAAAACTGACCATACAACATCAGTATCACAAAGAGCTGTTAGACAGCAGAGAATAAATGCTGTGAGAAGATGAAGAACTGTGCTGTAGTAACACTTCTCATCCCTCTTACAATAATTTAGTACCAACAGGAAAAAATACCAACCCTTTCTATAAATATGCCTAAAGTATTACTACCATGTGTGTGGAGAAGGGTTTTTGCACTTTCTTTCATTGCAGAGTTTAAATCCTGGCACGATCTCAAGTGAAAGATGAAGCCAGGGGTCTGCTGCAGAGCCTGTGTGTGTACCACAAACCACCAGGCGCCCTGGTGCAGCCCAGCCCTGCCAGCAGCTCTGCTCCTGAGGGCCAGGACCAAAATAACCCCGTGGGAAAACTTCCAGAGCCATTACCTACCCACTTTAACAAATACAACTCACACTAATTTTCAGAAGTTCCTTGTTTTATTTACTGAATAACAAATACGCATGAGGAAACCAGCAACAGAATTCCAGGAGGAGGTCCAGTGTTTAAAATGAGCCCCATGAAGATGTACAAGGAGACAAGGGACAGGTAAAAAGAGGGGCTACAAGGATACATCATCTATAGAATAGATACAAAAGTACTTTCTGCTTTAATACACAGGGATAGCATCTTCTACACAGCAGAACCTGCATACAACTGTTCATACAGAGAGCCTGAACAGCAAAGCACTCATACGGGAAATGCCCTAGGTTGGAACAAGCTGATTTCTACCTGCAATCATCAGGTAGACCCAGAAGTCCATCTTTCTGTGCCCTTTCCTACAGGGTTGAGTGCTTGGACCTAAAGAAACAGTTAGGAGAAGGAGGGATAGATAGGCTGTGAACAGTCTTTGCAATGTGACCACAAATCAAGCAACAATGAGACCACAAGTGTTATCAGAAAGGCAGCTACAAGGAGTCCCCATCTGGGTGACCTCTTGCCCACAGGATTGAACCTGCCAGCCATGGAATAGTCATAAGTATGGCAAAGGAAACACAAGGTGGCATCTCCTGTTCTGAAGGGTCAGCAAAGGTCAGCCAAAGGCTGCCACAGCACCAGACCAGCTTCATAATGAAGATCTGTGATGCCCCAAAGCACGTCTACACAGGTAGATTCACCCAGGTTAAAGTAAACTTGAATGCAAGCCAATATTACTCTTCTTGGTTAATGGGACATGGGAGGAAATAAAATCAATTTGTAACAAAAGTTCCAAAAGGTAAATTCATCATGAACGGCGTCTCATGAGAACAGGTCCTTCATTTTCCCTACACCACCTGAGATCCTTCAGCCAGGCAGGAAAACACTGAATACCAACAAAAACCAAGAAAAGAAAATGGTCTCATGCTTCTTCTGTAGACCTTTGCAGTAACAAGTGGGGCCAGTGCCAAGCAGAGAGAATGGATACTGGCAGCCATGTGGTAAATCACTCCCCAACCCAGACGCCAGCTTTTTGAAGAGAAGTTTCTGCAGCTTGCAAAGAGAAGGTCAGGCCCCAGGCTTGCATCATCCCACCCCTGAGTCATCCCACCACGCAGATCCTCTCCCCTGCCATCACTCCTCGGTCGGGCTCACGTAATTGTTACTGCAGAGCTGCAATCATCCCTGAGCAGTCAGAGCAAAGCATACACAGAGAAAAGAGCCACACTCACCCCAAATTCAGCACCTGAACACAAATCTGAGACCCCAGGATAAAAAGGAGAGGCAAAGAAGTGTCCCCTCAGGCTCCTCAAGGGATTCAGGCAGGGGATGCTGCCTGAGATACAGGATGCCCTACATAAAGGGGACAGGAGAGGGGACAGAGCAGCAGTGGGGGATGGATAATCTCTTCCTGGCTCGTGCCTGTGACCAGGTTATGTCAGGTGCTATTAAGGCATGAAGTGTGAGCACGTTGTGTCTGAAACCCCGCTGCAGACTGCTCCAGCAGCCTTGACATGAAGCCTCTTTTAATAAAACAAAACAAAACAAAACAAAAAAAACCCCCAGCACACCCCATGCAGCACTTAAGAGAGAAAAACACGCACCCAAATGATGCCCAGGGGAGCAGACCAAGGAGACCTACACCTCCAAAACCACCCTCCTCCCCTGGGCTGAGCGCTGCCTCTGCCATTTCGTCTGCTCAGCTCCACCGCCCATCCACGTCCCCCGAAGGCAGAGCTGCAGCCGCCGGGGAGCTCTGCCGAGCCTTCAAAGAGCCTAAACTGGGTCAGCAGAACGGAGAGGAAAAACCTGATTAAAGCATGAAGAAAGCTAACAGACCTGCTGGCTGAGAGACAGCAGAAGGCAGGGAAAGACACTCACAGGCTCTGCATCTCCTCGGAGGCACAAAAAGACAAGGACTGCTGGTCCCCAATTCCACAACTGCAGGGAGGGAAATGTGTTTCTCAAATCTGTAATGTGATGCAGGCAACAGAAACAGATTTGGGGATGGAGGAGTATAAGTAGATAAGTGTGTCCCTCAGTCCTCCATGCAGCATTCTGCCTAGGGCCAACCTCACCCACATTTCCAGTCAATTTATTCTGACTTAGACCAAGTGAAACAATTTAAATCCATGCAAATCTAAAACCCTTCATGAGCCTTATGGCTATGATTTGTACTATCCTTTCTTGTGCTTGAATAAACCCAGAGATGTTGGAGGAAGAGCCCCAACAGCTGCCAAACTCAAACAGCATCTTTTGGATGTAATTAAAAATGCTAAACAGGATAAACAGGAGGCCATGAGGAGGAACCTTTGTTGAGTGGTTCTTCTGAGCTTAAAATAAAACAAGCCAAAACCACTTCTGCATTTGTAGGTGAAATACAGCAAAAGGGTTTGGGGGCTGCCAAGTTCCAGAGGTGAGGTGCATCCTCAAGAAGCACATGACTGCTGGAACTGTAATTGACATTTGAAAAGAAAGAGTTTTGCAGTCCATGGAAGTCAGAGCAGCTGGGAGCTCTTGCAGTGACCAAGGCTTTGCTGATGTCCAAAGCAGGTAATAGTGGATAATAGAGACGTTGTTATCTCCATGTTATACCATGATGTTGGTACCACCAAAACCTCCAGAGCCTTACACACCATCTCCCTGAAACCTAGCATAAATCTAATCTCACTACAGAAAACACCTTCTCCAAGCCACATCGCTGAAAAGACAAACAGGTTTTTCTTCACAGACCCTGGGAAACCAGCTCCAGATCCCTCTCTGGAGCTGCACACCCACCACTGTGGTCTGTGGGCCCACACAAAGCCATCGCACCCTCATCCTGACCGCTGGCTCCAGGGTGGGCTGTGTATTTGCTTAAAGACGTCCAATGAAAATACCAGCTTAAGAAATCACAGCAGCACGGGGTGGGTGGGGAGAACATTCCCAGCCAGAAAGAATTTGAGCTCTGAAATTGCACATGTGATACCTAGATATTGTTGTAAAGACCTCTGTCTATGGAAGGAATAGAAGATTTGATCTAGTACACAAATAAAAATCAGAAATCTCTCCTGTCAGCCATGTAAAAGGCTATCAATAATTCATTTTAACAAAAAAGGAGATCAAAGAAAAATGCTGTGTTAGTTTGACATTTTGATATGTTGGTTCAGGATTCTTCTTTAATGTAATATGTAACAAACAGCACAGTTCATCTATAAATGCTAGACACGCTTGCAAATTGTTGAATATAGCTGGTCCTATTAATATTCACTTCGACTTTTGAAATTAATTCATTTTCTCTGCCTTTACATCACTTTTACTGCCTCTACCCAGCAGCTGTAGGTCAAGTGGAGCTCTCAAAAATGCTACACAGAGTTTCCAAAGATAAAGTTTCAAATTTGTGACCACATTTCCATCTATTTCTTCATGTTGTACACCACACAGCTTAATACCCAACACAACTTGTTTGACTATTACGTACTTGCTGTGAATTGCTTCTGAAAATTATACAGTCAGGAGCCAAAATGAGGTGCTTGTGTCCTAAATCAACTGTCTGTGCAAGTTCACTCTCATATATTGTGGTTTGATTTCACTTACAATTTCCTTATGGGCATTTGGTGGAGTGGATGAAGTATATTATGCTCCAGAAAGCACAGGCTTGCAATCCATAGATTTCAGTGTTATGTTGCAAGAGGTATTCATTGCAGTGGAGAACTGCTGGCAAATTTAATATATATTGCTCAAGCGCAGTCTGTATTCCCTTTGCTGTGCACAAGACATAAGGGGACTCACATCTTCTAAATTTAACTAGGGTAGGACAAATTTCTTGCAGGATAAATTCCCTCTAAAATGCAGAAAATGGTTAACTCTCTGTGACTTATCTGTTCCAGGGTCAAGTAGAAAAGGAAATACTCCTGTTGTTACATCACTTTGATTAAGGATTCTCTTTAAAGTACATTTTTAGGCAATATTCGGGCAGTTCTTTTAAAAACTATTTCCCTAGAGTAAAGTCCTTGATGGTAACAACCTTTGTGAGAGGCTAACACAGTATTGTGCTGTCTTTGGAGGGAAAGCAGTGGTCACTCATGTCCTGAGCATCGCTGGACAGTACAGACTCTCGGATAGAGACTTGTAGATGCATGGCTTTCCTAGGTATTGTAGCTTTTAAATTGCTATTTACATTGGCTGCTCTATCTATAAAAGAGCTTGCTGGAGGGGACAGCTACTGAATGTGATGATACTCCAGATGGCAAAGCTGTTACCTGATCCAGATCACAAAAGTTGTATCATCCTTGTTCCATCCAGTCCATAGTGAGCAGGGAGAGCCAAAACTGTTATTCCTTTTTTCCACCAAGCACCTGCAGAGTGCCATGTTGGCAGTTGCATCTACTCTTACTTACAATCCTTATGGCACTGCCATATCTCCAGAAACAGTGCTCACAAGACTGAAACTCCAAGACTGAAACTCCTTTTACTCATGAGGGAACCAGGCAGGTCAACCTCCTTGCCAGGGAGCAAACTTCCAGAGGGAAGTCTTTTCCTCACACACTTCAACCCAAGGACTCCCATCCCCATGACCTCTCATCCCCAAAAATCCAATCCCCAAAACTCCCACCCCCCTGTACAGTGTCTCTTGGTTCAGTGCTATTTGCAAGGAAGCAGCTCCAAGGACAAGATCTTAAAGCCAGGGCCTCCCCTGGCATCTCTATGTCTGCCTGACTGTCCCTTGAGCATCTCTCAGACCATGCAGGTGTTGCACCATATTGAGAAAAGCAAGCCCTGGCCATGCCTGCAGATGACACACCTGCAGGTGGGACCTGTTGGTCCCAAAGGTGGCCTTGGGTCTTCACTTAATCACATGTGGAATATGCACAGGGAGTAGAAGAAAAATGTTCAGGCTAAAGACAGCTCTCGAGTCTTCCTTAGGCTTGTTTTCGCACATGCCAATAAATTTGTTAAATCCCTTACATGCTCTTTAAAATTTTAGTCACTGTCAGAATAATCCCCCAAAAAATCCAAAAATAATCACAAAAAATACACTTTCACTCCCTCAAAGGGCTGCAGTGAGAACTACAAACCTCTGAAACCTATTTTAAAAAGCCACTCCAGAGAAGGAGGTAAGAAATGGCCACAGCCAGCCAGTGACAGACTGACATGCAGCAGGGTCCCATCTGGCAGCATGAATTTTATTTCTGATTAGAAAAAACACAGCCTAGAGGCAGCAGCAGCAGCAGCTGGATGAGAATCTGGCAGCTCAGACTATGACCCTCTCACCAACGTGACAGCTCCTATTTCCTGAGATAGGGGTCTGAAGCAGGTACCCTGCCCTGGTCCCAGTAACACCATAAAACAGAGAACAGAGCACTGAGCTAAATTTATGGCAGATTAACACACGAGACACAACTTTACATGAGCTTGACCACTCTCAGATCTTCACTTGAATCATGAAATCAGGAGGTGGGGGGAATCCTTCCCTTACATGCAGTACAAGCACAAACAAGTTATTATTTGAAAGGCTGTACAAAGGTTAAGTCTTTAATCCCCTTAATCCAGACGACAAACAAACAAAACCCCAAGAATGGGATCCTGGAGCACAGCTGAGCACTGCCAGGTCTCCTGCGGGCGCCCTCTATTCACATTGATGCAGCCAGTTATGAGCCTCCAGCTAAAAAGTTGCTGGGGGGGAAAAAAAATAATTAAAAAATATGCAGGCATGGTTTTATTCCCAGTTCTTTAAAGCTTATCACGGGCAATTTGGCAGCCTGGGCTCATGTTTCAGTGAGCAGGATTTAATCCTCAGGTCAGTAGTGCCAGGGTTACTGGATTTCCAGGTCTGGCTGCCGCTGCCCTCCTACTGACTCTCGAGTGCAGTGACTCCTCCTGCTCGTCACTCGTGCACAGGGGAAGTGCAGATTCTACTGAATAAAATCAAGAGTGGGCACCACCAGGCAAGGGTGGAATGAGGTAGTGACACAGAGCAGCATCAGAAGATAACTGCCGAGTGTTTGGGGCTGAGGAGAGCTCCTCTTTTGGTGCACCTTATGGAAAATATTTGGGTCAATGCAAAGCATGCCAGCATTTGTACCACTACCAAACCATGGTGCTGTGGTGAGCAGCCACCAGAGCAGGTACTCAAAGGGTTAAACGGATTTAGGACCAGACCTGGGTTTATAGAATACTGGGAAATTCTTCCACTTATTTCAGCAGGAATTGGGTCAGCTGCAACCATGCATCCTAAATGAACCACGGGAAGAGTGTCGCTAATTTCAGTAGCAGTATTCATGCAATTCAAAGTAGATGTGTGGTTATTTACCTTGCTGAATCAAGTCTACAGGAAAGGTCTAAGCCAGTGAATTAAGCAGCACATTTAAAATAGCACTATCCTTTCTGCCATACAGCCCATCATAAGCTGGTGAGCTACCAAAGATGAGGTGCAAGAGACTGTAATTAAAAACCACATTTCTTCTCAAAGTTTTTCTCATCTTTTCTGTATCTTATTTACCAAGTATGAGCCATTCATCACAGAGTCTGTCAGTTTAAAGAGAAGAATTGGTGGACATGATCTAAAAGTAGTACTTAGATAAACCAGCAGAGGAGTTAACAGCACCAGTACAGCCCAACCCTTGACAAGAATTTCTAACTGTCTTTTTGGAAATAAAAAGCCCCCTTTCTCCTCATTTTGGAAACTCTCCGGCTTGCTGCAACAGCTCCCTAGGCCTCTTCCACTTTGCTACAAGTTGAATTGGACCCAATCTCTCACTCTGAGCAGAGGTCAGACCAGTCACACTGCAGAACAGCAGAGCACGTGAAGGCTGGAGGGCTGTGAGATGTTCTCTGGTTGTCGAGCAGTCACTCTGGTGAGTATCAAGCACACCAGATCCACATCACCCCTTCAGTCCTACTCACTGTGTCCCCACTGCCTCCGGAGCTGCAGATCCCACACCGAAAAGAAAATGCAGGAGGCAATCTTGGGATGCAGACACAGATCATGCCATCCAGCCTCCAAATCTCAGCACACAGGGCTAGGAGAAAAACTGATGAGACCAACACTAACCAAATTCTAAGGGATGTGCAACACAGGCACAGGCAGCTCCTGCTCCGCACAACTCTCTGTCTCTGGTCTCAGCAAATTCTACTGAAGCATGTTATCCACTTGAAATTATATGTGCAGTGAGAAGAAAAACTAGATGGGAGGAGGTAAAGAAAAAGATACTCAGCGCAGATGCTGACTTGTAACTGGACCCTGAATTACTGCTAGAACAAGTCTCCCTCTGCCATGAGGATGGCAAGTGTCTGATCTCATTTTGTAAAACTGCAAAGGTCACTGCAAAATTACAGCTCAGTTCTGGTTTCATTTGGAAAGAAAAAAATCCCATGGTTCATTTAGATCATTTGGGAGCAGTCAGCCTTCTCCCAGCTCCCAGCACAGAAGTCCCATCTGCCCAGTCTTTCACCCCACGCTCTCAGAGCCTAACAGTTATGTTTCAAGATGCATTATAAAATCAAAAGAAAAGGGTGCAATGACTGTACAACCCAGAAATGGTGAAGAGGACTATGAAGGGCAATAAAACCTCTTATTCACATGGAGACTGCTCATGCCACACACTATCAGGCTGCCAGGCCCCCTGCCTGCCTGAGTGCTGACAGCCTTTCCATCCCTGACAGTTCACAAGGTCGTGGTCCCTGCTGACATTTCGTTCCACTTACCAGCCTGGTTTTCCTTAGCCCCACCAATTCCAGACCTGATCTCACAGTCAATAGCTCAAGAATATGACAATTAAAGATTAATGTTATAAGTGCATGGAAAGTTGAAAAATCCAGGTTTTTTTTTAATGTCATGCCAGACCTATTCACTATTAAACCTTACCCTTGTGCTTCAAGACACCAGGCCAGGAGTGTCACTTTTCCCCAGCAGACTGCAAATGCTTTCTTCCTTTCAGCTGCCAACTGGTTTTGTGGGCTAATATATTTTTTTCTTTATTTAATTATTCACTGCAACACATGAAACATTAAGCAGCTTCTTTCCATGAAGAAATGACTGCTGTTTCCCAATGACAACATGCTAAGTATCCTTAATAACAGGAATAAGGAAATGAGTTTACTAGAACAAAGGGGGAAAGGGCAGAGAAAATGAGAGTAGCTCAGAGCAACTAGAATTTACTAACACAAAAAACCACCGAGACTTCATTTCTAAGAAAATAGTCACAATTAGCTGGTCTTGGAAATAAAAGCAAAAAGAAACAGACTTTTTAAGTGAAAAAAAAATGTTTTCTGATAGGACTTCTGGGCTATGATTCTCATCCTCAACACTGATGGGGATGGATCAATGAGAGGGAAGCCACAGATGCAATGTTACAACATGTAACAGTTGTGTTTTCATAATGGTGCTAAACCCCTGATAGCTGTGAGAAATGTGTGTTCTTCCAAAGAACGGAAAGTTAAAGGCTGAAGTCATTAAGAAAAGCCTATCCAAGCCACAATTTCTCCCGTGAAAGCAGGACTGCAAGCACAACTTCCAGTGTACGGTCTACTCGTTTAATGTCTTTTGCAGCAGCAGCAGCAGCAGCAGCAGCAAGAGATGGTCTCATCAGGTTACAGAGCATCGTGACCTCCCGAGAGCACCCCACACCACCGCACTGCCAGCTCGCCATCGATCCAGGATGGAACAAACCTGGTGACCTTGACACTCCTGCGGGCTCTGATGAAACACTTCACTCTGCCCTTGAAAGCCTGGGAAGGATTGTGTGGGCAAAAGGATTTTTCCTGATTCTGGTGTTTATTTGTTGGGTCACAGAGGTAAAATTATCTCTGTTTGATTACTTAAAGCTGTTGGCTGTGGAGATAATCTGTGCATTAGCAGCTGTACGGTGGGTGGTTTGCAGTTCTGAATCTGTAGCTGGAAGAAAAGAAGGCATTTTGCACAGCACTTTAAAACCAAGAACTGAGCATAAAGGACAACAAGCCCTCCACAACCCCATGCAAAAGTTGCTTTCTGCAAGGAGAAATCCTCCCGTTTTTCTGGCAATGAGGAGAGCGAGTGTACAGCTGTGTCCTCCTGAACTCCCCCACCTCCCATGACAGCACCCACTGAGCAAGAGCACCTCGAGCAAACACCCAGTGGAGCCTTAACTCCTGCAATTGCAACATCTGCCTCTTTATGCTTTCACAAAAGGAGACTGATTACCAGTAACACAGCTTAAAACAAGCAGGTCTCAGCAACTTTGTTTAAGGGCCACAAACTTACTATCACAAACCTAAATCCCATTACCCTTGGGAGGAAGGGGGCTGAAACGCCCTACCTGGACACAACTTCTCTGGGAAAGGTAGAACAATGCTCCTGTGCACTGTGGATCAATATTTAGAGTGCAAACACTGCTGGAAACAATGATATAAACTCTTCATCTGCTGATCCACCAAGCAGTTCTCCTTGCCCACTTGTGTCTATAGGAGTACCACAGACAGCTGTCCCTTCCCAAGGCAGCATAACTTTGGTTTCCACATTTTTCTCTGGGGATTTGCAATTTTTTTCCTCTAACCTTCACTTTGTCTGCAGCTGCTGAGCTTTAGTCCTGCCAAGAAGGAGTGGGGGCAGTTCTGGGCAGATTTCAGGCTGGAAGATTTGTAAAGAACAGACATCAAAACCAAAGAGCAGAAAACTGATAGAAGATAACAAGGGACATGAAACTTCCCAGGGACAGGAATGACAAGAAGCAGAGATGCATGCTTGTTTTATTAAAAATCTGCATATGAAAGCAGAGGGGAGCATCCTCACACACTCACACACAACAGACGTGCTCTGTGCTATCTCTTCACTTTGTCACGGTCTGAGACAAAGCAGAGACACACAGTGCATGGTAAAGTTTAAAGCAGCACCTATAGGGGGTTTTTGGTTGTTTGGGATTTTTTTGGGAGGGAGGGGGTAGCAGTTTTGCCAGCACTCTGTATGCAAGTGCCTTACTGTGGTACACAGGCACGTGCAACCTCCACACAGCCACAACTGCACCAAAGATCTGTAGGCACAATTGATAATATCTGGAACACATTAAAAAATTAGAATGCATAGTTCCCTCAGCAGCTGTACTACTTTTCTCACAGTCTTTACTAATTAACATACATTGAGGAGCTACCAACAATCACAGGCCCAAGGTCGTGTTTAGCTTCCTTTCTAAACAAGGCACAGAAAAATACCTTCAGCATTGGCAACACTGCAGTCTCACATGTCACAGAACTAAAACTTCAAAGAGTTTCTTTGCCATAAGCCTTCCATTTTCTTTTTATTTTAAATCACATAAATTAATCAAACATGGCATATTCATGGATTGGTCCACCACCTCTCTTTTTCCAACCTCATCCATTTAAATCCTGTTTGACTTTGGGAGCAAACCTGAAGAAAATTTATCCCTGTGTACTTTATAATGCAAATTATCACACTGAAAAATGCACATCAAGGAAGACAGCCAACAGACAGCTCATTTTTGTGAAAGGGGTGGAAATGGAGGACAGGGAGGCAGACAGGGCAAGAAACTGCTCAGGTTTGCAGATTCCAAAGGCAAGCATTAAAACCCATTTTGAGGCACTGCCATCCTTCCTGCACTTTAAAAGCCATCTCTACTGTGCCACTAATTTTTATATCATTTAGCAAATCATTTAAGATAGTTTTATCTGCTCATTACCATAAAGAGTTAAAAGTTACATGGTCTGTATTGCTCTAGGAAGAGAAAAGGGACAGACAAGGCAAATGTTTTATTTACGCTTTAAATTTGGATGGGGAAAGATTTATAAATGGATTAATTTTAATTAGTGTCCTCATTTTATTAAAAAAAAAAGCATGCCTTAAAATTAATGCATTGCTACCCTGAGTATTAACAAATATGTCAAGTCTTTGCTTCTTTTAAAGCTCCTTTGTTGCTTAGAATTTTTTATTATATATCAAAAGCAGTCTCTGATGAGGCTAATTTTCAAAAACCATGATGGAATGCAGCATGGCACAAACACTTTTCTTGATTTTCAGCAAGGCAGGCACAATAAACATTATCCTCTGCGGTGAATGTTTGCACTGTGGCCTCTGTGTCCCATCTCACAGCATGGTGGAGGCAGGTCCTGCCCCCAAATTCTCCCTCAAGAACCTCTTTGCTGTTTGGGAAATTAAAATTAGGCAGCCACCCCAGAGCAGAAGCATTTGGACAATGCCTTTAACATTTGTGTCTCCTTGAACTAGCTGAAACTCCTTGTTTCTCCAGTGGCTGCAGAAACTGGATTCCTCGCAGATGAAGTGCAGGGGTGGTACCTGGGAAGGTTTTTAGAAGATGGTCTGAGATGCCTTAGCATTTGTGCTGTATTTCATTAGGGCACCAAGCAAAATGGAGTCGCAGCAAGGCCAAAAGGAAAGATTTTGTTTTTCTGGGATTCAGTAATCCAAACCCTGCCTACCTGAGTTTCTTCTGCAGATGCCAGGACCACTGACAGTAGAGACACCAACCATCAGACTTTGTCCCCACCTTCTCCACACTGTCTCATGCCAAGCACAGAGAAGTGTCTGCCTTAGAGGGTTTACTTGCAGTGTAAACCAGGAGAGAAAGTACCAAGCCATTTGCTATCTCTAGGATACCAAGGCTCAACCACACAAGTTGGCTCGCAATACCTGCTTGTAACATTTTTTATATCTTAGGACCATCTCTGAAGGCATCCCCTCCACTAAACATAGAGTCCTATGAGTAAGCTCTCTCATCTGAGCTGCTTCTTCCTGTGTAAGCTCCATGAGATTCAGCCTTCCCCTCCATCCACACTACTAGCACCCACCACTGAAGTTCTCTTCAACTCCCACTTGGTCACTGCAGCCTCCTCCCTCTACTCCTGCTTTTCTTTTTTCTTTTTTTTCTTTTTTTGCCTGCTTTAGTTCCTTGCTGTGAGTATCTTCCAGTGCTGAACTGGAACAAGCGTGTGCATGGACTCTGCACACAAGGAGGGCTTGGCCCCTCAGTCACAGCAGCACTTTTCTCAAGCCACTGAAATAATTTCCTGTGCTGGAAAGGGCTGGAGGGCAGCTCCCATCCAACGTTCCTACTGCTCTGATGCCTCCATGCCCCCATGTGCTGCCGATGCCCACTCCAGGTGGAGGGGACCAGCACGATGCCCACACCTACACAAGCCAGTCATCTCAATGTCTTCTTCTCTTTCACATTCCTCCTGTGAGCACCCTGCCCTATCTGCGCTGTCCAAACACATGGATGTGACTGCTCTCTAGCTCCTGGCAGCCTGTTTCCAGACTCCTGCCCCTATTCTAACAGTCCAAGAAAGCATGAAATGAAACCCCTGGACACTCTGCAGGGCATGTTGCTGTTGTAACAGCCCCAACAGAACCCGCCTGAGCATTTTAGGGCATCACAGCTGTGAATATGGCTCGTGAAGGATGAAGTCTGGCACCTTCCTGTGCTCCAGCCAAACAAAAGGGAGGAGGAAGAGAGAGAAGTGACACTTTCCCCTCCACTCGATGAAAGCAAAATCTGATGGAGGTGGGAGGGGGAAGGAACAGTCTGGGCGCTAAGCCCCTTATTAATTAATGCATGTTTTGAAAAAAGAAATGCAAGAGTGCACTCATTTCAGCTGGTTTCTAGGAGCCTTTGTGACCTTAATAATTCATGTTTATGCAAGCTGCTTATAATGTTAAGCAGTTGGGTTTTGCAGATTTTGTCCATTGCATTTGACTGAGATGAATACATCTAGCTGTGAAATGAGGTTGGCCATAATAGTCACAGGGAAGCTTTAAAAAAATAGAGTGTTTTTAGAAGGGCTAACAAAATTAACAGCCTGGTTTGAAATAATTTTCCATCTATTAATAATACACACAATATAAGAAACTGGAAATATATTTTTCCCAGATTTGTCCTTTCCCTTTGCTTTTCATGTTTTGGCAGCATTTCCAACACCATTTAATTGCTTCTCAAGCACATAATCAGGGTCTCCTGCCTGTTTTGCCTTTCTTCATAGCCAAAGAAGCGTAAAAGGGGGGATTACAAATACCAAAGTGGTCAGGAAATCTAAGAGGCAGGTGGAACTCATATTTTGGATATCAGTTTGGGCTCCTGCAATGCAGAGCAATAAGCAGCAAGAGCGCTGCTAGTGCAGGGAGAGGGTTTGCTATTCCAGGCTTGTCACCTGTGGACACACAACTCCTCTGGGACACCACTTTAGACAGTGGCCTGGACTGAGCATCAGCTTACACCTGACCCACCAGGTAGACAGAAGAAACCATGCCACAATAAGCAGCTGCTTATTGTCCTGAATATCTTTACAAGTCCTTCCCAACACACCAGATATTACTATTCCTACACAATCTTCACTGAAACAAACACGCTTCTGAAAAAATCAGCATTCACTTTTTATCAACACAAAAGAGGCCACTTTTCTCACTATCCCTTCAAAATCTGTCACTACTCAAGGGAAACTGAGAACCTGCTCTTTTCTGAGCACCTTTGACAAGGAGACAGGGATGCTGTAAAGGGTCACCTCTCTGATATGCTGGCAAGCTTGTGCACTCCCTGACAGGCCATGTTTAAACTGGAAGCTCTTCCATAAGGCTCTTAGTTGGTTTCTAACCTGGCTTTATTTAAACAAGTTCTTATTTAAGAGCAGCAGTGTTCATTTAAGCTGAAATCACAGTTTGCTCCTCAGTGCAAACTGTCAAGGGCACCTCCCAGCAAACAGAAAGTTTCCGTGTGCAGTTTAGGAAGAGCAAACTATCCCTGCAGTGCCAATAGCATCATGAAATAAATGGAAGTGGGAGCTGAAAGAAAAAGATGACTGTAAAAGACATGGTATTGCTCCAGGTTTGCTCTGGCCTTAGTAGAACTGGGCCCAAACAGATCTTCTCTCCCCACCCCACCCCCCAAATAAGGGATGTTGACACTTGACATAACCTACACACACATTGACACTGAGACCCTACACAATGGCCTTGAAATAACAACTGAAGTAACAACTATTTTTGGAAGTTACTGCAGCCAGGTGAGCTCTAGGCAATTACAGGTCAAAATGGAACCAGGTAATTTTAAGGCAAGTATTAGTTCTTCCAAAGAAAACCCCAAGTTCAGTTTTAACAGAATAACACCTTGTTAAAAATTAAAAAATAATAATGTAATCAGTTTTAGCAGCTTACACTAGTTCTTGGAATAGCCACCTCTCTCCCACCCACAACAAAAAATAATGGATCCAGAGATCCCTAGGAGTACAAGCCCATGGAATTATCATTGCCAGTAGCTAATGTAATGTCCAGTGTCTTGATTATCAAATAGCACATAAACTTCAAAATATACTTCCTTACATACTTACATGACTCAGACTAATAGTTTTACTCATTATAGATGAGATACCTAAACAGTTGGCACCTGATCCAAGCTCCATCAAATGTAAGGCCATCACTGACCCCAAGGTAGGATTATCCCCAATGAACACTGAAGAGTGATACTAAAGATATCATACCTTCCAAACAGCAGGACTTCTGCTCTCCTAATCTCAGGAGAGATTACTCCTGAGCTATCATCCCATCTGTAGGATGTATTAAAAGGCCACAGATAAAATCACTAATCTCAAAAGAAGCTTCCTACTCACCGGCTCCATTTTTCCAGCGTCTGTATGTACTGAAAAGCAATTCCATAAGAGGACAACTCCAAACAAAAAATAGCAATTCTGTATAGTTTCCCCATGTTTCTCAAGCTGATTTTGAGAAAAATTATCATTTTTGATGCTTGCCCACATCCACAAAAGAGTCATATGGGACATACTTGTCCTCAGATTGACAAACTTGAAAAAATAGTTGATGTAGGAAACTTGCAACTGTGATGCTTAAACTTTTCCCTACCTTCCAACCCTAAATGCACATGAAAAGAGGGCAGCTGCCCCCTCTTTGGCTGTGTACAAACAGCAATTTCACACCTATCAGACTCAGACTGCCTTCATGCTGGGAATAACACAGCCAGCCAGAAGACTCTGACAATAAATGTTCTTTTCTGCAGCTGTAACTACAGGCCATTACCTTTTACACAGAATACATTTAAAAGTAAATGAATGTACAAAGTACCAAATGACTTCGTGGAATGTTCTGCAGACAAACAATGCTATCTACCCGCAAGAATCGAAATTAATTGAAGGAGGAAGAATCTTTTAATTGGTACAGCTCTATATTGTGAAATAGCCCTTGAGTGGCAGACAATTATACTTCAAGCAATTTCTATGATTTCGTGTCTAACAGAACAGTTACAGCAGGAAGGGGGGAAAAAAGCAAGCCTAAATACCACAAGAAATAAAATGTGTGTGCGCTCTCTGTGTGATCAATGCAAACATAACCACAAACATTTGCATTACAATAGTGCAGTAAATAACAACCTCACAGCTGGGACATTTACAGGCACATTAGTAAATACACTTTCACATCTCACAGAGAGGACAGCAATTTATTCAACCACCCAAATAAGACATCTTACAATCACGAGTCATGCCTTAATTAGGAAGGATCTTCCCAAAATTAAAGCACAGGTGACCCAGCAGGTCCTTTCCACCCTACAGGTCCAGGAGCCATGATTCACCACACTTCAGACTACCCACTGCACAGAGGTTTAAATTCTTTGACGAACACAGAGATGTGGCCTCAAAGACAAGGCTGCAGGCCAAGCTGAGCCCACCACAACTGGCTCCCCAGAGCCCCACACCTCTCAGCAGCCACGGTGCACCAACCTGAATAACTGTGCATTTTGGAACAGTGCCACCCATTTGCTTGCTGCAGTTTTTTATTTTCAACTGAGCTAGAGGACAGATTTCCCGTAAAGAAATGCTTGTAGCTTTATTCAGAAGATAAAGAGGAGGATGTTTTCTACTGTATAAGAGGGGGAGATGGATTCCTGCTGGAATAGGACATGTCACATGTCATCTTGGAGCCCAAGTCCCATCATAGCAATGAAGACATTTTTCTGCTCAGCTCCTCACTCCAAGGAGTCGAGGACTGAAATACAACACATATGGAGGAAGGTTCCTCTGTGGTACAGAAGAATAAAGGGTGGGGAAGATGATTAAGAGAAGGGGAATATAATCTATGCTGCTGAGACCCTGGGAGAATAACTCAAAGTTCACCTGAATTCAGCATATTCATATTCCCAGATAAACGTAGTGAGCATGTACCCAGCACAAAACACCTTGAAAACTAGAAACTGGCACTGCTGATCTAGGATGACCACGAGATAAATAGTCATCACTTGTGAAAGTCTTTCAAATCCAGGCACACTGGGAAAACAGGTAAGAGCATTACGGACAGAATTAATATTTTAAAGATGAACAGCTAGTTAAAGTTTAATACCTGTCCCACTTGTCATCTGAAATCCTTCATGAAGAGAACTGAGCTCAGATGAGACAGGGACTTTAGTCTTTAACATGAGGTCAGTTGCCATTGAAGCCCCTGCCAGCCTTGATTAAAGCTGATGAGCTGAGAGTCAGGCACTACAATGAGCAGAGGTGGCTGCCAGGGGTCCCACCCACCCTCCTCCCCAGAGCAGGGGACACAAAGGAGCTGCACCATGTGCATCAGAGCATGAGGGTGGCATTAAGTAAGCAGAGCCTTTGAGGTTTGTGTTTTGCTGCAGACTCTGGACAAAAGCTTTCTCAAAACATGTGGATTCTAAGTGTCTTTTTGATCTTTGTATTGAGAAATGCATACCACAACCAATCTCAGTCATCAGTTTTCACTGGCAACCTATCTTCCCACATCCCTCGAGTGGATGGACAGCAGGATGGAGACTGTGGGGGACAAAAGTTCCTCCCATTCTAAGTAGAAATCAGGTCTATGACCACCTGAACACACAACAAATAATGTACCACCAGTGTATGTAGATCCGTAGGACCAGTGAGGTGCATCCCAGAATCCTGAGGGAATTGGCTGATGTAGTTTGCAAGACACTCTCCGTGATATTTGAAAAGTCATGGCAGTCAGGTAAAGTCCCAGGTGAGTGGAAAAGAGAAAACATCATACCCATCTTTTAAAGGAAAGAAAAGAGGACTCAGGGAATCACCTTTCACCCTCACCTCTCTGCCTGGGAAGATCACGAAGCAGATTCCCCTAGAGACTGTGCTAAGGCACTTGGAGGACAAGGAGATGATTTGGGACAAAAAACCAGCACAGCTTCAGCAAGGATAATCCCCCTTCACTGACCCAGTGACCTTCTGTGATGGAATGACCACATCAGCAGACAAGGGGAGGGCCAGAGATGCCATTGATCTGGACTTCTGTAAAGCCCTTGACACGATCCTCTACAACATCCTTCTCTTGAAACTGGAGAGAGATGGGTTTGATGGGTGGACTGGTAGATGGATAGGAATCTGGTTAGAAGGGTGTACCCAGAGTGAAGTGATCAGTGGCTCGGGGTCCTGATGAACATCAGGGACAAGTGGAGACCCTCAGGGGTCCATACTGGGACCAGTGTGATTTATTA
>VWZN01012492.1:44610-64279 GCA_013396955.1 Regulus satrapa | reverse complement strand
AGCCCCAGCCCCGCACGGCCCCGGGTCCCCGCCTGCCTCCCGCAGCCAGACAGAGCCCGAGGCGCGGAGCTCCCCCGGTGATTACCGCGGTGCCGCCTGGGCCGGGGCTGTAACTGAGATAAAAACCTCTCGGTGCAGGAGAGGTGTTGGGGTGATAACCCCACGGGCTCAGTGCCCTCTGCAGCAACATCCCTCTTTCAGCAATGTCAGCTGCTGTCCGTGCAGGGCTACCTGCTCACTCATTCTTCAGGTGTTTTTGTCTGTTTGTTGAATTTTTCCTTTCGTTTTCTCTTGGGGCCAGCTTCCAAATGAGACACTTTGGTAAGATTTTCTCCCATAAAGCTCTCACTAGGCACTGCTTCTAAGGTTCACACTCATGAATTTCATTATTTCTGGTGAAAACTGAATGCATCCCAGGTCCCTGGAGCATTGAGAGGAGGTGATTTAACTACTAATTTCAGTCTGATAATTTTGTGCCTGGGTTTGGAGGCATATTCTGTGGCTGGTTCTCCACTAAGTGCTTGGTGTCTTGAATTTTTCATGGGTAAGACATCTCTGACTAAGGCATCCAGAAAGATTATTCTTTTTAAATACAGGTTAGCTACTCTTTTATTGGATTTGTGTGGGTGTTATTTCACTCAGTGCTTGTGTCTTGTGACCCACTTACAGGCTGAAACAGGCTCCAGTGAACTTCCATGCCTTTATATTACTANCAGCCCAAACCAACCTATGAGGCAACTATCCTTGAGGTTTAAAAGAAAAATGGCCCTTCTGTATAAGTGATTGTAAAAGTGTTCAGCTCATGTGTCTCATGGACTGTGAGGGTAAAGTGGGATCCCAGCAGGGTGTGCTGGGTTTTTCTAGAGAGATAACTGTCAGGAGCTTTTGTTAGCCTTTGTAAAAGCTCATGTCCCACATCCAAGAGGATCACAGACCCAGGGCATCTCCAGATTTACACATGCCATCTGGGGTGGAGCCACTGCAAAGGCTCAGGTGCTCCTCACCCACTTCCAAATCCTCCCCCCAGCAGCAGAGCACTGGGAGAGCTTCCAAGATCCCTTTGGAAGGAGTTTAAAAGAAAAGGAAAAGAACAGCTATTTCTACCCCAAAACAACAGCGGCCTTGCGGGGAGCCGTGTTGGTGCCTAGCACTTTATTTTACTGGTATAATTGTGCCAGGAGAATGTGCATGCTCTTCTGTACAGACATGTTCTTAAGGAGTTTAAGCAGTTCAATCTGTCTTTGAAGAAGTTGTGAGTTCACTTAATTACAATGTCAATGCATCTTCAGAGGGAAAGTATCTCAATATAGAGGCTGAAAGTTACAGTTGGGATACTTGCCTTGGAAATGCAGAGCCCTTGCACAGTATCAGCACAATAATCTCATCCAAATGAAGTTTGTGAAGCATGAAAAAAAAGTGTAAGGCTCTCAGTCTCCTGACATCTCCTTACATCATGGCACGGTATCTTATCAGAAAATCTGATTTAGCCAGACCCATGATAGACAGCGGGAAGCAGAGGGTTTGGTCAGGAGATGGGACTTGATTTACTGACAGTCTCGCCTCACTTCAAAGTAACCTTCTTAACAGCCATGGCACAAGATCCTGCAGCTTCAAGGAGGAGCTTATCCACCTCAGAGCAGGCCAAGTGATGGTGTAGCTAAGTAGTGACTCTTTACAACGTGGAATACCTGACTTGTGTGAATACTGTACTTTTTACTTAGGTTTGGGTTGGGTTTTTTAGGAACCAAGAAATACAGCAGGTCATGGAGGAAAGCTAACAAGAAAACAAAGTGACTCATTTAGAGAAAACACAGAGGGGAGACTAAAAATTGTCCCTTCAGTCCTAGCAGTAAGAGGCACCTAAGTAAGGTGCGTTTTCTGTGAAAACTTGAGAAGTTCTGCTCATGCATTAGAGAACTCAGCACAAGCTGAATAAATGTTAGGTGCTTCCTGAAACACTCATGTGGTCTATCCTGTGATAAAAGCTGGAGATCTCACATCCACATAAACAGAGGCCACAAGGACAAGAATTGAACCAATATAACATTTTTACAATCACTTATAAACAAAGGCAACAAGAACAATAATTGTCATGATGTAACATTTTTACAGTCACACAGAACAAACTGCCTTCCAAAGGCAACAAATGCTCTCAGAGCCACCGATTTCCCTGGGCACTGGGATCAGTCTGTGCTTTCAGTGAGTTCATTTCAAAACTTTACCTCTCCTTTCTGTTCCATCCTGTCTCTGGCACATCCCACTGTGTACCCAGAGATCCAGTTTCCAGTGGCTGCTGTAAATCACTCTTTCTGATAACTTGGAGCAGCAAGTTTTAAAACTTCCCCTTCCTTTTCCCAAAGATTCAGAGTGGTATGAGCCACTTACCCTATGGCTTAAAGCAGACAGCAAGACTGAAAGTGGTGGGTAGTTTCTAAAGAAATCTATAACGCCTACATGCTTTTTAATTATATAGCTAAGTGCACACTCAATTTAATTAAAAAACAATTACCACAATTTATGATATGAGTACAACTCTTTAGCAAACCAGAATTGCAGCTGAGTTTGCTTTTTGACTTTTTATTTTTGTTGATGTTTTTGATTGTGTGTAGGTGATCCTGGCTGATGTTACTCCTTATGGAATAAAAAGAGTTTGGTAGGATAGCTGCTCTGGCTGCTAATTTCTGAAGTGGTATTAAGCTTTTTCTCTTCCTGAGGCAGGTTGGAGAGAGGTGGTAATTTGTTTATTGGACTTAAATGATGTTGAATTGAAAAATAGGGGACTACAAGAACATATGCTGAACATGATGCTGTAAATGAGAGAGTCCCTTACTGTGCAGAGCAGTACAGCAGGAGAGATCCCTGCAGGGAATAGATGTTCATGTTATACCACTGAATTCCTTGATATTCGTTCACAGAGATAAATGTGCATTAATTAGGAAAGGCAAATATTTCACCGGTGCAGATACACTATCCTGTCTTTAAAAAAAGAGACAGGTGTATGTATTTGCTGAAAATATCCCTTAAATTCATGTTTTTCTAAATAGTTTCTCACCTCCTTTTGTTAAACGGAAGTATCCACAACAAGGGTCTTCTTCATGAAGAAGTGAAAATAGCTATAAATAACATCCAGGGACTTGAAGGACATTGCAAAAGCTCAAAAAACTTCTCTGCTCATGCTATTCTGACAGTAGTGGGCAGAGGTGCAGAGTTTCTGCCTCTCCCCATACCCCTCATGCCAAACTACAGGCAGGTGCCTTCCTTAGGGTTGGCTGCCTGGATGAGACCCCTTGATGCATTATCTGCCTGATGTTGTCACCATCTTGCAAAAGAAGTATTCATTCTGGCAGTTTAGCTGGCAATAACTCCAGTTTAGCTGTCAAATTAGACATTGAAAATCTGCATCTAAATCCAGTCCAATGAAAAAAACTGAGCAAAGCTTCTGGCCCTTGTGAAAATTTGGGGCATGCAGGACAAAGCTGAATAGCATTGTGAGGACTGAATTTCTGCTCCTCAAAGAAAATGAGCAGACCACCCTCTGTTTCCTTGCTATTTGACCAACCTTTCGAGCCGGAAACTTGTTGGAGTATCCAACTTAGCAGCCACAGTCCAAGCAATGATCACAGGATTACAGAAATATTAGCTGAGAAGGACCTTTGGAAGTCATCCAGCTCAACCTCCCACTTGGAGAAGGGTTTTTGCCAATGCTGGATCCGGTCAGCTGTGGCTTTGTCTAGACCAATGCACAAGACCTCCAAGGATGAACTATCACAGTGCCTCTGGTTGGTCTATTTCAGGGCTGTAGCACCTCCCAGGGAAGAAATTCTTGTGAAGCTCAATTTGAAAGTCCAAAAGTGCAGTTTGATGTTATCACCCCCTGGTGTATTTGCTGCTACTGAGATGAGTTGAGCCCTGCTAGTTTTTTACCTCCCCTACAAGTAGTTGTGGATCCCTAGGCCTCCTCTTCCCCAGATTAAAATATCCCAGCTCTTTCTACCTCTCCTTGTAGCCATGTCACACAGGCCCAGGATCATCCTGATTGCTCTTTGCTGGACCTTATTTCCTCAACATTCTTTCACATGAACAAGGGGACCTCACACCACACCTCACATGGTATTGCTAATGTTGATAAGCTCTTCCCCAGCTTCCTTCCCAAAAATGATGAGATGGTGTTGAAAGCCTCCCTGAAGCCAAGCATCCACTATTACTCCCCTCCCAGTCCCTGGCCTTTCATCACAGAAGGCATCACATTTTGGCAGTCAGGCCAATTTGGATTTCATGAGTCTTTGACAGCTCCCTAGTGCCTTCCTGGCCTATTACAGTTGGAGTGGCCTCAAGGGGCTGCACTTCCTGCACCTCTGCGGGATTCAGGACAAGGCTGACTGTACTCTGGTCTCCACCTCAAAGACAGGCACAACACTGGCCCAGCCCCCAAAGCCTTCTCTGCGCCACTGTGGTTATTCCCAGATGGATCTGTCCGTCACTGTCAGCTCCTTGGGGTGAATCCCGTTCAGCTGTGTGGGTCTGCACATCTGACCTCCCTGAGCAGTGCCTGATGCTGGCTGCCCGCCTCCATCCTGAGCTGTTGGGGCACACGCTGAGTGCTGGGGCGGGCAGAAAAGAGCACACACCAGTGTTCCCTCATCTCTCATGCCACTTGATTGTCCCCCTCACTTTCAGACCCACAGTGCTCACTCTGGGCTGCCTCATCTGCAACACCACACATGATGCGGCCTTGTGAACCTGATAGATCCCCAGGGCTGAGAGAGGAAAGCCCAGGGACGTGAGGCTCCTAGCCTTGGAGAGGGGAAGAGCCTGGGAGCAGAGAAGCTCCCACGGCAGCCTTGACAGTTGGCTGCAGATCTGAAACAGGCAAGTGGCAAATCTGCAGAGCCCTGGGCAGCTCAGAGACATTGACGTGGGGGAGCTGGGATTCATTTGACTGTATAAGCAAAGAGCTGAGGACCAAGCAGAACTAAACCTCATTCATTACTGCAACCCCACAGGGTTTCTGAACCTCTTTCTGTGCAGCTGATGAACAGAGCCTGCAAGACACACTGAGAGCAGCATAGTCACCAAACTGCTTGTACCTCTAGTTATCTCTGAAGCAATTACCTTCAGAAGACATACTTCAATTAAGGCTGTTGCTTCTCTCTATCGTTGTGCAGAGAAATTGAAAATGTGCCAGACGTATCTGCTGTTTGTGGCTCACAAATCCTTAACCCTTGTGCTGACTGTCAGCCATATGTGATCTTGGCAGCAGGTCCTGTCCATTCCATCCAGAAGAAAGGACTTAAAATTTTTCAAAAAGGATACTTCAGTACAACCAAAAGACAACGTTGTTTCCTCTTAAAAGATAATGTTAAAAAGAGCTGTTTCAAATGTGTCTATAAATGTTGTGTGCAAATTTCTTTGCATATCAGTACTGCTTGTACATTCTGATTTTTTGGCTGAGCGTCTCAGATTTGGGTATATTAAAATATGTGCAAATCTTCAGCTGGATCTCAGAAGGAAGCTCTCAATAGCTAGAGCCTCACATCAGGCAACATCCTTGCAGCAAGGCATCTACTAATGCAATGAATTCAGCTCCGTTTCCTGTTTGCAACGTGTCCAACAAACAGACCCTGGTCGTTATTATGTGCTTATAATCGCATTTCATTTCTGGCCTGTTTTATTTGTACACATCCCAGCTCGAGGAAGGTCACAGGCGCTCCCCCGTTCCAAGCAGGGCCGCTCATCCGCGCTTTGGGGCTGAGCAGAGGGACCTTTGTGAGCAGCTCCCTCCCACGCAGCCCCAGACACACCTGCAGCGTGGGCACGGGTGGGTGCGAGCCAGGGAGAGTCTCCCCCACCTCCTCTGCTGCAGGTTAACTCCCAGCCCCAAGGGATGACCAAGGGATAACTCCCCAGCCCCAGAGGTCTCCCTGCACGCAGAGTGGGACCGCTGGCAGAGCAGGTCCAAGGGAGGATGCTCAGACTGGCCATGGAGGTGTGTGAGACCGGCTCCCACATCACCTGAGAGGCAGCGAGTGTCCCTCAGCCAACGCCAATTGCACTGGGAGTGAAGAGAAATTAATGCCGTTACACTTTACAACCACCAAAGTCTTCTCTAACATCTACCTTCAAGATCAATCCCACATCAAAGGGAGAAAAAAAAGCCAAGATTTGAATAAATGTAAAAAAGAAAGGGGCAACAGAATACAAATCTTGAAGGACTAGTGCATTAGATGATGGCAAACCCTTTTTAAGCAGACATCAGATGCGCTAAATGAGAATTAACTGAATGGTAAATTGGAAAGCAAACGAAAGACCACAACATTTTAGTATATTGTACCACGAAAGTGGCTTGTTCAGTCACACATGAAGTGTAACAATACCTTTCTCTTCTCCTACTCATCCCTTTTAATCATATAATATACATGTATAGAAACCCTGTAAATAATGTGTCTGTACACCTTTGGAAAAATAAAACAGAGCTGCTTCTTTGAGCTGCAGCACAAACTCAACTCTTTAACAAGCGGAGAGCCTAGAAGAGAAAATTAGTCTTGTATAGAATACTCCCACTGTAGGAAGGGTTTGAGAGAGAGATAGCAAGCTCCTGAAGAACTAGCTCACAGGATCTACTAGTAAAATCATCCCTTTCAGCTGCAAGTTCTCCCTGCTGCATGGACAATAACTTGCTTTAGAAGAAGAGAAAATAAAAAGAGAAAAAAGTGAAGTTTCAAGGTAAATTAGCACCAGGTTTTGTTCACCTTAACAAATCAGGTGTTATGAGCAGTAGCAGGCCACTGTTCAGTTCACTGCTTCAGTTCAGCCATCAAAGCAGCTACTTTTGACAGCACCCATTTTTTTTTTTCTGAAGAGGAGGCTCCTTGAGGCTTTGATGGGGAACCAAACCAAGAGTTCTTTACAAACACCACCTAAAACACAGGACTAAGTGCCACACCCAGTTGTTTCCTGAATACTTCCAGGAACAGTGACTCTGCCATCCCCCTGGGCAGCCCATTCCAGTGCTTAACCACTCTTTCAATGAAAAATTTTTTCCTGACGTCTAGTCCAAACCTCCCGTGGCACAGTTTGAGGCCATTTCCCCTTGTCCTGACACTTGTTACCTGGGAGAAGAGCTTGACCCCCACCTGGCTACACCCTCCTTTCAGGGAGTTGTAGAGGGTGACAAAGTCCCTGCTGAGCCTCCTTTCTCCAAGATAAACATCTCCAGCTCCCTCAGCTGCCCTTCAGAGAATTTATATTCCAGACACTTTCCCAGCTGTGTTCCCATTCTCTGCACGCTCTAGCACCTCAAATGTCCCCCTGCATTCAGGAGCCCAGAAATGGACACAAACTCCAGGAGTGGCATTACCAGTGCTGAGCACAGGGGCACAAGCGCTGCCCTGGTCCTGCTGGCCACACCATTGCTGAAGTCGCCAAACAACAAGACAAGAAACAGAGAAGACCAGAGCCCAAAGCCAGGGCAGAAAAGAGTTGAAACAGAAAACTGACTGGAAGTACAGGAAGGTGGAGGTTAGGGGGAAAGCCAAAGGCCTAGTATTTATCAGCATTTCTTTCCCTATTTTTGTCTGCTGTCCTGGAACCAAAGTTTTCCTCTGTTTCTACACAGCTTTCTCTCAGGTCAGAAGGCATTTCTTGCCATCAGCCTTCCACAGGCTTTATGCTGCTGCTCTGTGGACAGGAGAAAGCAAGACCCACTGTGAAGAAACTCCAGATCTTATTCAGAGATTAACAAGGACAGAAGCTTTGACCCAGCATCTTCCCCCTCCCATGCCCCAAGGCAGCCACCCCATACACACTCCTGAGATCCCACTTTATATGTAAAGCACCTGACAGCACCTCATTTCCTAAGTAATTAAATTGTTAAATGCATTAAGCATTTCTACAGAATAAACTTATTATTTCAAAATTTATTTTCAAAAAGTAATTACTTAACAAAAAAACAAAAAAAATCATACTTCTCTGAAGCGGGAACCCCCTCCCTCCACAGAGAAAGACAGATGCACAATAAGGGTAACTGGGACTTAACAGACTTTGGCTG
Organism: Regulus satrapa; assembly: GCA_013396955.1. Lineage (NCBI taxonomy): Eukaryota > Metazoa > Chordata > Aves > Passeriformes > Regulidae > Regulus > Regulus satrapa. The sequence goes on along the minus strand of VWZN01012492.1, from coordinate 56,232 downwards.
CCCAAAGTGCTTGAAGCCCAGCTGAGGCAGAGCTAAGGCTTTGATGAAAACCTTAAAAAGAAGTTCTGTTTCTCAAACTGGTGAATAATGCAGCCTGAGGGAAAACTGGATATTACTGAGTAAATGAAAAAAGAAAATCCTTTAGTTATTACATGGATGTGATACGCAGTAACCACCTGCAGCTGATAGCATGAAAGAGTGCTTTATTTTGTTACAGTACAGATTCAGTCCAGTTCACAGAGAACACATCAGTCAATATGCATCTTCACTTTGTAGGAGAATGGGCATGAACACAGGAGCACGCAGTCAGCAGCCTTTTACCGCCACTTATGCAAATTCTGCCTCAAAAACATCATTTATGGTTGAAACACACATTTCACTAGCAGTCCGTGCAACAGCACTGTAATCCCAGCTCTAGAAACACAGAAGAGGATGTCAATCTCAAGGACTGGGAAAGTGTGTGTGTGTATACATATGTTCTGCTTGGTGATTTAACTTTCAAAATCCTGGATTTTGAATCCTGGATCCTTGAAAGCTTGTTTTAAAACAATGTGTCCCTGAATAACACATGCTGTTCCTTGAGGCACATGTTCAAGTTCAGGCTTCAGGCAAGAGTCTTCCCTTGAAGCAGCCACTGAGAACTGAGGGTTTGGAGCAGACAGAGTTGTCTGGAAACCAGGTAGGTCTCCGTGAGCTGCAGTAGCAGCTTGGTAGAAGGGTACCTGAATCTCATCAACACAGTCTCCTATGTTTAACCGTTTCATTAAAATCTGAAATAGCAATGAAGGCAATGATGTCAGCCAAATCAGTTCCTCTTAACCTACCAAACTTGCCTTCCTGGAGGCTTTGGGCTTTTTGAAGCACAGTTTTAGGACTTGAGACTCCAAAAGCTCATCTATTTCCCCTGCACGTGGTTTACTTCAGGTAAGACACTGTTGTTCTTCCCAAACTCCTCCTCACTTACATCCAATTTCTTTGATATGTCCAGCACAGACTATCCCCATTGTGGTCAGAGGTTCTATCTAAGTAAAATAAAGCTGATAAATACTGTACGCAGTTATCTTCTGTGTAGGAAAAAAACCCCCAACAAAACAAAACAAAACAAAAAAAAACCCACCCCAAATCATCTTTCAAGGTGGGGAAGGATTAAAAAAGGATGACTTCTTCTAAACCATGCAGGCTGTAAGAGTGCTAAAACTCCAATATCCCCCACAACCAAACATGAACCTAGCAAGAAAATGGAAAATACTTACAGAATTAAGAAGCCAGAAAAAGGACTGTGAAAAATACTTTCAGTCTGAAGCATGCTTCAAGTAGCTCAGATTTTTCAAAGCCATTTAAAAAGTTTTGTGCACACAATTTACTCCTGCATACTCCACCATTTTTCTGACCTTTCCACCTAATTGCTTTTTCCTCCTCTCAAAGAGCAACAGGAAATGAGAAAAAGGATCACATGAGAGAGACAATGAAAGCTGCGAGCTGCATCTACTACTAAGTATACAGAAAGTATTCCATAAGTTGTCAAATATAAGAGCAACATAGCAATTTTCATTTTTCTTCCACTTAAAAGCAATCATAGCTTCAAATGTTTAAAAAACAATGTCCCAAGTTCATGCCCAAGCCCCTCAAAGTTTTCAACATAGCATCTTCTTACAAGTGAGAGAACACTGTTTGTCTTTTTATTTGTAAACCAGCGATGGAAATACTTTACAATATACTTTTAATTTCATTTGTCTAAAGAAATAGCATTTAGAACTGAAAGAACAGTGTGCCATTAAATGTTAAGGACTGTATTTTTAAAAACCTTTATTAAAAAAGGTTATAGAGGTACGATGAATTTAAGTTGTATTTTAAAGCCAACTACTTAAGCATCTCAGGGACTGAAAATGAAGTGCAAAATTGGAAGTCCAGTCACAGATGAGGCTGTAGAGCTCTGCTCAAGACTGAAGGGCCCTACCTAGGCCAGGCACAGCTGCACACTCCACAATTAACTCAGCCTGTCCCAGCCACGAATCCTGCAGATCTGAGCAACACCACTGATTAAGTCAGTTTGAACTACTTAATATAAATTCTCCCTTTCTAATAAGAAGGATATAAACTAAAGCTTTCAGTTAGGCAATAAAACCTTTCTAATTAGCAACAAAAAAAGTAAAAGTGACATGCTTACTCTGTTTCAGGCACTTTCAAGATCATAGTTTATTTACTGTAGGTAAAAAGCTAGTATACAGATTAAGGGATCTCTTAAGTTCCAACTCTACAGTTATACACCATCTAGTATTCTTGTTCTGAATAATAACCAAAAGGTTTCTAAACACCTGTAAGCCCCACTATAAATCTGCATTGTTATGATGAAAAAAAAGTATAGAAATCAATGCTTAATTTTTTCAATGCATAATATTTACACTGTGAAACCAATGGGAAATAACAAGCAGTGGCAAAGAGGCAATAAATTTTTAAAAGCCAGAGTTTCATATAGGTTTTGGTTTGTTTTTTTTTTTTTTTACAATAGTGTGCTAATCAGCATAATTGTATATATAAAATTAAAATAGAGCAGAGCATCCCATTACAGAAATCTGAATTGTCTGAACTGCTGCCATTACTTGCTAACCATTTACATGCAACACCTGCTAGGACTGACTTTTTGCTTTTAAAGTGTAAAACAGTTCAAGGTTTAAGAGACAAACATTAATTTGTGTACAAAACTGAAAACTGCACTCAAGAATTGTACTAGTCATGAGTGTCTTCCATACAGAAGTGGAGGGAAATAAAAAAGTACCAATGATAGAAAGAAGTCTCTTTCCATTCACTATTTTTTAAAGGCAATGCATAGACTGAGAATACCTGGATGGCAAACTCCAGAGACTCTGGAAACAAACAGCTTTCACAGACAGGACCTCTGCAGGAGGCCTTTCTTTGCATCAGATGACAACAGCTGACAGCAAATAAGGGGCACCAGGTGTACAAGTAAGTAGATCTTGCAAAATACTAAGACGGGGCAGTTGTTACTATACAATTTGAACTATATATACACAATATAATGGAATGTATCCCCTCCCAAAAATGGTTTATGAAACAATTGGACCTTTCTATACTAGCCTTATGACTCAGCTATCCTTCTAATGAAAATATAAGTACACAAGAGACTTGCATGAAAATTAAAATTTATGGGGCATTTTACAGGAACTATTGACAAAGCTGCTTAATGGCATTTTGCTTTTTAAGTGATTTTGTTAGATATAATTGAAAACATCTGTGTATAAAATGTCCTGACAGACACTTCAACATGGAGCTTTGGTGACAAACCACTTCAATAACAATGAGGTGCAAAACTAAACAAAATATTTAAGGTAACTCAAACTGAATAGGAAATGGAATGCCAATATGGCAGTTAACCATTTTTCTGTTGTTTTAAACAGGAAAGTCTCTTGTACCAGCAGAATCCTGTATACAGACAGAGAAATAGGGAATACACCACTTATAATTCCCATTAAACAATAGCCGATTCATCATGTGAGAAGGTACAAATTACAGAAAACATGAATATTCGATAAAAGAGAAACAACTGGTTTACATGAAAGAAGAGAGAACACTTCAGTCTGAATGCAGTTATTTTGTGAAAGCCGCTACAACAGCCCACAGAACCTCATTCGTGTTGGTTTTCATACATTCAACCTCAGGGTCTAAATCCAGGAGCTGCCGCACTCTCTTTGTGGCTAAATCATACTGCTCATCCAGGAGGGGGGCAAAAGCGTTCTCCAGGACATCTGAGGCGTGGGCTAAGTACACGAGCGCCAGCAAGCGCTTGTCCATGCGGTGCGGGTCGTTCACCCACTTGTCAAGAACCGCCTCCTGAACCTTCTTGATGAGGCGCTGCTTGATGTTGTTGTTGGTGAGAGGGTGTGTAGTCATGTCAAAAAGAAGGAAGTTCTGTTTCTCTGTTGTCAGTACACCTTTTTCCACTAGATTTTTAGCTAACCGCTCACGGACATTTCTTAGTTGGTAGTGCAACTTCAGTGGGTTCCATGTTTCACCTAAAACAGCAAGAAAACCACACAACAGTCAGAAAAAGTTAAAGCTGTACTGCTCCAGTGATTTTTTTTCCCTCCCTGTGTGGTACAGAATGAAACTGTCAAAATCATACAGCAGACTACAAGACACTGTGCTCCTGTCAGCATTTCTCTGATCCCTGGCATGGAGGCAGAGACCAGGAGAACCTCCTTGGGGTACCCTGCAAGTCTGGATGAAATGATAGCTAAGCCATATCTTGATTACGGATATGAAAAATAAACAAGTCCCCTTGCATTGTAAAACAATAAATGAACAAATTATGCAGAATGGATTTACTTCTAGTAACAATAAAAATAAAGTAAAATCAAGCACCTTCTACAGTCTTTGTGTGTTTTTTTCTGAGTCCAGTCTTCTAGCACATCGGAGACTGGAAAAAGCGTTAGTGCCTTTCTTCCACCACAGAGACAAGCTAATGCACACCTACCTGGTGGATTTATTTATTTCTGCACGTTTCCACTCCTCTCCCCCTTCCTGCCTCCACCAGACAAACATGCACTGTGAGGGTGTGTGTGGCACAGGTGTGCACACATGAAGCACATGTTGGGCAGAGCGTTTAATGCTTCTATACAAATTATTTCTAATGCCTTTCGTTAAGCCAGAAGAATGGGGCTCTTCAGAGTGTGCGACTGTGTGTGCATAGAGGAAATTGACAAAGCACAAAATCGGCATCAACAGCTCCAACTAAAACTGTTTCTCAGAGAGAATTCTACCTTTGCTTAAGAGCTTACTTAACAGGCTAAAATTTAAATTCCAGATTACTTAAGAATTTATCATAATCCCCTCCTGATGTAAGAGACTATGCATTTTAAGAGGCAAGAAAAGTAACAGCATTAAGTATTTCTTCCATAGACGGAGGTTTTCCACAAATTATATGAGAATTTCTGTATCAAACTTTTGAAAAATTTATTGGTTAGCATAAAAAAATAACAACGGTAAGCCACAGGTGACTGCGAGGATTCTCCCACTGGGATGGAAGGTGACACACTGTAACCAAGTAACAGCCAAGATTAGTAAAGAAATAACTCCAACTGCAGGGTAAAAGGCAGAAAACCCAACCAGGCCTGAACTACACAAGTCCAACTACACATCACTGAATGCGATTCCCCAGTTCAGCCAGTGAATGGAACTGTCACACAAACACAAAAAAGTGGTTTCCTTCTTACCTTTCAAAGAGCAAAGCTATTTCCTAGATTTCTGTACAGGTGCCGCACGGCTGGAAGTCAGTGCTGTGGTGACACCTTGTGACCAAGCTCATCCATTACACAGGCACGGGCAGACACAGGGCGGTATTGGCTACACTGACAGGAAACCTGACATTTTCATCCAGACCTCTATATTCCCTACCCTTGCTTTCCTTACAGGCTACCTCATAAACATCAGCCTAGAAAACCCCACCTTATGCGTCCATACGCTTATTTACAGGATGGCTTTGAACTCACATGTGCTGTGCAACTCCAAGGAGCACTCTGCATCACCGATAATCACGGACAGATTTTTTCCAGGATCGACCTGGTCCCCAAAGCAAAATTCTAACGGAGTTTATGAATTTATTAAATGAAACAAAACAAAGCAAAACCAACCAATACAAATAAAAACCCCCTCCCAGACCTACTGAAATATTTTTCTTCAGAAGGGCAGATCTCTAAACCATGGGAAATACAAATTACACTAATGCCATCCAAGAATTAGTTATTAATAAACGTATGTTAGTAAAAATGATTGATTCAAGCCTTAAACACAGCACTGATGATAATTATATTCCCAGAGCCAAAGCTCAGAAGGGTCAGGAAAGCCTTAGCTTAGCTCAAAGAAAACCTACACTAGTTTATTCATTAGCTGACCTTTTTTGAGCCAGTCCTAACTTGATGCACATTGCACTGGGAGAGGAGGTGAAATGTCAGAAAAATTATGTATTTGGGACAAGAAAAATGAATTATTTTTGCCAGCTGTAAGAGGGAAGGGGAGTTGAGTGAGAATTGAACTGCATGGCTCTGCAGCAGCCATGCCCCTCCTGATATGGGCTGCTTTGTAGTCCAATCTTCCCCCGTCTGACAGCCAAGGAGCAGGAGAGGAAGGGTGATGAGGACCTGAGAATGAACTGATGTGCAAGGAAGGCTGTTCAAGGTGGTGCAGAAAGAATGGGAAGAACAAAGAAAACACGAAAGCAAAGAAAGGCAAAGAGCTTTTGCTCATTTCTGCAGCTCATCAGTTGTAAGAAGTAGCAGATTTCACACAGGCAACTTCCAAACCTCATTACCCCCAACCTCCCAATCACATTGTTGACAAAACAGGGCTCTTCCTGCTCTGTTGGCACAACTGAAATACAGCTCTGATCTACTCCAAGAAAGCTGCATTTATGTGCTTGGGGAAAACAGACGAATGCTGGGGATCGGTTCTGCCTGCAATTCAGCCTGTAGAGGAGAAAGCTCTAAGGAAACCTCGCTGCAGCCTTCCACTACTTAAAGGGGGACTGCGAGGAAGATGGGGTCAGGCATTTTAGCAGGGCCTGGGATACAGATTAATGGTTTCCACGTGAAGGAGAGTTGGCTGAGATCAGACACAAGGAAGAAGTTTTTCACCATGAGACACCAGAATGGATTGCCCAGAACGGTGGTGGATGCCTCATCCCTGGAAACATCCAGTGTCAGGTTGGATGGTCCTCTGAGTAACCTGGTCTAGGGGAAGGTGTCCCTGCTGACTGCAGAAAGTCCCTTCCAACCAAAAGTATTCATAATTCTATGATCACTGACATTTCATTTTTTCTCAACTATTTACCAGCCTTACAGAGAGAGCTGTGTGCAAAGTACCCATCTTGAAGACTTTGTTTGGATCAACGAAAAGTATCTAACATCTTAAAATATTTACTACATTTCTTCAATTAATGAAAAAATAAAACTCCTAACACTTTATATTTTCTTTACGATTAATGCCAAATCACCCTCAAGTTTTATGTGTGAGCTATGAGCTTCACCTCCTTTCTTTCCTGAAAGATCTGAACACTCAGTGCGCACACTCGGGCTCCAGACTTCCACCAACCCTCCTTTCCAAACATGGAGAAAGGCAGTTACATCTCCAGGGTCCTGATTTACTTCAGAGTCAGCAGGAGGCACCTCTTCCACCCAGCTGAGATGTCCTCTGACACTTCCATACAGATCCTTTCTGTACCAAGTTAAGTCAAAAGCAACAGTTACTTACATTTGATTAAAGGCTACAATCAACAAGAGACTACCCTAGAGGACAGACTAATTAACTTTTTTGCATATCTGCTCTCAAAAAACCTTGCAATATAATCTCCAGTGATGCCAGATAATTAGCTTTATTTGGATAAAAAAAGCAAGTATGCTATGTGCAAGGCTTACCACTAAGCAGTTCAATCCAATTTTGTACTGTCTCAGGAGGTTGGGTCTCTTTTATGTGTTTCAAAGCTTCATCAAGCAGAACATCCCCTGTAGGAGCATCTGACTTGCAAATCACCTAAGAATGAATAAAAAATAGCCAGTATTTTGACATAATTCATATATGACAAACACACCCATCAGTAAAAAACCCTACCTGCTATGAAAACCAAAGCTGGGTTTTTTTAAAAAATAACAAACTCTTAAAAATATGCAACTTTGAAAAACCTGAACACTTGTTGTTAAAAAAATAAAACTGTGCTTTAATTAAAAATATGTTAAATCTGAGGTTATCTGTAACTTAAATTAACCTTAATGAGCTAAAAGTATAACACTAATAACAAAACTTTTTTTTTTTTTTTTAAGGAAAATAACCCACTTATCCAGCCTTTGCTGGTCCTTTGCTCCCTCACCAATGTAAATTGGGAGTACAAAGTACTCTACATTAAATTAGCCTGTGAATATGGTCTATTTTTCTGCTTCAAGTCTCTTTATTCAAAATAGCTGGCAATTGTGAGTTACACAATCAAGCTGCATGCAAATTTAAAAAAAAAACAACAAAAAAACCAACAGAAACCCCCCTACTTTTCTTCAATACACTAATGGATAAAGAAATAGGCGCAGAACAACATCTACAAGTTTTGCAGCTCTGAAGAACACACTGCCAGTGACAGTTTCATTTAATCACAGTTAAACCACACATAATAGGGAAAATATACATGTAGTAATAAACCCCCTAACATGCAACAATAAATGCAATACTATTTAAGTCTTTTATTTAATAACTTGTAATTTTTTTTGAATTCTTCACTCAGGAAAGCACAACAAAAATTTGATTCAGAGTAACATAATAAAATTCAAAAATTTCAGTAACTGCTTGTTTAGGATAAGTAGTTGCAGAAACCATACACAAATATAACTCTATTTTTCAGTAGAGGAAATCAAGAGCACCAAATGAAAACTTACAGATTGAACTACCTCAAGTCATTATGTTCAAATAAAATCTTTCTTCATAGAAGAATTACTACAGTTGTTAATAATAATAGTAGTAGTAGCTGGTGTTATTGTTATTACATCTGGCAATTTAAATAGTTTAAAAGTTAGGACTTTACAAACATCAGGTAAAAGGTAGCAGGCGATTGACAGAAAAATGAATACATCAACACAATCCCATATAAACAAACAAACAAACAAACAAACAAACAAATAAGAAAAGCAGGAAGCAAAAGCTCTCATTTTTTCTTAATACTGTAGAGTAGTCAGAAAGGTAGTCTGGAAATGTCATACTGTTCCACAGTTCAGTTAACATCCTGGTTCTTCAGAGATGCTGGTCCTTAGCCTCACTGCTAATATTATTTTTTACTCCGATTTTTCAGTGATTAATGAGGTACTAGATTTGCTTAGTACTTATCAACTAAGGAAATTTCAATTATACAGAATATTTAATTCGCATTTTTCACAATGCAGCTCTGCAATTAAGCAAAGCTAAAAACTAAGCACAGATTTTTAAGTAAACTTAATTTTCTAGTTTTAATGCAACAACTCACTCTTGCATGAATTGCTCAGAATTGTTAGCAATAAAATACTGAAGTAAATCTGCCAAGAATTTGTTTGGATTCCTTTTGCTTTTAATAATTCTATCAATTTTGTTTGCTCTATGAGGCTGTAAGACAAAGTACATCATCTATTCTCAATAAACACCTGCAAACCTCAACATTCATTTATTTGTTTCTAATATTGATCCCAGTAGAGAGAACTCCAAAATGGTACAACAATTACATACTCGTAAGCCAAATTTACAAGGATGTTGCAATGTGCAACACATCACATCCACTTACAAAGCTGCACTAATGCCCATCAAGTCCCTGTCCACTCTTTTCTCAGGCTCATTTGACTCTCTGTGGCATTCAATCATAGATTTAATGCATCTTGATCCATTCTGAAGTACAAAATACTATCAGGAGAGACCAACCTGATTTAAGACTTTAAGTGGAAGCCATTGTAGCTATCACTCCCTCAAGTTACTTGCATGATCAAAGGCAGAGTTAGCTGGTTATAAATCTGTGCTACTGCCCAAAAAACCTGCTCTACACTCTTCTTGTCCTCACGTTATCACTTGTGCCCCACCTGATGACAAGATCAAGAGAGTGGTTGCAGTAAAAACTAAATTGATCACAGTAAATTAGTTTTCACCCCTGAATCACAACCTTGGATGTATTATTCGATGTCTCTTTCCACTTACTAGGCACAGTATTAATTTCACAGCCAAAGCTAAGAGCATGGGGAGCAAAGCCTGCAGAAGCAAGACAAGGAGGACACTTGTCAGAGTAGAGACGCGTAAATCTGGCCAACACAGAAACAAGACTGAAATTCAGTGTTAATCGAAAATTTCAAATACAGTGCAAAACTACACAAGTCACTCACAGGAAGGAATTGATGGAGGTGGTGCAGTTAGAGATTTTATTTGCAGGAAAATACTTAAGCAGAAAACAACCTTCATTTAAATTTTAAATTAATGCCTATTTTTATAGAACCCTCCTGCCTGAAAACTGAAAAGTAACTCAAACCTTACCACAGCAGAAAAAGAAAACCGCTAAATGGAGTAATTTTAGATTCACCTTAAACAAACACATCTACCCAATGCCACAACCACATGATAAAATTTAACAAAAAAACAGCCAACCACAATAAAATAAAACCCAATCACAAACCAGACCAATAGTTTTGATTGTATTCTTTAGTGAATATACATACAGGTTATTTTTCCATTTTCCTAAAAAATGCAGCAACCTTACAGTTAATATTTCAAGTACATAGAACTGACAAGGTTTTCACAGAATGAAAATAACTCCTGACTGAATGCCTAAGAAGATTACTGAATGCCTAAGAAGCCAAAAGCTCTGGAGGAAAAAAAAAAAAGTGCGAACTAATCAATGCTGAATATGCTTGAATGAGGCTAAAAGAAGCAGGAACTGTTTGTCAGAACAGAGGTTTGATTTTTCTGAAGTGAAGGGAACTGGGAGAAGGTTGGGGAATTCACAAGCTGGCCTTAAAATTTAGCAAAAGATAATATTGACAGGGAAACGTGCCATAAGAGAATTTATTTGTGGTGGACAACAAATTGGTTGTTGACCAAGTTTTAAACAGACTTATTTTACAAGTACCCTCTAAAGCTGATGAAATAAAAATTCTTCCAGGAGTCTGACTTTGCACGTTTTGTACAAAGGGAAAATTCAGTGGTAAAAGTAAAAAATACAGCCTAATTCTATAAAGGACTGTAGAGATGTGGCCATCTCAAAGGTCAGAGAGCATAACCAATTTACCACACCAGCCTCATGCTTGAACTAGATAGTTCTGTGTTCTCAGGGGCCACAAGAACGTTTCCTTCCCATGCAAGGCAAGCACAAACTGCAGCACTGCGTACGCCAGAAGCGACCTGGCATCTTGCAGGACACATCTGGCCGTTATCCATTCCTTTCAGGCACAGCCCACATCCCCCGGGAGCTGCAAAAGCCAGTTCCCTCAGCAGATTCCGGCTGGTGCCATGGCAGTAACTACTGCCCCGCAGCCCAGCCAGAGCCACTGCCAAGGGTCTGCTGGCACCAGCAACACGTCCAGAGAGCAAACACGGGCACAGAACACCAGAGACCTTCCAAGGCACTTCATCTCACCACTGAAACACGTCTCAGCTTCGCACATCCTCCTTAGGTCATTACTCAGAATCTCATCATCCTCAGGTAAAGAAAAATGCCCCGTGCTTTTTCTTAGAACCAGCTGCAATTTAGAGCTCCTGTATTGTGTGGAGCATGACAGGCTAATGTGATCATTTTCCTGCACTTACCTTTCTTGTTAGCAGACTTTTGCGCCTCATTCCACAGGCCTCCAGCTGGAGACGCCCCCGCAAAGCCAATTCAATTAACATACAGCCACGCAATCCCGAGGAGATGCAATCGTTCCAGAACGATGTGTAACCCTGTGAAGAACCAAAGACAGTAAGATCTCTCCAGCTCCACCTGAAAGCAAACAGAAAAAGGGCTTTGCTGTGCTCTCAAAGCAGTTCTCCGACTTTCACACTTCTCGAGTGGCATCACCAGTCACTATCATTCCTGCCCTGAAAGCATGAAAGAGAAACAGTCTCATCCTCTGTCAGTTTTGACAC
>VWZN01012492.1:0-11752 GCA_013396955.1 Regulus satrapa | reverse complement strand
AAAAAAAAAATCAAGATTCCTAATTCTGCTTCATCTGCCAGTTTCTCTTCTGCAGGAAGAGATCTTTCTTGATCTGGGCAGTTGTCCAGCTCAGCGTCCAATAGGTTATTCTAGTTAGGAATAAAGCATCTTTGATGCAGTTTGGTTTATTTACAAGAATGTGAGAAGCCCTTCTGCCTTGAGCACAGGATGAATCAAACAGCTTTTTCAAGATAGCCCTTTGAGCCAGTGCCTGACCCAATCACCATTTTGCAAGGCTTCTCCTCTATAATTTCTCCACAGAGCAGTTCTTTACTTCATGCTCCTCACTGCCATGAAACACATCTCAAAAATTGGATGGAATTGGCCCACGGAAGTGGCTGAGGAGTGGTGGCACAGCTACTCCCTGCCCCACGTGAGGCAGACTGCTTAGGCTGCCATAGCTCGGCAGAGAGGGTTTGGTGGTGGCCACACGGCGGTAACTCGGTTGTTAGGGCAGCAGGGACCTTCTCCTAGCAGGCCCAGGGAGACATTCAGGAGACTTGGAAGATGTGAATCAGTGGGTCATTCTCCTCCCTGAACAAGATCATCCTGCAAGCGTGGCCGCCTGGGTGGCCCCTGCTGGCAGACCAATAGTTAAACAAACTGAACAACAGCTAACAGAGACACATTAAATATGGTGTGGTATAATGCATAAATAGGGGCTGTCAACGCCTTTTAAACTCAGCTGTATCTAAAGGGACTGAAACTCCTGCTATAAAGGCATTCAAAAAGCTCACACCGTTGGAGAGATGCTGTTATAGGGTGCAGTTGTGTTTAAGTGTCTGTGGTGGGCTGGCCTTGGCAGGCACCTGCTATCCTGCCAAGGCCACTCTGTCACTCCCTCCTCGACAGGGCAGGGGCAGAACATGAAATGAAAGACTCATGGGCTGGGAAAAGGACAGGGAGAGGTCACTCACCAGTTACCACCATGGGTGAAACAGACTCGACTCTCAGATGTTAGTTTAACTCACTGCCAATTATATCAGAGTAGATTAATAAGAAGTAAGAACGAATCCTAACAAGGTCTTCTCCCTTGGGGCCCAAGAAGGGCAACCTCCCCTCTTCTCCTGAGCTTCATTCATGGTTTCCCTCAATGGCACAAGGGATTGAGGATGCAATCAGTTCATCACATGTTGTACCTGCTGCTCCTTCCTCATGGGGAGGACTCCTCACACTCTTCCACTGCTCCACTGTGGGGTTCCTTATAGTGAGACAGTGCTCCTTGGATTTCTCCAAGGTGAGTCCTTCCACGGGCTGCAGTTCTCCCCAGACTGGTTCAGCAGGGTCCCCCCCACAGGGTGCAGTCCCCAGGAATAGGCTGCTCCCCTGCGGGCCCCCAGGGGGTCACAGGTCCTGCCAGCAAACCTGCGCCTTTTCCTCCACCTGTTTCTCCTCCTCCACAATGTGTCTTGTCCATGGAAAGAGTTAATTCTTCTTTCCTCTCTTCAGTTCAGGTGTATTAAAGAATTCCTTTTCAGTCCTGTGCTTGAGTTTACCTTTTTTCAGCTCTTGTTTGGAACACTCAGGTGTTATTTTACTGACTAAATGCAACTGTTCAAAATAAATTTTTTGTCAGGGAACAGATATTTACAATGCTCTTCTGACAAACGCAAAGATATCAGTCAACTTTTCCCTCAGTGTGTTGCAGCTGGGGAGACATTTTCCTCCTGAGGCTGAAGCTGGAAGGCAACAAGTTGTGTATTAATAACTGAGAGGGAAAACATTGAAGAAGGAGAAGGCTGTCCATCAGCCTAGACAAAATATTAATGTCAGCAACCAGGACAAGGAGAGCCATTACTACTTTAATAAGACCCAAAGATTATAAAAAAAGCTTATGATCAGTCATTTTACTGCTGCCTAAATCATTCTGGGTCCCTGGTAATTGTATTTCAGCTGTTTCTAGCATTCATTATTGCCTGCAGAACTCCAGAGGTTTGCCATATTCATGCAGCCTCTACTTAATACCAAGCCATTGAGTAATGGTTTTACTATTACTGTATTTCATTCCACTAACTTGCCCTTTTTATAATCACTCCTGCCAGACAGCTATTCAGCTGCAATTTGAAACATAAAAAGGACCATTGCTTTCAGAACAACACTAGGTAGATAAATTTTCATGGAAAATTAGAGAAAGTACTAGGTTCTACACCTCAGAGAGATAATGGGCAGATTATAGAGAGAAGATCACCTGCATTAAATCTAAATACAAATGAAAAGTAAGTAAGTAAAATATGCTAAAGGAGTGTGGGGGAGTAACCAATCCGCTCACCTATATGTGGCTGAAGCTTTGAAGAGAACAGCAGGAACACACCAGGAATCCAAAACCACTTTCTAATCAATGGCTGGTTTTAGATTAGAAGTCAGAACACGGTATTTGCTTTTCAGCAGCTGCCCTCAATCACTGCTTATTCACAGCTCAGGCAGCATGATGGCATTCAAGACTCTGCCAGCCCAACCAAAGCACAGCCTAAGGACGTTCAGGCCTGACAAGCATCAGAACATGTTTGATGGCCATAGACTGAGTTCACTGGGTTTGCTCACCGTACTTACCTTCCTGCAGTGGCAAACAGGTCAGATCCAATGCCACTGTACTTTAAATCATCCTGTAAGGGTTCGACAGGCCACCTCAAAACACAGCTGGTTTGGATTTTGGTTTTTTCTTCCCTGCCTTTTTGTTTTCCCTCAGAAGTGTTAAATAGTTGGAGTTGGCCATGTGTTTACAGCCATTCAGCTCGCTGCACATTAGAGGTGGTTCCCTCTAAAAGGATTTATCTCTTTTTCATCAGCACAGCAGCTGGAGAGTGACTTTTCCTGCACCTGTGGTTTCACTTTTCATCTCATCTGCTCCAACTGAGGGCTGCCAAGTGAGAGGGGCATCCTCAATCTGCTCCTCTTGTTTCCCCCCCTGCATTCCCATGGGGTGGTTTGGATCAACGAGCTGATCTGATGGAAAGCTAATCCAGAAAAGCAAAACACCAGTTTCCATAAAATCAGCTGGCAAGCAGCAACGGTGGGAGGGCACTGCAGGGCAGTGATTAGCAGGACTCCCTTCGGCAGCTCCCTGCAACTGCTGCACATCGGGTGTAACCCAACCCCAAAGCTGCTGGCAGAACAGACCATCATTCTGCTGTCACTTGTACGAGCAGAGCTGAATCTGCAGGAGCTATGTTGTGCTAGAAAACACATTTTGGGATGATGGCCCTGCTTTTTCTTTGATGCAGTTTTTGTTTGTGAAAAAGTGCCGTGCAGGAGGATTTTGCTCACTCTAAATAACAATAACAATAACAACAGGACAACTTCCAGAAAGCACATGCTCTGTGCTGGCAGGGAAGTAAGAGACCTTCTACTTTGAGAACAATTTAAGTCATCTGTGGTGCTTCTTGTCTGGCTTTCCAATATTCCCACCACCTCCTGCAATAGGAAAAACTAAATAGAGCTGGCAGGTATAAAACCAGAATTTCCAAAGTTAAATGAACCACCATCAGAAAAGCAAGAAATATTTTCTAATGGTGAATCTGCAGTGGAAAGTCTGGGATGAGAAAATGGAAAACACAGGAAGTGGCTTGTGGAAGCAAACTGGGTTCATGTGTATAGTGAACTCAAGGAGAGTCGTGAGGAACATCCTGTTTTGATTTATGAATTGGGGTCAGAGTGAGAGTGGAAATATATTCTTGCATCACCAAAACATGAAGCAATGAGCACTTACACCCTCTGCATAAAATTAGCATCTCTGTCGTCATATTCATGCATAAACATGCTTTCAATTAATGTCTCTAAAACAAAAGGAAATTAGTCCCACTGATTGCAAAGTAAGCCTATGGAGTTCTGACTTTTAAAAGTCTTAAGAAGACTTGAAGGTTTGCACTCTATTGGCAAAACTGGACATTAGCTCTAGCGGTGTTAGCTACTCTTAATTGGAAATTTTATTCAGATAACAATAAGGTTTGTAAGTTTCAGAATTCATAGAAATATCAGCTGATTTCCAGGAAATTCAGTGGGTCCACAGAGTGAATTATGGATCCTACAGTATAATGAAAATTTTATCTCAGGACCTGGAAACTGACAAAACGCAAGATTTTAAAAAGTTGCTTTAAGAGAAAACTGGTATACCTGACTTGACTGTAAATGAGCAGATTTTCCTATTTGTGATCAGCATTGCTTTTACCCTGAGAAATGCAGATATGGATCAGGTCTGAGCTGCAGGTACAGAGGCTTCTGTTGCTTTCTCCTACCCTGATTTACTTACTAATGACAAAGGGCATCTAATCAATGTTCTGTCCACCCACCTGCTTTGAAAACCAGTAAATAATTTGGATGGTATTTGACAAAAAACTACTTCAGAAGTTGCTAGATTCCAACGGGCAATCTGGAGGCCAGGTAGCCAGGCCATGCCAAGACCCTAAAAAGGGCCAACTCCCTTCCCCACACCTCCCCAGTTCACCCCAGAAGAGCATGCATTGTTCTGTACACAGAATGCTCTTTCCAGACTCAGCTAAGTTCACTACTCAAATCTCCACCGTGTCCCAGGAAATGAAGTCCTTCACACAATTTTTTAATAGAGTTTTATGCAAAACCTAGCTCTTTGTGAAGGAGCACCCAGCCGTAAATACTGCATGAGGTCTCCAGGTAGTTTAGAATGAAGGTGACCTGTGCTGAGACAAAATTAATCCATTGTAAGAAGTCATCAGCAGAAAGTATTCACCTTCCTCTGGAAGATGTTATGCTTCCGTGCTTCAAGCACAAATGGAAAAAGCTTTAGCTGGAGCAAAAGATCAGGAGGGCAAGCTGGCGGTAAGCACCTTAATGAAGCACATGTTTGTACTCCTTTATGCTGCACATCAATAGCTGAACCTATTCAATGGTGAATACAGCCTTAAATCAAAGCCAAGTGGTCAAAGTACAATCGCTGGGCTTTAGCAGGTGTGGGTGAGGCAGAGGCACACCCTGTGGTACAATGTGACCCACAGCTATTGCTGTGTGGGGCTTCAAGAACAAAGCTGGCACAGCCTTGTAACATTCATGGGGTTTTAATGTGTGATTTGTACTAGTGCTGCCTTTGATCAGGGGCTAGCAATTTGTAGTGTCTTGAAAAAAGTCTAATTTTAAAATCTGTATTTCACAGGCTTACTGTGGCCACCTCAGCCCATCTCAAACACACATGTGGTTTGAGAAACATCCCCCTGTGGCAATTTCGAGAAGTTGCTTAGTCTAATAGTGCAAATTCTACCCTGGGCAGGGGGGAGAATATTGCCAAGACAGAAACACTGTTTAATAACCCCCCCACCAATACACACACTCAGCAGAGAATTTCTAGATCACCTACAACTTTCCACAGCCATCCTACTGCACTGAACTGCCCTCTCTCCTGCATCTCTGGCATGTCTCCAGAAGTGCAGACGGATCAAAACTTCCCCATAACAGTCTGTAAAAATCAGGATATAACCAGAAAATCCTTGCCAACTGCAGGCTGGCAAGTCTGCTGTGATTTAGTGCATCATTTGCAAAGTGGACCTTAAACATGCATTCTTATTTCAGGACAAATAGTTCAAAGTACATTTTATTGACACTCTCACAACAGCCTGGTAGAGAGAAGTAACAGTTTATTTAACAAAATAAGGAAAAAAAAGAAGATAAAAACCTGTAAAACTGCTAGCTTGCATTCAGTGTTAAAACTTGGAGGTATAAACAGAAGCCCAGAATAAAAATATGAAGTATATTTCCAATCCTTCAGTGCAGTAAACCAGCAACAATGGTATTTACTCAACATTAGAAGTGTTCCCATGTTCAATTCCAGATATATGCTTTTCTTTTATATATATTTCTGAAAGCTTATGTACAAATAAGATGTCCAACATCTGTTCTTTAATACAAATATGTAATCTTCATGACTGAAATATTACAACAGTTTGATCAAAAGTATAGAAAAATCATTTTACTCTATTTTTTTCTTAATGGCAGCGTTTAAAAAAACCCCACCCTTTAATCCAAATGACCTTAGAATGACAAGTATTTCTTCACTGTAATAATACACTGCTCATTCAACATGCAAGGTGTTATTGCATACATGAGTCACATGAATTACAACTAAGTCTGAAGGAAATGTGCTGTACAGCCCATTCTAGCAAGTGCTAGCTGTAAAGATCACACATATCACAGAAGAAAGCATAAGTACTAGTGTATTTTTTTTAAAAAAAAACCACTACAAACTCAAGTATTGTCCTCGCACTAAGACTTTAAGGCAATTAAGAGCCAGAAAGGTCTGGCATAGCTGCATCAGGCTCTCCCCCTTTCCCAGTCATAAAAATTTATTTTTACAGGGCTACTGATGAATTGTTGCTATACATTAATACAACTCAGTATGAAGTGATAAGTCAGTAACAAAAGTTTAATATCCCCAGTTTCACTGAGCTGATCAAATTTAAGCAACAGTTTATCCACCAGCTAAGTTTTCCAGCATGGATTTCTAAATTGTTAGGAGAACAGAGAAAATATTCAATGTGTAACCTCTCAGTGTAACTGATTTTGTGACTTGAATCTGTTGTTGTGGGATTACAGAATTTAAGGGCTCAAAACAGATCTGACAGTCAAATAATATTCAATTAATAATATTCAGCTTTACAAAGGATAATTATTTGCAGTAAAAATTTGTATAAACATACAGTAGATCCAAGTCAACAGGCATTTCTTTATGGCTTTTTTCACTGAGGTACTGCTAAAACATCCAGCAACAGGACACAAGTGTTCTATAAACACCACATTCATAAGCTGTACCACCAATTCATGACAAGTGGTAACAGACTGCAAATCCTGCTTCACTGCAGGTCTGCAGGAAAAGTCTTCCCTGCTATGTGGAGAGTCTCAGTGCAAGCTACAGAAAGCCTTAAAGGCAACTGGCATCAGTGGGGGAAAGTAAAACTGAAAGTCTCACTCTACTTAAAAAGGAGAAAAAAATACTCATGGCAAATTGAAATATCATTCCTTAAAATTAGGAGCAAACTTTATAATCCAAGGCAGCAAGGGCATGCAGCACAGCAGCCATACATTAAGACTTGAAATGTGTCATTAACCTCTTGCATCCGACCCTTGAGCTAAGTGCGTGCAAAGGCTCAGAGCAGCCAACCTGTGATGATGACGCCGCACAGACCAACGCTGACAAAGGGGACGGGGCGAGCTCCCGACTCCCGCTGATCCCAGAGCAGACAGGAAACCCCCGGTGACCACGAGCGTGCCCCTCAACTGTCAAAAGCTCATTTGTGAGTGCACAGTCAGTTGCATCTTTCACTGTTTACTCGTGGAGGGAAAATGCTAATCACAGTACTCCACTTCTAATACTCTTAGCATAAGGGGAAAGAGAGGTTTCTGTTAAGATAGCAAGATTTTTGCCATATGCATTTATCTTTCCACCTTTATAGCAGAAGGTATTCTTTTGCTGTTTTTCTTTATTTTAACAGAGTGGCCATATGGTTACTCCAGACAAGACTCCCATTTTTATTACACCTATGCTAAAAATATGTTTCTGCAATAAATATTGTTAGAGTGAAATGGAAGTTCAAAACATGCTCAGTTAATTACAGCACTTCTTTCCAATCAAGCATTGGAAAGTACTTCTTTCCAATCAAGGATTTTTAATCCCACAAACCCATTAAACAGGTTGCAGATGCTCAGGTTCCCTATATGAAGATACAGCAAAATATTTAAAACTCAGTGCTTAGCCACATAAAATCCGTACTGTAATCTATATACATGTTATAACATACCCCCACTCAGATCAACAAATTCATCATCCCTCTTGACCAAGTCATCTTCATCTTCCAAGTCTTTCCAGGTGCTAGTGGGTAAAGCTGGTTTGACAGACTGTCTCTGCAGTAAAGCGAACGGAAACAAGGATGACAAACGGGGAGAATTTCTCAGCATGGGAACAGAATGCATGTCTCCAGAAACAGCCTGACTGCGCTCTTCATCCATTTTCACCTGCAGGCTTTGCACCTCCTCCATCAAGTCCAAAATCTTGGCAGCTGTAGCTATTGTGCCACCATCGTGAAGCTGGGCCTCGGGAATCCATCGCAGGTAACGCTGTGCCCAGACTTTGATCTCGGGCCCGTCGATGCGCGGCAGCAGAAGGCCGTGGTAGTCGACGGGTTTGCTGTGCCAGCCATCATAAAACTCCCTGAAGCTGTTAGGGGGCTCGTCTGAAGAATTTATGAACTTGCCAATTCTTTTACCCAGAATGTTTTTAATCAAATGATCTGTTTCCTCCCTGAAAAATCCTCTCCTCGTGGAAGGCTTTGCATGTGTCAGTGGTAAGGAAAGCTGCCGTTGGTGCTTTAAGAGGAAAAATAAAAAAGAAAAACACGCAGACAGATATTAATGGAATGGGATTTCAGAAAGCAGCTTTTAAGAGGAAGAAAAATAAAGTAGCATTCAGAAACTTCTTGCAAGCAATAGTCACTTGAACTATATAAAAAAGCAGTGGTTCTGTTTAAATTGTGATTTTTCAATACATCAAGTACTTCACAGAGCACACTGACTATTGCCAGCTTCCTTCCCTGCACTAGCCAAAAGTAACACCAAAAAAGCAATTTTCTTTGAAAAAGCCAAACCTTTTGCTTACATTCAAGTATTGCAAATGTCCATGTTCCGTTTAAGCTAGTTAGAAATCAGAGAACTTTATTTTATAGGTTTTTATCCTCGTTCCATCTCTGATTAATGCTGTAGATCATACTGGTAGTATCTCACATGAGAATGCTTTACACAGGACAGAATTAAACAAAGAATTGCAATTGAAAGAGGCTACTCCAAAATTTTTTCCCTGAGTTTGTGCTACGTGCCAGTAATGAGGAGGTCCATCCATAATCCTCCATAATACTCCTGACAGCTTTTTTGCTGTTGCTGGTCTTAGTCCCCCTCTCACTCCAAGTGCACACACACTCCAGTTACACTCAGACAAAACTGTGGAGGCAACCACAAACCTATGTATCTCAGTCAGGTACTCCATGGAACAACTGAATGAACTCTCTTCAAACACATCACTGCAACTCACTTGAATCTTGTGACTTACCAAAAGACTTGCACAGAAGCATGAAGAGAAAGAATCCCTAACTTCATGGCTGTGAACTATAAAAGAGTTATTTACAACTGAGATGGATGCACTCTGGGATCTTGAGATCCAGGTGGGTCTGAAGTGTACATGTATTTTTTGAATTAAAAGCAGTCTGCACCAATACTTTCACTGTGAGTACATTTGAAATAAGAGATGTGCAAAATATTTCTAGAATTAAAAAATCAGTTTAGCAGCACATATCTTACTTTGAACCGTGCAGTCTTCCGTTGACTTTTATCTGGCTTTGGTTTCTCAGCATAAAGAGGGTTGTTCAGAAAAGCCTGAGCCTTGGGGTCAAACTGCACAGACCAATCCCACACAGTAAGGAATCTGAAAGGACCACTTTGTGTCTTGAGGCTTTCCCCACTCTGCCAAAACAAACAGGTCACATTTAATACTGCTAGGAGGGAATTCTGACCAAGTCAAGGTGAAATTAAGAAACTGACTTTTCAGAATAAGTGTCACAGAGTTGCAACAACACTCGTGTTTTCTATGTGTTCAATAACTGAACAACAACAGAGCAATTAGAATGTCACAGATGCAAATAAAGTTAAATATTCTCAGAAAAAAAAAAGAAGGTATGAAGCTTGGGCAAGAGACAGATGCTTAGATTCTTCAAACACAGCACATGTTAGGATTCCAAACACCTAAAGTTATAATTGCAGTCATGCAGTGCTACTGGTCTAAATTTTGTGACCAACAATTTATCTGTATGAAAGCCAGTACTCTTCACTTTTTCCTTTGGTCTCTGTGCAGCCTTGCAGAGGATACTCCCACTGCTCCAAGCTTCTCAGGCTAGAGAAGAGCATGAACCAAATATAAATCAACATTCAGGAGATGTTGATTTTGGAATACAACATAATATACTATACAAGAATTTAATAGATAACTTTTTCTGCTGGACAGCTGGATATTCCTTGTACGTTAGGGTGCTCCAATTTCACTGAAAGGCATTAAACATGAAAATTACAGCTACATATTACAGGCAATGTATTCCGTCATCATAAATCCCTAAGTCCTGAATTTGGCTCCTTATAGCCCAAATTGCACTTACTCACCCTTCAAGGCACTTCAATGAGTAAGGAAAAAGGTGCTGCTGGAAATTAGCTTTTTTTGAATGTTCGTTGTTTGTTGGTCAAATTCATTCTCCAACACACTGCATCCACAAAATACCAAACCCTTACCTTATTAGTGTCTCTTTGATGTTGAGAGTTGAAGAAGAAAGTGCTAAAAATAGGCACATAGAGGCTGTCTGACAACACAGTTAAGTAAGTTTCTGTGAACTCAAATGCTGGAGGATACTGTTGTACCAGCTGCCAAACACAATTTAGCAGGAGCAGAAAAACAGGAGCC
Organism: Regulus satrapa; assembly: GCA_013396955.1. Classification (NCBI taxonomy): domain Eukaryota; kingdom Metazoa; phylum Chordata; class Aves; order Passeriformes; family Regulidae; genus Regulus; species Regulus satrapa. The sequence goes on along the minus strand of VWZN01012492.1, from coordinate 1,278 downwards.
TAAGTAAACAAAATACTTCATCAGTTTCAAAAAAAGTTAAAATTGTTCCATCATGAAAACTATTTATTTTATAGTATTTAGTGTCCCCAAATACAAATCTTAAGGCAAGAAGCCTGCTTAATTACAGAGCCTCTGCACATATATTTGGATGAAATGTGAAGAAGTTATCTGAGCTACTCTTGGCCAATTACTAATACAAGAGATGAGCACTTTCTATCTGAAATTGGAAGCTGCCACCATGCAGCCTTTCAAAGGTGGCAATGCAAAACTAGTTTATAGCAATTCTTAATCAGAATTAGTCAGTTTACACCTCTTATTTGCATTTGAATAACAATCTGATCTAGTCCCAAAGCAAGACACATAAAATTGATCTCCAGATGTAACAAGGAGAAGGCAATTAACTTGATTTATTTTTATGCATGCTACAACTAACAATCTAACAGATTTTTCAAGGGCACAAGATACATGACTTTCAAAAGACTCCAAGACTGGGGAATTTTACACTCAAAAGCCGTTGCTGACCTCTAAACAGCAAAAACAGTGACACTGCACAAGCATCAACCCATAAAACAAAACACAGAAGATCCTCAGAGCGACTGGAACTTCTGGACTAGCAGCTAAATCCCTCCTCATGCTAAATAAGCTTATAAATAGTAAGGAAAGCAATTTAAAAATTCATACCTCCTCTTTCTCACTTTTGTGTAAGTGGTTACAGCGATCCAAAAAGCCATGTCCTCCAATCACCCACTCCTTCTGAATAAGGCTCTGAAACCCTGACTTTGTTCTGGTGTATGAATCCATCATCACTTGAACCAGACTTGAGATTACACAGCACATATCAGTTGCACTTTCTTCTACAAAGGAGACAGAAACAAAACAAAGTCTTGCCATGTCCACACAAAGAAAATCATATTTCAGGATCAGAGCAGCACAGACATTTTTGCAAGTCGGAGAGAAGTTAATCCATGATTCCAAGTTTAAGGTTACTTACACACTTATCCTAGGAAAGTATTTTGACAATAAAATCTGCAAGCCCCAGCCTTTACTACTATAACTTGTCTGTGCCCTTCAGTCTCCCACAAGGACACTCTGCCCCTCAGCCCAGCTTATTTGTCCTTACCCCTCCTATCCTCCACATCTCATTTCAAAAGGTGTGAAACTGCCTCCTCATTCAACACACATTCTTACCTTTCCAAAAGGTGCCTCCAGAAAACACCTCTTTCCTGTGCTAGGTTTCTCAAATGGCAATAGGTGTGAAAAACCCAGCTAAATTACTGA
>VWZN01012481.1:60408-62973 GCA_013396955.1 Regulus satrapa | reverse complement strand
TTTTTTTTTTTTTTTTAATTACAATATAATGAAGCTTCTTGTTCAGCAGAATAAGGAGTGAATGATCCAGTGTATAAACTCTTGTGAAGTCCAAACTGCTGTTATTTGCAGACATAGAAGGGTAATTGAAAATATCCTTGGGCGTCTCTAATAAAGGAAACAATGTTTTTGTTGAGAGGATTCAGGGTTTATTTATGTGCTGACACCTTGAGTGGAAGAGAGAAGCATACAACAAAAGGGGTTTGATAGGGACAGCTGGCCCACAAAGAAAAGATAGCTGTTCCTTAAACAGACTGTAACACATTAGCTATTTATTTTACTATTTTTCCTTACAATTTTATGGAGTAGTTCTCTCCAGTAGGTACTTTTCTTGTCATCCATTTGGTATGTAATGGGGTTTCAGAGGGTGGCTAATATGCAGTTGATTAATTAAAGGGCTGCTACTGGAAACAACCTTGTGTTGTGTATGACCTGGTGACTGACTGCTTGGAGGAAGGAACATGTGGCTTGGATATAAAAATTATCAACTGAAAAGGTTTGCACAGTTGACTCAACAGAATTATATAAAGCTAATCCCTCAAAAAAGTGTTGCTTTTCTTGCTGTTCCCAAATCCTTCCTCTTCCTCTTTCTAAAAACATTTTTACTATTTTTTAATTTTTTTTACTGTTTCATCCAGAGGCTGCAACAAGATTGAAGGTCATTGCATTGAGAAGGGGAAAACCAAATCCTAGAATGTCCAAATCAGATGGGATACTTTGATGAACAGTTGTATTGAAACTTCAAGCTAATATTTCTCATTAAAAATAAAATATAGAAAGGAAGGCAATTTAAAAAAAAAATTATTTTCATTATTTTATTTTTCTTCTACTTTTATTTTGTCTCTCTGTTCTTCTTTTTATTCCCCTTAAGCTTACTTCTTTCCAGTTAATTAATTAGAAACAGGTTTAGAGCTTGAGGTGGGAGCTGACTTTGACTATGTTTTCAGATAATGGGCGATGGAGCTTGAGAAGGGTCTAGACAGCAAGTAATATAAGAAGCAGCTGAGGGAGCTGGGGTTGTTTAGCCTGGAGAAAAGGAAGCTCAGGGGAGATCTGATCACTCTCTACAACTCCTGCAAGGAGTGTGCATCCAGGTGGGGTCCAACCTTTTCTCCCAGTGCTGGCAACCAGTGATAGGACAAGAGGACATAATCATAAACTGCACTAGGGAGGTCCAGGTTAAACGTGAGGAAGAATTTTTTACTGGAAGGATGATTAAATACCAAAACGGGCTGCCCAGGGAGGTAATGGAGTCACCATACCTGGAGGTGATGAAGAAATGATGGGGGGGTGAGATTTAGTGCCTTGATTTAATTGACAGGGTGATGGTCAGTGATCTCAGAGGTCTTTTACAACTTCTATGATTCTATAAATACAGTTCCAGAAAAGTATTTCAATTTATATTTTACATCCAGAAAATTTCAATGGAAAGAAAAATATTTTGTAAAATACTTGTTTAAGGCTTGTCCTGTAGCACTTCCAATAATAGCTGTTAGCATGAGACAGTTTTTCTTCCCTTCTTTCCTCCTCATGAGTTTTAGAAAGGATTGTAACATTTCAGAACCGACCTTAGGTCCATCTTTTTAGACATATTATATATGAGACTATTATTACAACATCTTAGAATCTCATAACATTTAATAAATTCAAGCTCATAACTTCCCACTGATTTAGAGTGCTAATTATTCACAGTGTTACACTATTTTCCATATTAAGCCATCCCAAACTCTTTTAAGACCTTCCAATTAAAATTTGCTTGGGAGTACTGATAAACAGAAAGCTCCTTCTTTCTGAATATTAATGATAAAAAGGAATATTGTTTTGGGGACATGTGAATATAAGTGAAAGCTCTGTATGCCGAGAGATAAAGTCTCCAGCTGTCACATTGAAATCCACAGTTTTATTTGTATGGTTACTCCTTTTAATTCCCTAGATAGTTTCATTATGATAGAAAAATATTCTTGCAAAAAAGTGTGGAAACATCAATTTTCAAGCAGATTTTTCAACTGGAAGGCTTAAATGTACTTGAGGGCAAGGAATAAAAAAAAAAAATGTTGTAGCCTGTGAGTTTTAAAAATGAGCATCAAGACATATGGCTAGATAGAGGTGGGACAAAACCACAGTGGTGTCATAGGAAGAGATGTGTGAACCAGAGAAATTCTGAATAAATATGAAAATGTAACTGAATAAATGGGAGTTGTTCAATGGGAACTTCATCTGTTGGTATGGGTGGAGGCTGAAAAACTTTTGCTTTAATATCACAAGACCAGTGAAAAAGCAAGTGTGATAGGATGAGAGACAGATAAAGGAGAATTAGAAATCCTAAGGAGTGTATACTGCTTTTTCACACTATTCATTTTCTATTAAAAGTTTCAACTTTTCTTTTGAAAAGGGAATATTGTGGAAGAATTTATTTCTGTTTCTATATGTTTTTCTTCCAAACTGGTTTTCTTTAATTTAGTACTACCAGCTCTCAACAAAATAAAAATAACTTAATTACTTCAATGTTGAGCTGTTTGAAAAATT
>VWZN01012481.1:45408-55408 GCA_013396955.1 Regulus satrapa | reverse complement strand
CATATGCCACAAATCAAAAGTTTCTTCTTCAGAAAACTCCACTTGCTACATAAATAGACCTGTATACATTTTTGACCTGCAGTGCATGTTCTATAATAGTTTGTGCAATAGGATTTAGACTCTATGGATTGAAATATTTGTTACTTCCCACTTTGGTGAGACAAAAATTAAAATGGTTTGGTGCCTTACAAGATATGCAAGGAATAAAAACAGAAGCGGAAGTATCTTAGAAATGCAGAAGGTATATTATTAAAAAATAATAGAATACAAATACTAGGGAATATCTTTGTTATGTGTAATGTTACTGGCTACGTATCTTAGCTTCATTTTGTATTTATGAATATATTTTCAGTAGAAGGATAAATAGGTGAAAATAGTTCACTGCCGTATGATTTGTTTTATCCTTAGGCATTGCCTGGGGTTACTGGTACAGCCCTGGCTCTCAGTACCGAAAAGTGAAATGTGCAACAATGAAAATTTTATTAAAACGTATGTTAACCCATTACAGTATGTTCACTTCCAATTCTTTGTAAGAATGCGTGATGTATCATTTTGTGTGTGTCATTTTTTCAAAAAGATATGAGTCAAGTAGAGGAGCAAATTTAATGGGAGAATTTTATGGGAAACATTATACAAATGGTAGAGTGTGCGATTCCTATTATTAAAATAATTTGTCATTGTATGAAAAAATGGTATAAATTTCAAGAAAGAGTCTTCTTTAGTTATCTGCCCTTTTTTAATGACAGCAGCTTTTGTGCAGTAAAGGCAGACACGTTTTCAAGCAAAGCCCATTTCAGACCAGAATTTCTGAGAGCCCTATTAATGTTTCATGCTAATCAAGGAGAGTGGGAAATAGAGCTGACAGGTGCTTTCTACTCTGCTTATTCCTGTCTTCCTGCATTAGACATTACTAGCTAAAAAAGAGCCAATATAGTTCCTTTCCAGTACATATGGTGGCAAGGGCAGGAATAAAATGCTTCTTTTCATAAGTTTATAGTTGTTTTTCTTATCGCCTTCACTAGTAACATCCACAAATGTATAGCCATAGTGATTATTAATAAAGATCTATTTTACTTCAAACCATGACCTGTATCAGACCTTGAAATATCCCCCCAGTGCACTTTGAAAACTCAAGAGCTCTTGTAGCGCATCTGAGATAAACTGAGGTCCACCTGGGATCCTTGTTTTTTGGTAGTATTTCCATCTGAGCCAGGAAGAAACATGTACCTTTACTTTAGGACAAGTCATTTTGATTAAGGAACATCAGGGTGAGTAGCAAAAGTAAACTCTTCAAGAGGCAGCTTGAAGACAAAGCATGAAAGATGCAGTGGGCATTGCAGGGAGCTGCCCTTTGCCACCCTCTCCTACTCCAGGTACCTGACTTGTACCCCAGTGTTAGTCAGGCGAGCAGCAGTGCTCTGAAGTAAGTGCTCAAATCCCAGAAACAGCTCCGGGAGAGAGTGCTGTGGCTTTGAAAGCCTACTGAGGAGTCCCATCTGGCTGAGTTTAGGTACACAAGTTACGAAGACTCGAGGCTCCCAAAGGCACATGTCTCTGGTGCCTGTGTGAAAAGTTTCGGTGCTTCCTTTGGGAAGCCTGTTTCAATAGGCTCTTAAATGCAGATGTAAGTCAGGTGCCCAAGTGAGGAAGACCAGACTGTACATGTGACAACAAAATGGCTGTAGTGTGAAAGCTGGGATTTTCCCAATTGTATTTGTACTACACACACTCATGGAATTTCATAACTACAGCAGCTAGAAATCCTTACCTAGCTTTGCTGGAATAATCAGAAAAAGAAGCCAAGCCCACCATTACAGTATATTGCTTTTCTCTGTGCAAAGCAGACATTGTTAAACCATCCCAATTGTGCATGGCACTCTAAATAGCTGGTTTTTTTAATGCCAATTTTTTATATATATTAGATTATAATAATTCAGAAAATATTTATTTACTTAAGTATTTCTACAGACCTTTGAGAATTGAAAAAAAAAAAAAGCTGCATTTTTTTAATTGAAGTTACTTTCTATCATAAAATTTAATCGAGGCACATCCCTAATCAGGAGCATTTTACACTGATTTAACTCTTGCTTACTTTGATTCTGGCCACTAATAATTTACTATTTTAAGTTGAAGTAATAAATACATTCACACACATTGGAATACATACGGATCCAGCTTAAGTCTATATTAAGAATAAGAATCAGTTTAGCCAATAATTTAAACCAGGGTACCCTTTCCCCATGGTATTGAGATAAATTTATTTTAAAATTGTAATTATAACTGGAAAACAATTAACACCTTTGTCTGTCAAATATTGCTTATTTGTTTATTTTAAGGTGATTGCCAGCATGTTTTTATCATATTTATTTTGCTGTTAAGACTTATTTCAGCAGTGAATAATGTCTACATTCAAACTCATAATCAGTATGAAGAGGCACTATTAGAACAGCCAAGTTTTATTTCTTACAGGAGTGTTTTCACAATGTCATTAGAATCCTCTTCCATAATGATGGTCAAGCACACAAGCGCATAGCTTGTAGTATCAAAAGACTTGTGCCTATATTGTCTTGTTTACTGTGCCAAATATTATGTATTTCCTTTTTTCCCCCCTTAAAAATAAAGAAGCCTTAAAAAATCTTTTGCTTCAGTAACATAAATTTGAAGATAAGCGAACCATTTCTCTCTACATATGTTCTGCTAGGTTGCCACTGTTTATGTGCCTCATGTAGGAATGAGAATGGTCCCTGCAGGATAGGAAAAAACATTATTACTTTGTAAAGTAGAAGTTGTCAAAGGAATACTTTATTGGACATATGAAGAATGGAATTCTTTCAGAACAAGGATCTCATATTTTTTTAATCTTAAATTTGCATCATAATTGTTTATGAACTTATTTCATCATGCACCTGTGTTTAGTTCTTGTCTAAAGGACTGATGCAATGAGACCCAGGAAGGTTTGCTTTCTGACTTTGAGACTTCCCCATTATGGTCAGAAGTCAGAAGCCTCCTTTCATCCCTTGGATAACAGAACTTCCATTGCCAAAAATACCGTAAGCACGCCCTGCCCCTCAGCAGATATCTAAACCTTGCTTAGATCTGGCCTCTAAGCTTAGGGAAGGATATGTAAGCAAGATTCACTATGGTCATTGGCTTTTCCACTTCGGAAATGTTCCCCACAAATATTTAAACACAAATATTTAGAGTTATATAATGACTTTACAAGACAGTAGAGTAGTCAGCTCTCAAAAAGTAGACTTTTTCCTGTTAACATTACAGATTGGTCCAGAGTAATGTGACTGCTGAAAGTTGCCTCCACAATCTGTTCCATTTTATGTTACTTTTCTTTCCCTCTGTGTAAAAGGGACTAGAGGAAATACTTTTATCTTAGGACTGATCATGGTTTCAAAAACCCATGGATGATTCTGAGGTAGGGATTTTCTTTTATTCACCCTACAGTCCCAGATTGTAGTGTGTTAAAGCACTGAAACACACTGCTGTAAATTATTATGAAGAAAGATCTGCTTAATCCTAAACCATTTTAAATTAAATATTTTTTTTCTGTTCTTCTATCTGGAATGGCTACTTAAATACTGAGATGGAATATGTGCATATATGCATTAGTGTGCTTATTTCTTTGTTATCTTAGAAAAGAAATTAACATTTTAGGGTATTCTTCTGAAAGCTGTATTGGGAGCCCTCCCAAAACCCAGCAATAAATTAAGAATATCAGGTTTTTAACACAGAGCTTGGGCTGTTCTCATAAGGTACCTCATGTTAAGTATTAAATGTTGCTTAAATTTCACTTACATAAAACAGGTACTGTTTTCACCAAAGCAGAAAAATGGCTGCTTTCATCAGGATTTGAGATTTTGGTGGAGATAGGTGCATGTGCAAATACTAAACTACATATGCACATTCACATTCCAAAGCCCATAATCCCATTGTCATTAAACCTCAATTTCTTAATTTACTCTACATTTACATTTTTGCAACCAAGATTTTGCATTCGTGCAAATAGGCTGTGCCTGGGAGAGTCCCATTGGGACTGTGAAGGGAAACCCATAGAAAGCTTCATATTGATATTTCAAAGGCTTCAGCATCTGTGATCTATATCTATGAATAGATATCCCTTGCCCAAGAATTGGTTGCTCCTTCCCCCTCCTCATCCTGCCTTCTCTGCAACAATACATAATATGACTGTTTATGTATGAAGACCTTTTGCAAACATTATTATTACTCTCATTCTCTCAAGATAACATAAGGCCGTTTGGCCCATTACAGGATATACCTTATTTATACCAAATGCCAAGTAAAAAAATCCCTTCCTGAGATTAAAAATTTGAGAAAGGAAAACCATATCCAAGGTTAGAAAGATATAGCTAGAGTTTGTGTTTGGTTTTCATTAGTTGTCCTTTGACCTCTGAGTCTTATAGTCAGCTTTCAAATTAACACCCTTGGAGCCAGATTCTTTAGGTTCCTTTTAGGCGTTGGAGGGGCAATCAGTTGTCTCCTTAAAGAACATCTGGGCAACTCTTGTCCACACACTGAACTGGAATACAGAGGTAATGGCAAGGCTAGAAATATAGCCAAACTTGTTGCCTCTGAGCTCAGGCTACAGAAGGCTAATGCTTGGCCATAGCAAAGGAGCCTAAAAGAAATGCAGTTTGCACCTCTTAGGTAGAAACAAGCAAGGCAATGCAGATTTCTATCTATGGTGACATGTTCTAACATTAAGTTTAATTAGCAGTACCAAATTCTCCTTTAATTTATGCAAGTGAAGCTCTATTGGTTTCAACTGAGTTAGCTCTTCTGTAATTGAGAGAAGAATTTGGCCCAGCATCTGTAATAAATCATTAATGAGCATGTAGTAAGATAATTTTTAATGATTAATTAACAATGTATTTTTTGGTGAAAAGTATTCTTAACATGCCCTTAATGTATCAAGTGATAATTACAGTATTAAAAGCCTACTGATTAAAGCAATTAATTATATGCTTAATTTATTTACTAATTAAGCTTTAATATATGTATAGTTAAGTAATTGCTAATGAGTATTTCACATTTGCTAAACAGGTCTGGCAGTAATTACATGGGAAACACCATAAAATGATTCTTCTAGTGATTGTATGAAAAAACACAATATTCTTTGGGGTTTTTTTTCTTTCTTTTTATTGGGTTTTTTCCCCCCCGAAATGAATTTCTTGGCTTGTGTTTTCCTCCTTGGTGAGCAAAATGTTTACTAGGATGCAAGTTTCATAGGTCTTAAAGGTCAGTGTTTCTGCATGCATATGATGAAATGTGCTTCTGAAGCACAACTCAGTCATGCCTACATGAAAACAGTGATCTTACTCCCTGCACACAGAGCTAAAGCCTGCAGCTTTATTAGCTTCTATACAGATCTTAGGCAAAATTTGGTGGAGGTTAATGGGAGTTTGCTGTATTAGGACCACAGCTCTTTGTTCTTTGGTTATACAAAAACTTTTGGCTCCTGAGCAGGACTCCTACATCCTTAATTCTTATATAAAGCAGGAAAGAGATATGCATTTTTCAGTCAGATGTGGGTTCCTTCAATCAAAGCATATGTGGTATCAGCTGCAGGCATTACTCTGAGTCCTATATTTGCACAGAAAAAACTCCAAGTAAAACTGATAAATTTTTTTCTAAGCAAACAACAGCATAATAGAATTACTTTTAGACATAGCTGGCCACACACAGTGAACTCCTTAGGTCTTTACTCATTTAAATTCCTGTTGCCTCCTAAGTGAAACACAGAACCTGAACTTCTGGTCCTTGACCAAGCTGTATCACGAACTACAGAAGTACAGATAGTCCCTCTTTTCCTCTGTCTCACCTCTTTGCCTCTGTTGCTCCACCCATTACCTTCAGCAAGATATTACCCCAGTGTAGGTCTGAAACTAAAAAATGGGAATGGCAGTGGCATATGCATGTGGCATACCACCATGTGGTTTGGTGGAAAGATACTACAAAACATGGAGAAGCATTCCAGAAAGGGTTAGCATTACTATGTCTGCAACTATTTCTTAGTCCACTAGGAAATAAGCGAGCAAGACACCTATAATACCTACCCATTTACTTGTCAGGGTGGAGCCTGGTAATGGGACAATCCCCAGCCTAGTTACCAACCTCTAGCTTTTGCAGCATACAGATCAGGAGATATTTAAGGAGTTTTCCTCCCTTTCCTAATCTTATGCTTGCTTCTCTCTCTTCAAACTTGTGTGTATTTCTACAAAATCCCATCTGCTTTCTCTGTCGTTTTCTAAGTTTGGAGCCTGGGGACTCCATCCCCCCAAGTCTTCTCTCTGGATACATCTTCTCAGTACTTTAATTTGCATCTAGCAGGTGAAAGTGCATGTTGACCCAGAGCACGTTCCTGGGAGAGCAAAATTAAATAGGTTCAGTAGGTTTGGGATGCACATAAACAGGTCTTAATGTAGTGTGTATTCTCATCACATGCATTAATGAAGTTGAGATGGACTGAATCTCACCAAAGTATGGGGTCTTTGTGAATTCCTTACACTGTCACCAGGTTAGAAATGGACAGGAGTGACATGTGGACTCAAGGGGCTACACCCCAAACACAGGGCTTAGCCTTGGCTTGCACAGAGCCTTCACTTCTGCCAAGACTCACGCATCTACCTAACTGGGAGTGCATGAAAAACTCAACACAATCTGTGGTAAAATTCCACAGTCATTCCCAAAGAGAGATGAAATTACATATATATGGCATACACCCTTACTCAGTTATATAAGAATCCATTCTTCTAGTAAAATTGGTGTTTGTGTTTATTTTTTGTATCAATTTAAGAGATAGCAAACAAGGGATAAGGACATAAACTGAAGATGGGGAGTTACTGAACAAAGATTTAAGAGTTGAAAAAGCATATACCTATTTTTACAAGAGCATGAGAAAGGAATTTCAGCCAAATGTTCTCCCAGTGGAATCAAGTCAGTAGCTGAGTGACTTCAGCACCCACTAACATCAGGGAGAGGTTCGAGCACCAAGTGTCTCCTAAGGTTGACCATTACCTTGACTGATCTATGTAGGCATGGTTTAGATAATCAGAGATGTTGCCTTCCACATTGAAACAACTGCTGCCAGTCTGTGACCTGACATGATCTGGCAATCAAAATTCTTCCATCGAACTTCATGGATTCCATTATAAGTTTGGGGCAATTTAGGGGTTCACAGAAGGAAGATTATCAACATTAAGGCTCTATTCAGATTGCAGTAGTGAAGTGCTGACACCGGTTGTCAGTGGTCAGGAAAGATTAATTTCTTCTTTGTTCCATACTTTGTCTTAGGGGTGGCCAGGGAGGTCACCTTGTTCAGAGGAATTCAAGACTGACCATGAGAGCTATGGATTTTTATGCAGGTCTTAATGAAGTTAAAAAACCCTGGTAGGATCAAACCTTGCCTAAAATATCAGATAGCCTTTTTATTGACTATTCATATGGTAAAATCCATATCAACAAAACCAAGACAAGACAATACCACAAGTGCTCTGCCCTGCTGACACCATAGCATCCCGTCTCTGTCCACATGATATGTTAAGCTTCCACCCAGAAATACCCCTATATTCTATGGAAGATGGATATGCAGGGTGAGTCCTCATTTTCCTCCATTTCCAGACCACTGGAAGAAGCTGGATTGCTGCTGACACGTTTAACACCCTGGGAATATAGCACTTGGTCATAGAATTGAAACTGCAAATTTTTGCAGGTGAGGGGTTCACAGCTGGACTGCATAATGTTTTGTCCCTAGATACTTTTGAAGTAAAGACATGTCTGAATGGCAGGCTGACAGAACTGTGTTCCATGGTTCAAATTGCTACAAAGAGGAGTTTAATTTTGGTTCGAGTATGATGCTAATCCAACCCCAAGGCTGTGGGTTTGATCCCCATATATGCCATTCTCAAGCAAGTCTCTTTTAAAATTTCTTTTTTTTGCTGCAGTTCTTCTTTAAGATGTACAGAAAAACCCCACCTACTGATAGTAGGGTACAAAATCATGATGCCCAGGAAGCTTGATATTTTCCTTAGAAAATCATTGCTTTTTACCTCACCAAGACATTTTTCTAAATAAGGTCTTTGAATTGGTCACTAGGAGCTGGAGACCTTGCAGCACAGAAAATGGAAAGTTAAACGATCTGTACATTGGCTTCTTCATCCAATCAATCTAAAGAGTTGTGTGAAATTTTAAAACACATTCAGAGGCTTGGCTGATTCCAGAAAATTAAACTGAGGTATCTTTTGGACAATATTTTTCCTCTCTGTCCCATGAAGTATATTTGGCATCTGTAAGTTCTATGGAAACTTTAAAGGTGGAAATTCCAGGAGCAGCAAAATATGTTGGGCAAAATTTTGAGACAGTTTTAGGTTCCTCCTAAAAGGCTGCAAAAAAGCTAAGTTTCCACAACTCTACATTTTTATACTTTTGTTCCATCTCAAGTTCATATTGAGTGCGCCTTTGTGCCCCTAACCAATGTGTAACTGCCACAGCTATGTGCAGGGCAATGGTCATTAGCAGAATGTATCAGAAATTACTCCAGAGGCTAAATAAATGTAGTATCTATGCTGTTAAATGACAAAGGTCAGTCATTGTTCCTTCTCTCTGAGGTCAGGTGTCATGGCAAGACTTGCATCTACCTATTTAAACTTTCCAACAAAACCGGGAGGCCAACTTCACACTCCTTTAGGGAAAGAGCTGCAGTGAACAATACCCAGACATTATCCAGCAGAGCTCTAATCAACACAGAGCAAAGTTATGCTTGACTGAATATTAATGGTTAAACAGACACTCAAAAGACAGGCAATGCTTGAAGCTGTGCCTCATTGCTCTTATATTTCCCAGTATAGGTGTAGCAACAACTATGTTATGGTGGAAGATATGTTGGAAGAAGCATCTAAGAAAATCTGCAGTGAGAACTGTACATTTATTGCACCTAATTACTCACATTACTTTCAGAAATTAGCCCTCTAGGCAAAATGTATTTTATTTTGCTTGCTATTTTTAGGCTAGTTATGTCAAGAACTCCTTTGTGAAAATCCCACTGATTTAGACAATAGACATTCTCTACAGATGCCAGTCTCATCTGAGGAATTAATCAACTCTTTTGAGAGACCAGTCTGAAAAATTACCTCAAAACACAACACTTTCAAAGTGGTCATGATGATGGTGTTTATCAACAGAGGAGAAATAGAAAAAAAAGGGCAGAACAGTGAGAATTGACTGGTTTAAAACCCAAGATTCCACCTGATCAAATATCAAACCAAAGTGACCTTTTGCTTGCACATCCATGATGTAAGCATTTGGCATTGGGTCTTGAATTAGTCTTGCAACTTTTGGAACTAAATTTAGAAAAAGTTCTGATTAAACTGGCTTAGCAAACTGTTTGATTTCCCTTCATTTAAGTAGTTGGACATAAGGTACAAAACATGTCCATCCCTGTTCCTGATTAAGGGTTACACACAGCTCTCTAAGACACTTTTCCAAATGAATGTAGAGTGGCTAACAACTTATAGCTTCAGTGCTCCTAGATTAGCTTTGATGTGTGGCATTATTGGAACAGATCTCTTTGAAGGGAATATTGGTTGGGATGTTATTTTAGCTCTTTCTGCATCCTCCATAATGCACTTTGGAAGCATTGGTCACTCATTTACTATGTAATGCAAATATCTATGAATTTCTTGAAAACAATTTTTTTTTTGTCTGTCTTCTCTTTTGATCACTATGCAGCATTATACATTTGGAATATGAGAGACAAAAATCTTAGAAATAAAAAGCTATTCTTGAGATATTATTTCCACTTTTTTTTTCTTTTTCTTAGTTATGTATTTTTGTTCCCTCCACTAGTTCTAACAACAGCTCAGTAATTCAGAAGGGAAGGCATGAATTTGTATTTTCAATGATATAATAATCTTTTTTTTTACTTTCTAGTAGATTAATTTAAAGGCTTTATGCTCACACGCAACTTTTTTCT
>VWZN01012481.1:18817-45343 GCA_013396955.1 Regulus satrapa | reverse complement strand
TTTTTTAATTGTTGGCTTGATTTAAATGTGCTAAACAGCCCCTGGTTTATTTCTTGCAGGAGGAGGAAACATTCAAAGTCACCAAATATTTTACTTCCAGTGACTGGTTTACCATTTATTGCCGCCTTCAGAAAGGGTCAATGCCAGCACTGTTTTTCCCAAAGGCAAGATAGTAGTTCTCTCATTGAGTAGAGCCAGCTTTTTCCCCCCTCTCTTTTTCACTGCCAATTCCACTACTGATCCTGTGTGATAAAATGTGCTTGTCAACGAAAATGTCAACTAAGTTTCAAAAGAATAGTCTGAGTAAAACTAAAAAGTAAATTATTTAAGTAGAGTTGTAGTTGAAACTTGAAAGAATTTTGTTTGGTGGGTTTTTTTACATCATTCTGCCAATGGAGGAGGAACTCTGAATTCCTAACTAGTGAAGCCCTGTCATAAGTGGGGCTGACAGTTCACATTGAAAATTCTGTTTTCTTCTTTCCCAGGAAAGCAAGTCAAAGTTAAACCAACAAACTATTGTTGGCAAGATCCTTACCTTTGTTCTGTGCTTCCTTATAAATTAACCACTTCTGTTTTCTAGGTTGCCTGTAAGTGGAAATCCTAGAATTTTGGATCTCATATTAGCTATATTATTTTAAAATGTTACTGCATCCTTTTAGATAGTGACTGGATTTAGAGCACGCAAGAATATCTTAAAAAAACATTGCTCACAAACACAAACAAAAACATTACTCAAATAAACATTACTCACAAATGGTAATGAATAAAAAGGAAACAGACTGTAAAATTGGGACAGTACATTATGAAAGCAGTCAGAAATTGAACCACCAGCTCACAAAATTTTTAATAGTAAAATATCAGTGAATTTAAGACATTTCTATGAAGACATCAACATTGTGTCTGATCTATCTGTATGATAGACAGTGCTCAGTATGATCCTGAATTTTGTACTTGTTTGCATACAAAATATCACTGAAATGGTTGAGACTGGACATTTGCACATTAGAGTTAGAATGTATCTAAATGTTAAAAAGAGCTGAATTTACTGTAGAATTGCTCTTAATAGCATTATATCCTTGGAACTCTCTATAGCCATACATTTTTTCTATATATCTATATATACATAACCTCTATTCTCTACTAATTGACTTATCAGTATATACTACAGTATATACATGACCAGTTCATTAAGGTTAATTTGTTCAAAAATATTAGAAGCATTAATTTCTAGCTTATAGCTAATGTCTGCTCCCAGCCAGTGTCTTGTTTCATCATTAGTGTCAGCTAAATTATAACTCACACCCAACTGTTTTTACACTATCTAATAGAATCAATTGATGCAATGGTTGACAAGATGCTGTTTTGCATTTTGTCATCTCACTAATGCACATGGCTTAAAGGCATTGGCATCCATAATGTGGGGCAGTTTTGTAGGAGGCACAGAATAGGCTGAAGCTGCAAGGGCCATTTTCATAAAATATTAATGAAATTGAAAAATACACTGGGGTTGAAGGCTTGTCTGCTAAATGTAAGGTAAAATCTATTCTGTTCTGCTTTCTGATGACTGTAATTAGCAGCCCTAATTAAAAATTCAAACCTTGTGTATATTTGAAAGCATGAATCTTAGCTCTCATAGTGTTTATTTCCTTTACAAAGTATTTTATTTTACAACACTAATTGAACAGGATCCTTCCTAGCCTGACAGCCGCAGCTGGCTGGAGCCAGTTTATGTATCCAGTCTCTCTAGACTACTTCCTTTTGTAAGCAATAAAACATCTTTAAAAAACATGTATATGCTCTCTATGAGCCATTAACTCTGTGTCACCCAGTGTGGAACTGGCCATCCGCACACATGCATTGTTGTTACCTTCACTTAAAAGTGACCTCTTTGAAAAGGCGGCTTTTTTCTGATCTTCAATATTTAATGTGGATTTACTTACATTAAATGACCACCTTTCTTAAGGGGACTTGGCCCAATTCTGACATTATTTATGAACAGCATATGCTGTGCAAAACAACGGAAGGAATCACCATTAGTTCCAGTAGAAAAATCTACTTTTTATCATCACTTTGTGTAGTTATTTTGAAATTCATGGTCAAGATACTAGAGCCCCACTAGGGAATATATGACTGCAAACCAAGTCCAAATTGTTTATATGCATGTTACACTTTGAAATCCAATGTACAGTGAAGAAGAAGGTGTGAATGGGTTAAATTTTCACTGTTGTATTTCCTCTTTTCACTGCTTTCCACAATAATGGCTCTGAACTGTACTGTTTCCTATTTTCCTTTCCATACTCTGTAAAGAAGACAACACCAACATTTTAACGTCTCATATAATGTCTGTAACCATAAAGAATATTTTCCCTCAGAACCTTGTATTTTTGAATGGGTGGACTTTCCTAATTCCTAATTTCCTAATTGTTTCATGTCAGACAAATGAGGCAATAAGAGGAGGGAACAATGTGAATTTATAGAAAAGGGTAGTGGAAGACTTTCCATGGCTTTTTTAACTGAGTTCTTCGCTGATTTATGTGAGAAAATGAAATTTGGTGATTCACCCTCTCTGTGACAAAGGGTCTGATCTTGCAATTCATTCTCAGGCAAAATTGACTTTAATGAGAATTTAGTCTGAATAAGGAATAATGGAACAAGCTCCATCAAAAATCAGCAGGAAAATAAAAAATAGTCAGGAGAAACCCAACATAACTCAGTTCTGAAGAACTGGGATCCACATGTCAACAGCTGATGTTGTAAAGCAACAAATATTATATGATACTTAGCACTAATTTGTGGTGAAGAAATGAGAGGTATATGTCCATTTCTAAATGTTGGAAATTAATTTTGACATTGTGAGCATTGTCAGTGTTTAAATTTCTGAAGACTGTTTCCACTCTGCATTGTAATACAGCTGAGACTTTCTAAACAGTTTTCACAAAAAGCTTTGAAATTTTAAAATTAAATTATATTTCCAAAAGTCTCATTTGGATAGTTTATTTTTACCTTTCATGTTCATGCTTGCACAATCTGTAGCCAATAAGCATGCAATCAAGAAGTCTTTTAAGCACCTCATTCCCACAGAGCAATCTCCACAAATGCTTCAGCTCAGGGAAAGCAGCACATGTCCATGTAGTTTCATTTTGCTGAGAAACATTCAGACAAGTTCTGTCAGCTTATTCTAAAAATCATTGTGAGATACAGAAAAGGGCTAGAAGGATGACACAAGCCATGTTTATTACCATCTGTTCCTCCCTGTGGTAGGATGTCTTCCCCTTTCAAGCATTCATAGTTTTGGGCTGTGAGGCACATCCATTATCAGTCCTGGGATGTCATCCAGACGTTTGAGTAAATGATTCAGACATATTGCCTCTTTATCAGAATGAGATTGGGATTTGCAGTCTCTTCCTCCTTCCGTGCTCTATATTCCATGGGCAAGATGCCACCTGCTTTACCTATCTGACAGAGCATGGTCTGAGACACCGCACAGGTAGACCTGGAGGCATCCAGACACCTCTTCAGCACATCTGTCCTGAGCACTCATATTTTGTTCTCCTTTCTTTGACTTATCTGGCTTGAATTTAAAAACACATGCAGAATGAAACAAACCACACTCTGAGTTTTCACCAAAGTTTCACAGGGAAACTTCTAAGATTCTTAGTGATTGGGTATTTGGGCAAGAACCCCTCACCTCCAAAAACCTCTGAAGTTTCTAGATCACCTTTGATCTAATCACAGGCATCGAGTTTAACGTAATCAGCAAGTCTCCCTTTGTAGTCAAAGGGGACTGTCCTAGGGAGACCACATTTACTGAGCACTTAGCATGGCTGAGCTGAAAAATCCTTCCAAGAGTGTTTGCTCTTTCTACCAACACAATACACAAACTTCCAGATGATCACAGGTGGGTGTGATGCTCAACCCTAATGCCATTTCTCTGGATGATAGCCACAGCTTTCTCCTTTCATGACAGCTGAAAATACTCCACTACTCCTTTAGATGCCCCTCCACTTGTTGAGGGCCTGTTCCTATTAAGACCTCCATGACCTCTCATCTTGCAGGATCTGAAAAGAAAAGAAAATAAAAAAAACCCAAAAAATAAAAACAGTCCAAGATCAAGAACAGACCAGCAAGTAGATAAACTGGGTAAACTGGACTGTGAGGATTTTACTAGTTTATTTAAATTTGAAAATTATATATTGCTAACGGGAGTTGAGCACAGAAATATCTTGATTTAAAAAAAAAAATCAAACAGAATATCTACAATTTGTGTCTGGTACTTGTACTGTGGGTTACTCTAGTACAGAAAAATCTTAAATGTATATAAACAACCAATAAAAATATATTATTTTAAAGAAAGTACAGAGCTGTATAAGTTCAAGGAAGTGTCAGTGTTGTGAGTTGAGTGATATGTTTCTTATTTCTTTAGTAAATTGTATTGAGAAACAATTGGTTGGATTTGACATATCACTGTTAATAGGTAAAGTAAAAACATTATAGTCCAAGTCATATAGAATGTGCTATGTGTGGTCTTTAAATGATTATTTACTGATTCTTAAAGAGGTGACTGCATCTGCAGAATTCAGCTTCAACATTTTTAGATATAATTTTATTCAAACTGTTATTTTGCACTTTATTGTTATATTTTAGTTTAAGGCACATATTACTGTGTTTTTTCAGGAACTATTAGTGGACTAAAAAATCCCCTAAATCCATACCACTCTTTTTCCTGCAGAGATTCTTTTGAATTACATTAATATTACAGCAATTTATGTTTAAAATTATAGCAAATATAAACAATATATTTCTCAGTTAAAGTCAAAATAAGGGACATACTGAAAAACATGGGTGCAGGACACCCAAGGCTAAACTTGTTAAATGCTGTGGTTCAAAGTGATGAAGCTTAACGTTTTCAACACAAATACCACTTGCTCTTGTGACTCAGAATTACTCACCCGAGCTATTGGCAGTAGAGTGGCCTAAAACTTCCTCTGGTGGAACTCATATGAGTTTAGTTTAAAAGAGGGATCAATTTTTTTATTGTTGTTGTTGCCATAAGGGAAAACTAGAGCAGAAGACAGTAAAACTTAGTAGGTTTTAAATTATGGTTCAGGCATTAAAACACTTTTAAAGGGATTAAATTACTTTTAAAGAGTCAAAAATTGATATGTTGCTGAATTTGTCTCTTTCCTCCCTCAAGCTGTCATACCCCAGGCAATTGCCTTCACATCAGGTTTATCATTGCTTCTCATCTCTCCAATAAATGAGAGCACCTCCCAGGCAGAGACACACTCAAAAGGAGCAAAGACTTTCAGGGCATTTCCCGTCCAGCCTCCTTTTTTATTCTTTCTCCTATCAGGATTGTGGCTTATAATGCTGTTTCACAACCAGCAGGTACACATTACCCTTGTTAACATGTTTCGCACTCGCTCATGTAGAGAAATAGCTCTAAGGATAAGCAAAAGGGAGGAAAACTTGACCTGTTGGCCTAAGCAACTTAGCAAGGTCATCAATTCAGTGCTGACATCTGCCTCCAATCCACAGATGGTGGTGCTCTAAGGATTTTTCAGAATAATTCAGGGGGAGGAGGGAAGAAGGCTCTCATTACCCACTGGTAAGAAGGGAAATAGTCGTATTTACCCCTGTTATAATTCATACTCAAGTCAGAGAGGTGAACAGATAATTTTCTCCTATACAAACCATAGATTTGGAACTGTTAGGACCAACAGAAGGACTTCATTGCTCCGTACTAAGTCATATACACTGTGTTTTCTTATTTTATTTTCTGTACAGACAGGTCTACTCACATATGCACAGAAACAGAGAACATTAAAAAAACTGGATTAATTTTGTGACATAAAAAAAATCCCTAGGAAAGTTTTATTGTTTAATCTAGTAATGTGATTTTCCAGAGTGCTGTCTATAGTACTGGCTATATGTGAGGGAATGGGAATAACCTGTGGGAAAGATTTTCATATTTCAGATGGAGAGGAAGGAATTTTTTTAAAAATAACGTTGTCTGCTTTGTACTTCATTAGATAGCTGAAGGAACTGTTCAGGAGTGGTGTGCCCGGTGTGATGGTAACACCCTGTGCTCCATGAGTACACAACTGCAGTGCTTATATTAGAAGAAATAGGCAGCTGATAACTTACCACATAGGTGAGGAAAGCGTAATCTCTATCTTTAATGTTTTGTAATAAGCCGTTCTTGATGTATCTTTTCCATTGCTTACATGTTTTCTGATTGTAGGTTATGTTTTCAGATGCTAACATTTACAGTTCCAGGGCATGTTCAAACATTCATCTTATTTAAACTATTAAAAATAAATTATATTTACCAAATCTCTNCTTTTTGTTTTCCAATGTAATGAGGCAGGTGATCTCCTCTCCTCTCCTCTCCTCTCCTCTCCTCTCCCTCTCCTCTCCTCACATTACCTTGCTAAGAATTCAAAACACTCAAACCTCTTCAAAATCATAATTTCTTACAGAAGTATTTGTGTCCATAGACATGAGGGGTGTGAGATCTTCAGAGATCTGATGATGAGTGTGGAGTTCAAATAAAAGATAATTTTCATGCTTTTGAAACAACATCAAAATTATGTCTATTACATTCACTCAGCTCATGAACAAAAACTGAAATAAATTAAGAGCAATAGCAGTAAAAATGACCACATGGGTTTGGAGTGCATACAGCAAAGGCTAAGAATATTAAATGAAACCTAATATGAGGCTAGAGAGACTCTGGGTGGTATATTAGCCTTTTCATATTCACTCTGTATAGCATATATTCCTACAGATCTCTGCTTCCCTCCCTCCAGGGTTTACTCCTTTTCCCACTACCCTTTTCTTTCTCTTCTCCACCTCCTTCTGCCATTTATGGATTTTGATTGACGAGAGTTAAATGGCACGCAGCCAGCCTCTAAAGCAGCAGCTGGGGCTGGCAGTCCTTTGACTTAGACGTATAGGGATATCTTCAAATACTCCATTCTGTGATAAATCAGTATCCCAGCCACCTGATGTATAAGTGATTGGATAATGCCATGTGTCTGTTTTGTCCCAAAGCCACTTTTTCTAAGACTGTATGTTTCCCTCTGATGCTCCCAGCTCACTTTTTATTTTCAAGATGTCTGTCTGTCACTTCCATAGGCGCAGGTCAGTCAGGGTGGCCTTTCCTTCTCCTGGTATGTTGGCCCTGGCCCCTTTGGGTAGAGGCAGCTGTGGCACAGAGCAGCTGTCCACACCTGGGACTGCCACCCTCCAAGTGATCAGCACGGCCCTTACCCCTTCTCTAGGTTATTAATAACCCTGGCTGAAGTCTACTGAAGTTATTTGCATCCCATGAGGAGGAAACAGGGACAAACCTCTCTAGAACAACCAGAGGGACACCTGTAAATTTCCTAACACACAACCCAGAGAAATGGTATTGTACATGTGCACCCAGGCTGATACAAACAGGGCACTGCTCTGCTCTTCCAAGGTCATAACCAGCAGTGCACAATTGATTCTTATTTAAAAAAAAGAAAAAAAAGGAAAACACCCATTTTCCCACTAGCCAAACAACAAACCCCCTTGAATTAGAACTTCCTCTTTTGTTTTTTCAAAGGACAGAGTTAGTCTTACAGAAGATTTGGACTCACCATCAGGACTTTTGATATTTATTTGGAGTTGGCACAAACAGTGCTGTTGAAACATAGAAGAAAAGCAAGTATCATAATTGTGGTAATATTTTCTTTTATTAACAAAACACATTGATTTAATGTATTTTTAAACTTTTTTTGCATCTGTCAGACAGTAAATAGATCTCTATGAAGTAGTAAAATGCAAAGTACTATCTAGTTCTTTCAAATCCACTCACAGCTTGTGTGAATCAGGGAAACAGAAAAAGTGTACAGACTGTTTTGTCCTGGATGTTTAAAAGACATTCTTGATTTTCCAGAGAAACATACACACCTTCCCAGAGAACACATAAGCATGTCAGTATATTTTCAACTTTAAAAAATTGTTAAAATTTTGCTGAAAAGTATTTTTAATCAATCATCTGTCTTGAAAAAGTGCTAGTTAAATCAGTTTGGTAGATAGCCAGGGCAGGAATTCTTTGATAAAAACTCACCTAGTAAATATTTTGGGTTAAATAATTGAAGCATTCTGCTATGGATTTTTAAAAACTCCTGTATCCGCTGCATTGTAAAGTCTGAAAGTCCACTGCACCTTCAGGAAAGAAACATTTGGTGAATGGGCACTCACTGTCAAGATAACTCAGCTCCACACCCATGGAAAATCTCCTCCACACATTAGGGAGGCTGTCACTGTATCTTTGATATTTTTGCAGAAGGTTTCACTTTGCAGAAGTTGTCCAACTCAAAATGTTTAGAAGTGCAGTAAGAAAATTCTATTGTACTAGAAGCCAGAGTAATCCAGCCAAGTTTTGCTATAACCTTCAGATTGGTGAGGATGCTGCCCTATATGTCTTAACTGCACTCAGGGGAACACTGAAATTGCAGTCCATCTTTCTCAAAAGACCAAAGGTATGTATATTTTTGTTAGTTTTGTGAAGTGCAGGGAAATGTACGGCTTTTGACTCACCATATGTATACATCCATCAAAAGCAGCATCTGGGTTTAAATGATCAGGAAGAAAACCAAATCTGTTGTCAGAGCCTGGAGATCCTTGCAAGAGCTTATGGAAATCGATTGAATGTTATTGAATACCCGCTCCAAATAATATATTTACTTTGCAACTTTCAATTTTAAAACCAAGACCCCTCTGTTAGGGCCAGATTCATTGGTCTGCCTTGGTTTCACTGCACTGTTTGGGTGATGTAAAGCATCTGTAAACTTGAATTTACTGGGCTTGTTGGGGTTGGCTCCCTGTCGGTTTACAACTGCTTCACACTGCCAGAGCAGTGTAGAAAGTCTAAGCAGAGACTAACCAAAGGGTCTACCTCTTTTTGCTGCTGTGAGGCACAGGACAGGGCAGCTGAGAATCAAAAGCAAACATTATTTCTAGTGGGAAAGAGTAATTACATAAGGGTGATACAAGAAAAAGTTATTGTTGTAAGCAATTTTAGGGAAGGGAAAGCAAATCAGTAAAACTTCTCTGGAGAATTTTTCCCATTTTAAATAAGGTCACAGATAGTTTCCAGTACACTGGTACGTTCTCTGCTGTTATATAGACAGTAAAAGGAAATGGATGGACCACACTGGAAATTAGAATGAGAATCTGTCAATGGCATTATGTTTTGACTCTTGACTGCATACAAGAGCAGTTCCTAAGGAATTTTAAAATCTTTGTTGCTCCCAGGAATGTCTTGTTAGTAGGTCCCTATGTTTTATGAATGGAGACACACAGACCAAATGTCTGCTGACAGGCAAGGACAAAAGGTGAATGTGGGGAAAAAATCACATGCCATTTCATGGCAAAGGACAAACATGTTAGTACATGCATTAAAAATGAAGTAGCAGCACACTGTGTACAGTATTTATATTTTAGTTTTAGTGTGAATACATGTTTCAAACTGCGTCATTCTCTTCTTGGCTTTCTTTTTACATCCGGTAGCTTCTGCTCCATAAATAGCTCTCGACCTTACCAAAATTTACTTGCAGTCTTCTCGCTGCAGGCATTAGGTCACTCATTGTTAATGAGCGTATTAGATAATAGATGTTAACTCCAGCACACTGCAGCTTTTCAGCAGAGTGCATTCCCCAGCAATGAACACAAAGTGTCACTGTGACCACACACTAATAATTCCAAGAAATATAGAAACTTTTGCCTAATTTTAAATTTGTTTATTTGTCATATGTGTGCTCATTTGGAACTTCTAGCATTAATTATCTTTGCTCCAAGTTGGGCCAGTCTGGAATTCTAATTATCTTAATTTTTTACAATTCATATCTCTGAGGTCTTAGTGTACTTTGGAACTGAAGTCTAGGCTGTACATAATCAAGGAAGAAAAGAGACAGGTGGCAATATTGTACATTTCAATTGCCTTGTCTGATGTGCCCCTTTTGTAGAATAATGAACATTGGAGAAACAAATTGGTCTGTCAGAGTCAATAACAACCCAATGCCCTGAGCTGCTGGTCACTAATGCTTCCTGTACTTAATAAATGTGCTGCAGGAGATGTTCTGTTCAAAACTGTTAAAGATGAGCAGCAGCTGCAGGTTTGGCAGCAGGATGGGGAGCGCAAGTGAAAATATCCACAGGGTTGGAGTTTCCTTGTGCTAGGGAAGAGACAAACCAAATATAAACAAAGTACTTAAAGAAAAACATGCAGAGACTCTCACCATCCTGTTGGTAGAGGAGGGAGAGGAGGTCAGTTCTTTCCTCCAAAATGAGTAAACAGAAGATTTCTACGAGAAAGCATAGCAGGAAAAAACACACTATACATCTCCACAATTAAACCTTTAAAACAATCAATATGAGGAGTAAGAAGTTGAAAAGAATCATTTTTTTTCCTCCAGTCATGATCAGAAAGCCTGAGTTACCAGAGCAATTGATGCTGGTAGCAATGTTCCAGACAAAAGATTTTAATTTGAGGCAAACTGTAAAGAAAGCAAAACAAATAGGGAAAATCTTGCAATGACATGGCTTTTAAAATCATGTCCATAAGTAGCATCTGAAACAATTAAGTCAGCAAACAGAAAACAACTTCTGAGCAGGAAAAGGATAAAAGGTGATTTATGCCTAACACACTAGATCAACATTTTTTTTCAACAGATCTTATGGCATTAAACTAGACAGATTAAGGGTACTTATGATTGTGCACTCAGAAAAAAAAAACCAAAAAACAAAACAACAAAACCAGAAGATAAAAATAATAGAAAAAAATCATTTTCTTACTGAAAACTAAAGCTCAAAAACAGTAACTTACACCTGCATGTTATCTTCCAGAAATACAGTCTTAGTGGTCAGAGCAGACCATTAAGAAATTTCTTTTCCCCTCTGCACCTTGCCTGGACAGTATGTTAGGAGCTTCCATATCTCTTGGTGAAGAATAATAAATAAGTCTAGATCAACTTATTCCTAGGAGTTTGAAAGCATATATGTGCAAGCTACACTTTGACATTCTTGACAGTGGGAAATATAAAGCAAACACACAACAGAGATGGACCAGTCCTTGTCTTGAAAACCTAACAATGGGAAATAAAAAGAGCTGAAACAAGGAAATGTTGCCAGGAGTTAACATTCACAGAAAATCTCATAAAAATTTTGTGGATGGGACTGTGATAACTTTATCAGTCTAAAGTCAATTGTTTCTAGTCTAAGCTAGACAACTCCGCACTCAAAATTGACTGAAATAAATAGATATTTTCAAATAGATATTTTCAATTACATCCCTGGTAATTTGTACACATTTTGTAGGATGAAAAGTATCTTTCTCCACTGAGAGCCTTATCCCATCTTTGCTGAACACTCATGAAGTTCCTCTCTGACTTTTTCTAGTTTTACTTTAAACTGGAGTTTTTGCCTTCTTTTGTATCAAAGAGATCTTATGGATAAGGATGACATTTGATTAAAATTTGCAGGAATACTTTAATGTTTCAAAAAAACCCCCAAGAAACTGAAAACAAATAGATAATGTAATGAGAATTGGGTATATTATTCTTCGTAGTGATATATATATATTTCATGTAGTGATATATCTTCATATAGTGACAATTTTTAAAACTTGGAAATAATTCCTCTGAGTAGATTTTTTTTTTCCATTGGAGCAGGATTGGAAGAGTAAATGAGAGAGTTGGTCCACAGGTCACAGAGTTTGACAGGTATTTTGTTTTCAGAATAAATATTTATCCTGCCTAAAAAAAAAATCTTGGGATAAGATCAGATTTTAAAATTACTCACTCATGTCAGGTTTGTCTTCCAACAAATTGAAAGCACAGTATAGAACCTCTTGTGAAAGATCTACAGATTTATCTCCAGATTTATTTCTATCCCTTTATAAAAACTTGAGAAAAAAAATGTTTATTTTTAGTAGCCATTCCTAAGTATGCTCATAGTTGATTTGATAAATAAAGAAGAAACCCAAACTAACCCAATAAATTGGAAAATACTAAGGCCAAACTCCTTTTCACCCTGGAGAATCACATCTTTTCTCAATTATTATGCCAACTTGCGTACCTCTGAACAAACTGATTAAAATCCAATTCTTTCATCAGTGGTGGAATAGCAGCAGCTACAACTGACACAAGAACAGAAAGAACTGTTGCAGATTCCCAGGATAGAGAATGAAATTAAGGAAACAGTATTTGTGTTGAAAGTGGGAAAGCCTACGCCCCCAATGGATTTGCTGCAGAATTTTTAAATACATTTGAAAGTGAAATCATATCAGGCTTACAGGACTATGTCACCAAGCTTTTGAGAGGATCGCTCCCAGACTCCCATAGGGAAGTAACCGCCTTTCTGCCTCTCAAACTGGATTATAATCCTCTGGAGGGGATACCCTTTCTGTAATTAAGGTTACAACTACAATCCCACTTTTTGGCTGATTTTGATATTCAGTATGAAACTTCTATATGACTACTTTATAAAGTCCAACAAAAAAACCAGAGAATCTGCTCCAATCTTACAGAAATATACATTAGTATCTCTTATTTCTAGCTGTGATTACAAAAACACTCAGACGTACAACTTTTTGTGCACACAAATGGACCACAAATGGTTAACACAAATTTCTCTTAAACTATTTAAATGTACTATTTTCAAGGAACAACTATATTTAATTGCCAGATACCATCCTACAAACAGAAGGACCAAGGACATTTTGTATGAGTTTGTGTCTGCTTTAAACTTTAACAAGTATCCTCCAACAGGAAAATAAGAGCAACAAAACAAAGTAGAAAATTTAAATTTAGCCAGGAACAATGTTTCCCCAATAATCTGAGCTATAATAATAGAAAGATAGAATTTACACTCTGTATTAACTCAGGTGAAATAAGCAGTGAGCAGAACTCTTACACTATCCAGAAATTCTTATTGGCCATTTCAAAAATTAGGCAGAATGATATGCTCCTTTACCTATCCTCAAAACATTTATGGTGGTTTTTCTTTGGTTGGTTGGTTGGTTGGTTGGTTGGTTGGTTGGTTGGTTGGTTGGTTGGTTGGAGTTTTTTAATAAAAGCATAAAATTTAGGAGTTTCTTTCCAATAATTATGGACTGCACCTTAGGTTGTCAAGCCTCGTTTGCAGGTGCATCTCCAGGGAAGTCAAAAGATCTACCTCCTATTTTTGGTGGCCATAAGAAAATAGTAGAAGACCTCAAATCTTCATGCCAGTGATGAGAATTTTCTGCTGCCATAGAAAAAACATGTGAACAGGAAAGATTTTGGGAATTTACCAAAGACTAACCTGCCAGCACATACATAATGTCCTGAAGCATTTTAAGACAGACCAGAGAGTACCTCCGATTTGTCCACTTATTAACAGCCCTCTTCTCCCTGAGGCCCTTGGAGGCAACCTCTATTAATTGTGGAATGATTTTGACATGATGACTCTCAAGGATATTTGTAATGAAAGAATATTTAGGTCCTTTGAGGGATTAGTGAAATATAAGCCATACACCAAAACAACACGTTTATAGATATTTACAAATAAGACATTATCTGTGGGAGATAAATTGAGGAATTTTTGTACCCCTGAGTTCATTCCCTTCGAATGCTAGCTTTTAATTATGAATAAAGACCATGAAAAGAATCTGCACTTGGTATCCTTTTAGGATGAATAAATTCAGGGGAGATAAAAGCTAAGATCAAGTGCAAAAGCAATCTGGATCAAGAATTCTCTGATGAAGAATGGATTGAGATATGTAATCAAACAAAAACAATCTCCATTAGTGTAAGATACCAAATGTTTATATATAATGTTATTCATAGAATATGTACGACTACAGAAAGTATGCTCTAAGTAAATAGTGACAATGAATATATATATAAAATGTAATTTTGAAAAGTAGTCTCAGCATGTGTGATAGGACTCAAAGAATTCAGCAACTCTGACACAAGGTTGCAGAATTTGTCAGAGCTATTCTACAAATTTATATGTCCCTTATATTAGCTTGCCTCATAATCTATCTGAACTCTTAAGACAGTTACAAAATCAGTTTTGTAGGCATTGAGTTGCTTGCTGCTAGGGTATTTATTGTGAAGTGCACATCAAACACTCTGTTTGGGGGTTGGAAGGGGAGCGGGAGTGGTTGAGATGGGGTAGTCTAAGCTGGCAAAAAACATTTAATCTGGAAAAAAATAATTATTGAAGTAACTAGAATCCATAAAATATGTTGATATAATATGGAATGTTAGAATAATTAGACTGGAATTAAAGCAGAGAAGTTGATCTATAATACCATCCATGTTTATAATAAGGGGAAAAAAAAATCTGTTAAATACAATAAACCCACACATGTTTTAAGTTCACTTTGTAGTGGAAATACTTTCTAAAGCCAGCTAAAGCCCTATAGCTTTTCTATGTATGCAACTCAATTTTCTGTATTTGCACGTAAAAAAATCTTGGTCCTCATTGTTCCAGACATGCAGAAATAATGACAAGATGTGAGGGATGTGGTTTAATTTGTCTGCGACTTTATTAACTGAACTCACCTGGGAATCATTCAGCAATAACATACTCGGTGCGGTCATCATTTCTTCTTCACTTATTTCCACATATTTGGGGAGAGCTGTCACTCATAGCAGGGACCCCATTGCCCTCCCCTGCAAGGGAGGTTAAGAGCTGCAAAGAGGGTGCTGCCTATTTGCTGCAAGAGCCTCTCTTTTTTAGCCTCTTTAGCAAGCAGCTGCTCTTTGATTTGCTAGTAACCCTGGTTTATCAAGTAAGGAGATGCCCTGGGGAATAAACACAGGCACTGGTCACCTGCTACCAGGAAACACAAGCAATTATCTGGGGTGCCCAGTCCAGGTTCCCAGACAGCTAATCATTCTCACGACAGCCAGAAATACAACTGAGGAGGTGGAGCCCTCTCCCCTGGATGGCTTGTGTATCCCAATAATTGTTGTTTCTTTTTAGGGGTTCATAAGAGGTGATTCCATCCCCGAACACATCCAGCCTCTTCATAGGTCATGTACCTTCAAGGTCTTGTCACCTGTTCCGACCTTTTGGTCTGGTAGCACATATCCCCCACCACTAATAAAAACATTCTTATTCACAGCACTACCTTTCAACTTCTTTCTCCCTTTCCCAGCTCCTTTTTATACAAAGTGCACTGGAAATACCTTCTGGCATACACATCTCCTTTCAGGGAAATCCTATTTAACTGGTTAAAGGATTATTCAATATGCAAGATCCGCCTCCCATCAGTTAATTTTTCTTTAATACTAAATAAGTTCTGGCAAAGAATAAAGAGTTTGCTGTATCACCAGCTGTCTAAGTCAACACCTGAAATCTTGGCAATTTATAAAGAATGAGCAGAGATACCTACACTGTCTTAAACTGAACATATTATTTGAAGGATGGAGTGAAGAACTATTTCTTTCACTGACTGATCTCCCTACTGGTAGGTGTCTTTTACACATTGGGTTGTATGTGTTCTCACATCTAGCTTTCCTGGAAAAATTAATAGGCTAAAGTACCTCACAGAAAGATTGGCATCCATAGAAAAGTAGATCCCAGATCCCATTTACTCAATACCCCATAGGGAAAGGATTAACAACATTTCTGAACATCAGGTCACGGGTAGCATGGACTATTTATGTAAAATTTCTGACCTCTGCTGCATGCCTACAAGTGCCTCAGTTTACCAGTGGCTTCCTGAGACTTTAACCACAGCTGCTCTGGCACTCCCCTTTTTTCAGTTTTGTGCTCAGCATTGAGAGCTTAGCTGGACCATTTTTATTTTCTGAGGGCTCAGTTCATGTCTTTAACTATAGATGTCCATTACAATCTGAGATGTTAAGATTTTCTGTGGCATTCTAATTCTCCAGAAAGGTAAAGGACTTCTTGTGCCTCATCCATGAACTCTAAGAGGATTCATGCAATACTATCGGTTGCTCAAATGCACAGGTAATTGCATAGGCAGCTGTCAGCAAGCTCCTAAACTTCATCAGTTGCATTATCTTCTGCTCTGCTACATAAATCTTTATAATTTCTTTGTACAACCATAGTTTGATTAGTCCAAGAGTGGATATCTAATTATTATGGGCTGGGCAATTTTCTTTGCACTTATCCAGTAACATTGCTTGCAAAAACATCTTATGCTCAACCACCAGCCCAGAAAAAGGCAAGCTTTCACCTATGGGGATGTTCATCTTCCCATATGAACATACCATGTAAGAAAAGATCTTTCAGTGGTCTTTTTTCTCTCTCTCCCCACAGAGGGATCCTAGCTATTGAAAACATAACATTTTTCTACCTAAGCTGACTTTTACTCTTTTTCTCTTTCCATCACCTTCACAGCTACCACGGGGCTACTTCTCAGAAGCTATGTATAGTTCCAGAGTGGATATTATAAGGGCTGGAAGATTTCTACCTTTTCCAACCCACACAGGGAAAGGGAACAAAGAGTCCCATTATACTGTGCATTGAGCTTCCTTTTGTCTGTACATATGGAAAGATTTTCCTTGATCTGCTCAAGACCTGCTACCTTTTCTGCACCCGCTTTCCTGAACAGATACCTTCTGACCCTGAGGCAGAAGAAAAACAAAAAAAATGTTCACTGAAATGTCAGCCATGCTGCTTCTGTTCCTACTTGCCTACTGTTCAAGGAAAGTTTTATATTTAAATTTTTCTTTGAGCCCTACTGCCATTGTGCAGCAGCCACCAATTCCTTCACTGCAAACCCACAGTGGGCTTCAGCCAGGTCCACAATTTATCTTCTAGGGAACCCTGAAGCCTGATGTAAGAACCATTTGCATCTGGATGCAGTTGGTAAGTTCCTCTGCTGCCTCCTTGCTGGTAGTTGCTGTATTTGCTTTCTCCCCAGTGCATTGAGCAAACCATTTTTTTACCCTCTTCCCTTCACCTATTCCTCAGCAAGATGTTAGCTCAGGCACTATATCCCTTTCCTCTGATTTTTTTCAGAGAAGCCCTCTTCCTCTGCAATGCTTCTCCCACTGAAGCTAACTTGAGACTGGCCATTTGTCCAAGCCAACAGGGAATGCAAAAAGTAAAAGCAAAGCCTAATGAAGCTTAGAGGGAACAACCATGTCGTGCCTAATTGCATCCAGGATTTTTCAAGCATTTGCCTTCCCAACTCACACTGCAAGAGCAAATTCATTGGAGGCATGCTCTGCTGACTGATGCACCAGTTACAGCTTACACATAGGTTTCCATCTAGGGCTGCCTTCTGACCTGGACATCTGTGACAGAGAGAGAGCGCACACACACACACACACACACACACACACACACACACACACACACACACACACACACTCTCTCTCTCTCACTCACACATGCTGGCTAAACAGCAGCCTCTTGCAAAGCTCGCAGAAATGGGAAACTTTCTACTGCTGCCTGTGCAGTTTGGACGAAGTCCCAGAGCAGACATTTACAACTGACATAGCATTGCTCACAATTTATTCTACTCCTTGGTAGGGCTCTGAGATCTTTTTTTCCCTGAAAAATTGTAGGGGAACATGGTTTTCTTCCCCCTCTGAGATCTTTAAGTCTGTTTAACTATGAGATTGGCTAGAAATCTGCCAGCACAAAAATATGACTAAAATGCTGCACTTGTCTAACAAGGATACCAGAGAGCTCTGAAGAAATGCTAGGGGTCTGCCAATATCTATTTATGTTGAAGGTACCCATGGCATTTATAATGTACAATAAATAAGAGCACTCATTCCAAAACACTATAATAAAATGTTCACAACTTAAAAGTAAATACTAGGCAAAATCATTTGCTGTTATTACTCTCATGCAAAGGTATTTGTAATTGCTGCCATAATCAAAATTTTTTATTAAATATATCATGGCATTTTATAAGATGACCCTCCAAGTACAAACAGGTTTGCATTGCACTACTTGTTTTGCTGTGAAATAAAAATGTTAATAACTCATTTCCAAAAGAAGAGAAATAGGAGGCAGCTACCCCTCTTTTTCTTTTTTTTTCTTTCTTTTTTTTTTTTTTTTTTTTTAATTAGTATTTGACATTAATAGGTATTCNAGAAGAGAAATAGGAGGCCGCTTCCCCTCTTTTTTTTTTTTTTTTTTTCTTTTTTTTTTTTTTTTTTTAAATAATGCTTAATTCCTGTGACATGAATTAAATGGATAAGGCTGCAAGCAGCTGCTCCCCACCAAAACACTTCACAGTTACATGATAAAAAGTAGGTGATAACATTGCAGTGCTGTAAAACAAGGTTGTAGAAATGTGGGCATGTAGTGACAAATTTGCCTTTAAATCTTCTTTGCTAATATTTATAGGCATGAAATCTTAAAGCACCTTTAATGTGCCTATAATCCTGCCCATTTGACAGCTTTTACATAATTTTATAGGGAAAGGTGACCTGATCATCCCAGGCTGTTGACAGTGCAGCTGAAATGGCCCTCCAATAAATGAAGCAGGATTATCCAGACACTATGGCAAACAACAGCTCATAATATGCATCAAGAAATTTCCATAGCACATTGGATCTTTGTCTTCAATGACACACAGATCATGACGGGATTTCAAGAACACATTTCCCTAGACACTTGATAAGTTTTAATGTAAAAGTATAGCATAAAAGGCTCCCTTCAGATAGATTCTGTTTTCCATATTAGAAAGAAATTGCTTTCAATCTGGAAAACTAGAGGCAAAGTTTTTAAGCAGAATTACCATATTAACTTATACTGCTCAGTGTAGCTGTGTTCCCTGACACTTTGAACAAGTTTATGAGTTTATTCAGTTAAAATTATAAAACATTACAAGAAATTTTTTTGCTGTGGTAAAAGTCACTATTGACAATAAACAAATCTTGATAAAGGCTGTGATAAAACTATGCAGAAGTTTTTTCTGAAGCTCTTATGCTTCTCTATAAAATACCTTACACAAAATGCTAGCTATATGCCTCCTAGGTTTATGTGATAATGTCAAGAAAAGGTTTTGATGCCTGCTGCCAATTCATATCAAAGGTACCATGTACTATAAATTTAGTTTATATTGGGTAATTAACAGTGACATGGCCAGATTGTATTAATACCTCTGCTCTCATTGCTTAGCCTAGGTACTTTACAATTTGAATGCCACAAAATATCAATACTGATGCTTTATGGCATCATGCCAGAGCAGCCTGAGGACAAGCAAAGTAGAAGTGGTTGACAGTTTTTGTTCGAGCATGGAGTTTGTTTGGTCTCATAAGACATTTATGAGGTCAATTGGATGTCATTTAGAATATCAGGAGAGAAACATATTTAAACTACACACCATGTCCCACTAGGAACACAGAACTCTGTGAGCAAATACTAAAAAAGCATTGTGAGCGCTACAGAGATAAGAAAAGAAAAAAAAAACTGGGCTAAGGGTGAAAAAAGTGATCTTCCCCAGAGTAATAATTCTCCCTTTGAAAATCCACAGAAAGAAATTAGGCAAAAAGAAAAACAAAACCACATGCAAACACAAAAGAGCTTTGAAAACAGCAAACATTCATTTTGTCTTAAAATAAAGTTTGTATTGATGATATAGATGCTTACTCAAGACTTAACAGGGGACTGAGACTCTGAAGCACCTAGGGAGAATTCTCCAGTATATGTTTTCCAGAATTTTACTTGCTATGGGAATAGCAATGAACACCGATAAAATGGAAAAAAAATAAAATAACAGAATGTCCCAGTTGCTACACTGGAATTTTCTGTCATTACCCTGACATTTGACCTTCCGGAAAACTGTTGTATTGTTATGTGTCCCTTTTTTCTTCTCTTAAAAAATAACATGAGTAGTATTTAAGCACGTTGTGAGTACTTTGACAATTCCATGTTCATAAGAGACAAATGTAATAACATAATAAATTATTAGCATTGGCTATTATAAAAAGACAGCAGTCAAATTCTATTGCTAATTTTTAAAGATCATCTTGTTCCAAGTCCTGTGCTGTGGGTAGGGATGCCTGCTCAAGGTCCTATTCATCCTGACCTTTAACATTTTCAATAATGGGGCATCCAAAACTCTGGGAAACTTGTTCCAGTGTTTCATGATGCTTATAAAAGATATCCAAGATCTGTGGGTTTTAAAATTTTGTTATTTTAATTAAATATGTTTAAGAGCTGACTACTTCCCTTGGGTTGAGCTCTTAAAATCAACACCAACATGTATAAACAGAAAAAAAATCACCACAAGTAAATTACATGTCTTCACATGAGGGTTAAGGGGTTTTTAGTGCTTCTCCTGAAAAAAAGGACAGTACATGATGGCTGATGAACTAGTGGCCACCTTACCTAGCTACTTTCTCTATTGTGATGTCGATTAGTGAATCCAAACCAACACTTATATTCCTTCAAACATGATTCAGTGGCTTTCTGCAGTACTTTCTGCAGTACACATAATGTGCTAAAAAGGTCCCAGAAGAGAACCTGCAAGTTTATTACCAATGGGTAGTATTCAGACCCCCCAGATTTTGATAGCCAAATTTAGGTGTCTGATCTCAGTCAGTCCCCTATAATCAAGGGTAAAAGATAGGTAGTTCCAGACTGTGATTTTCCCCAACCACCTAAGTTGGGTGTGGAAGTGTCAAGTGTTGGCTACAAGTGATCTCATAAGCAGCGTACCCCCTGACTGTGGAGATGACTTCAGTAAACCTGTTTACAGAATTGCAGTGGGAATGCTTGTTGTGGTATTTTTTATGTAACATAGAAAAATGAAGAGATATGAGGTCAGGCATTTAACTTCACTGCCCTAACCTGTTGTACATTTAGACTCTGTCTGTTGCCCAGTGATTACCAAAAGAGATGACCCACTGAAATAAAATTTTTCTATGTGATATAGATTTGTATTTTTGCTATTCTTTATTTGAATAAGAGACTTAAACATAAGTGTTTCTTTTATCCAATGACTGCAAAAAGCATCAAGTTCTCTACTACCTAAAAAATCCCCCACAAAACACCACATAAAAAACCAAAATCAGTTTCAGAAAATCAGAATTGTCCTGACAATGAAAAGGGAAATAATTTTACGTTTTTTAAAGAAGGACACAATGTAAACTGTTTTCCATTACAGCTCTGTTTAACACTCTACAGCAATACATAGGGTATTTAGGTGTTCAGATGCCAGGGGAATATATTTTCTTATCTGACCTAGCTGCTGGCAATGTTGATATTAATTAAATAAGCTACACTGATTTAGCAATGCAAAGGTAATACTACAAGATTTGGTAAAACCTTTATACCAATGATTTTGCTGAAGGAATGAAAGTCTCAAAATCACTATGAAAACTGACTTTTCATAATCATAATTTTATACCTTTTCTTCTTGTTTGTTCATGTTTCATATTTAGAAAAAATAATGATGTTTTATAATAGATTCAGAATCTCTAGGAGTTTTCTATAGATTGGTCATCTGCTCTTTATTTATCTGTGGGAGTACACATTGTGAAAAATGCAGAGAGGTCCCAAAATATACGGAAAAAAATGATAGTAATTGTCTTCATATCCTGAGATGTTCATGTTGCTAGAACATTTGGAAAAGGTACCAAAAAAGGAAGATTTTGCAGATGTAGTTCTTATCTATATTCATATGCTACAGAAATATTTATATATTGCCTTTAACATTCTCAGAATTTAAAGTAGCATTAATATTACTGTGTTGACAAACTAAGATATATTTCAGGGTATTTGCAATCATTTACCCTTCCTAAAAATTCTTTGTTGCTCTCTTATGTGTTCATTATTGTTAGATGATCGTCATTAATTTAGCAAAGCAGTACGGAAAAGAGGGACTACATATAAGAAAATAGATGGAGGTGGTATTTGTTTTTCCTTAATAATGGGTGTAATGGTGAAAATATTCAAGCAAGTGGATGGGCCAGCAGTCTCACCCTTTGCATGGAGAATAAGGAGTTAAGACAGCTAGGGGAATCATTGCCATTATATTTTAGGTACTATTTTTTCATAGTAGAGAAAGTACTTTGGCCATTACTGCAGAAGATCTGGAACTCAGACAAGACAAATCCAGAATGTTTTAAGCATTGAAGTAGTTACGGGGAAAAAGTCTATCATCACCAGAAGGTGGGGACTCAGAGTTCAGAGCACTTTCTGATCTCTGCACAGTGCAAGAAGGATGTGCCCTTTGACTGCATTTATCTACCCTAAACTATGTATCTTTACATGTAGGACCACCTGTGTAAGAACACCAGTCCAGGCTTCTCTACAACCCACAAAAAGAAATAAACACCTCTGGAGGACACTTCATGCTATCCCTTTTAGGTGCTTATGTTATGGAAAGATGAATTCCTCTCTGCATGTGACACACGGGCTGTCACTACACTCGGGCGCAGGCTGCTCCTCTGATGAATGTGCACAGTGCCTGGAGCAAGAGAGCTCTGGTCCCTGGCTGTCCCTGCCACCGCAAGATGCGGCTGTAATGGAAACATTACAGTCCTGAAAGTGCTAAGATCACATTCCAGTGCCTTGGTAGGTTTTGTAGCAGCCAGTCCTCTGAGAGATGGGGAAATGATAGTTTTTGATTGTGTTAACAAAGGCACTTAATTCTTTGAAGCTAAGAAATGTTGGTAGAGAAAAATGGAATTTACCAAGACTCCATGATTAAAGTCCCTAATCTTGAAAATACAAACGATATCACATATTTATTTAACGGCCTTTTCATCACTTTAGTGATGATAGTGTGAAACGAAACGGCTGCAGAAGACGTCATAGTGCAAAAAATAATTATAATTAGGGACTATATTAAGAACAGAAATAAATAATCTTGTATGTTGCTTTCTTCTTTTCTCTTTCATTTTGGTATGTTTTCACACACTGGTTCCAAGAATCATTTGCATTCCAAGTGTTTTCTTATTAAAGCAGCACCATTTATTCTACAATATAGACAAGATTTTCTATTTTTAAAATTCTATTTCAAGGCATGAGCTTGGCTTACAAAGTCAAATCCCAGGAGTGAGTTCCTTCCTTTTCCTTTAAAAAATAGTAGTAAAATTTTTTTCATCTGAACAGTTTTAGGTTACATGATGGTGAAAACAGAAGTTGGTAATTTCATCCACTTGCTCCTGTTTTCTTCCCCATTCTGTAACACAGCATCTGCAAAAATGAAAGTGAAAAAAAAAATATGAATCTTGCCCCTTTTTTTGTCATGTTTTAGGCATCTAAAGTACATACAATTATATCAGTGAATAAAAGCAAAATTCAGTGTCCAGTATTCAACATAATAATAACTTTCACTCTCTAAATCTCATGCACATATGCAACACAGCACTGACCTGACACATTGTAGGGTCTCAGTTAAACTGTGGTACTGTATTTGGTGAAGGTCTGCATGCTGAAAAGCAATTTTAACCATTCAGAAAGTTTGCTCTTTGTAACAATAAGTTATATAAAAACACAAATATACTTCCTACCAAAGAGGAACTTCATTTTAAAAAGCACATTCAGATTTACTTGTTAGAACATGACTCCATTGTAAGTTAAGTTCCATCTGGCGTTAAAAGCCTATGCTTTTCAAGGATTGAAATGAAAGTTAACTTTTACTTACAGTCTGGAGTAATTTTACTAGAAATATATTACATGGATTTCTGTGGATTGTAGCAATTTAATCAGGCATATCACCTCCCACACAATCATGAAAGGAGGAACATGTGAGCAGAAGTTGTCACTATTTGTCCTACAAACAGCAAGAGGAAATCCCAGAGAGCCCATACAGATTCAGCTGTCCCTGATAGCTGCAACCACTATTGCACCTTTAGAGAGAGATAACTCCATGTGCGAGAGCTAGCTTCATTAGCAGCTGCAGAACAGTAGCACTTTTGTGTCCACTGGGCTTCCATTACCACAGTATCCAAGTACTTCTTGAATAAGAAGAAACACATTTTCCAAAAAACTGCAAAACTGGGAAGTATTCTCTTTAAAAAAAAAAACAAACAAACCCCCCCAAAAAAACCTCAACTGGAGTTCACAGTGATTAAGCACCTGCATTTCTGAGGTTGTGGCTATTTTTGATTCATATCAACTTCACCCTGGAACTTTGTTCCTTTACAGTTTTTCAGGTTAGACCAAATCAAATGAGTTATCCCTAATTGCTATGAAGGTGTGTAGCAAAGTTTGAATGATAAACTAGATTTACATAGGTCTAGTTGAATGATTTTATAGAAGAGGATTTGTCACTAGGAAGGGAATGAAAAAAAGTTTGTTGTTATTTGCAGAAAGAACCATAGGTGTTACCATGAACATCACATTTATTCTTTAAATTTTTATTGGGCAGATTGCTAAAAAAAATAATTAAATAAACTTGTTGACACCATATTTTGAGATGAATTACTTGGAGAGGAAAAAGATGAAACTGAAATCTGCTTTCAGTCAAATGCTTAAATCTCTATTCAATTGCAGAAACTATGTACTAACAAACTAACTAACAAACAGAGTTCAACTATACGATTATTTTCTTCTATCAATGGAAATGTACCAACATCTGTGCAATATTGTTTTCATATTTCAATGTTTTTGACAGTGAAAAAGTGAAATCTTCCATTTTAATTCACACTCAGTTGATAATCAGCATTTAATTTTATTACACTTAAACTAAACTTTAAAAATTTTCCTTCAAAGCTTAGGCCTAGATAAAAATTAAATGCAAATAACAGTCTATATTGGTTTATGGTACGCAGAGTTTTCCTGAGGTTTTAGTAATATTTTTCTTCAACCAAGTATCCCAAGCAACAGGGGAGTTTAAATACTTGTAACAAAGCTCAGTGTCAAATGTGATAAACAGACAGGAATAAGAAGTTCTTTTAGCTGTGAACTTATGAAAAATCATACTACCTTATCCTTGATTTGATCCCAAGTATTGAAAAGACTGAGCATTCCCTTTTCCCCCTTACTTTTTTCTTGATGCCCAAATAACATGAGTGAGGGAAGGACTCACTTCAGAATCCTGATCTATAATTTTGTGAAACTGCAACTTCCAGTTTCTTGTTCTGAAAAAATAGTAGTGTGGCCATGAGCAATATACTGCTGAGCAGTTGGAGGTGTTGCAAAATCAAATCAAAGGATATTGCTAATTTTACACATACTTCATAACCTCGCTGTAAAATAGTTAGAATAGCACTCACTTCAGAGAGCAGAAAATGTAGGAAACTGTTTAAACAAATCCCTTTGGAAATGTGGTATTAGGCTGAATGGCAGCAGAAACAGCAGTGGGAAACTCCTTGTACCAAATACTGTGCTCAGAATGCTGGATTCCTATTACTCTTACAACCCTTTTTACAAACTGAAGTTATGCTCCTGAGGGATATCAGATATCATAACCCATTCTTTCAGGAGTTACTTAAAATTAAGTGAACAGTTTAAAGTTAAAACTGAGCCTTCCTTTGCAATCAGTAGAAATGGAAAACATTAACTCATCTCCCTACCTTCAATACTCATCCTGGGATGGGTTGAATTGCACTCTGGTTATGCCTCTCCCTCTGCTGATTAGAAAGTGAGCCTTGGAGAGCACGTGAAGTGAGAGACCTGACTTTTACTTAGCTAATTTTCAGTAAATTAAATCCCACTCTTGCATTAATTATGCTCCTAGCTGCAGGGAAAAGGGAAAGGAAAGGGAAAAGGTAGTTCTTATATAAACAGGATCAAGTCTACATCCTATAGAGTTAATAACCAAACACAGCAAGATTAGCAAAAGTTTTTGGAGCTCTGCAGCTAAATAGGCGAACTCTGTATTTAGTTCTGGAAATCCTCTTGTTAAAAGGGCACAAGGCTGATTATAGTAGCCATGAAGCTGAGAGGCATGGGAGCATTTTCTTTTCAAGGAGTACACATTTTTTTTCTTATACTACAATCTTATTCACTTAAATTACATTAAAACATCTGAGGCTATATTTTTTTCACTAGCTTCAAAACAGAGATGAAAGTCAATGGGGCCATTGCTCTCAAAAAACAAACAAAAAAATCCCCAAAAGAAAAAGTGTAAGAATTTTAGTGTCAACCTTAAGGAGATAGCTGTGGTTTTTTTCTTTTTCCTTCTAATGTGTACATTTCCCTATATATTTCAATAAGATGTTTTTCCACAAACTAAACTATATCCTCCAATTCCTTTAGAT
Source organism: Regulus satrapa (assembly GCA_013396955.1). Lineage (NCBI taxonomy): Eukaryota > Metazoa > Chordata > Aves > Passeriformes > Regulidae > Regulus > Regulus satrapa. Next base: position 19,163 of record VWZN01012481.1, on the reverse strand, counting down.
CCTTTCATAAAGCCCACAAGTCAACTATGCAGTTGAGCGTGAATTTTCTGTCTGGTGCTCTCCTCACCTTTGCTGGAACCTAATCTTTTCTGCATATTGAATTTGCCTGACTTAAACTGTAGCTTTTTCCAGAGCAGCGAATTATGCTTTTGCAAAGCATCTGTGGATTGTGCCAACTACACAATTCTGTATCCTGGGTTCAAGAATATGTTGTTGAGTACATGTTTTTTTAATGAAGCATGAAACATTAGTTTTAGGAAATGTCTTTCAGGAAAATAAGATGAAATTGCCATTGAATTGTTTGGTACCAGGATTAAAGTCTCCACAAAAAAAAAAAAAAAAAAAA